>CP139503.1:116782432-116919108 GCA_021014915.2 Artemisia tridentata subsp. tridentata
GGACTTAAACAATGTAAGAGAGTATGTATTAGAAATCTCCATTGTGGGGAGAAACATCCCTTTTGAAAAGTGAGTTTTTGATTGGATGTATCATACCCCATTCTAGCAATTTCTTGCCAAATTTCAGTGTTTAGCATATTGTTGATACCATCTGAATCTTGCAACTTAAGATGTCTCCTAAGTGTAGATTCGGTAACAACAAAAGATATGCCATCCACTTTGGAGTGAACTTCTATGTCTTCCTCTTCACTAATTTTGACAATGGCAGTTTGCCAAAACTGTGTGATATGAGAGACAATAAGAGTAGGGGAAACAGTTAAAGCATACCTAATATGAGACGCGTTCAAGAAGTCCACAATCTCATAAAATTTTGGTCCATCCCCTTCCTCTGTTTTCTCCAAATAAGCAACCTGGTTGTGCGTTTTGATAAATTCCAAATTAGCCATAATATTCTCAGTAAAAATTTGATTTGACTGTGGTGAATAGTGAAAATTTAGGTTAGAAAGTAGAAGATGAAAGTGAGATGAGATATTATTGAGAGAATTAGGGTTTGTATTTGACCGACTTAAAGAATAAGTTAACTTTTATTTTAGGATAAGATTATAACAGAATAAAAGTTAAAATATCTAGAATAGGATCTCTTAAAAACCATAATTTAATCAGTAAAAATCGCAACAAACTTCCAACGGCTAGTTTTTACACCAAAATTAATTACTGACACAACAGTACCAACGGCTAGTTGAGCAGTACAAACTTGCACTAGCAGTACAAACTTTACACTAGCAGTACAAACCATTATCAAAAATTTTCAAAGAACAGTATTAACTTATATGAATTTTAAGCATTATAACACACATATAGTTTTTAGCAAACTATCAGCTATCAACGGATTTGATATGTCTTTACCAATAGCCGTTTGCTTTGGACTAGCCAACTCTTCACAGTTAGATATGGTGAGTTGATAACCATACAATTTTTGGTAAATTGGCAACCATAAACGGATTTGATTAGTCTTTACCAGAAACCGTTTGCTCTGGACTAGTTGGTTCTTATGTGGGTTAGACATGGTGAACCAATAACCATTTGTTGTGTGCACAGATCACACACTAAACTCCAAAACACCATTCAGTCCAAAACATAAAGCACTTGTAATTCCTTTGTGCTCATCATCCACACCTGCAATTGTTAGTCCAAAAACAAGGAAACAAGGTGCAAAGCACTTGTCTCACAACAATATAAGCATATGACTAACATTGCACTCAAACAAGGAATTAATTTCCTTGTGGAACCCAAGCCATCACAGACTTAGGCTTGCCTCTAGCATCAACATAATTCATTCTCTTTAAAACAATTGAAGTACCATTAGGTTTGATAGGTCTCCAAACCCATGATGCTGATGCATTAACACCATTGCCCATATTTCCCTTAGCAGTATGATTAAGATGACCAGTACTAACTATTGGGCTAGCAGTATGAACTGCTGGCTTTGTGGTTTGTACTCTTGGTTTCCAAACTTGTTTGTTTAACACTGCTTTGTTATTAAAGGGCCTCTTAACAATTGTTAGTGCAGATTTAAAAGTTGTTTTTGCACCTTGAACTGTTGGTCTTGGGTAAACAGGTCTAAATGGCCTAGTAGTATGAATTTCTGGTCTAGCAGTATGAACTGCTCTTGGTCCAGACCTTAAAAGAACTGATCTAGGTATCATTCTAGCATTTGTAGGGTGAATGGGAGGTCTTACTGAGTTCACCCTAGGACTTGAACACCTAGTTACCCTATTGTTTCAATAAGCAGCAAGATGGTCAAAGCTACCACATGTAAAACAAGCTTTCCTATAGCAAACAAAGTCATCACCTAGTTGGTGAGACTTGAGGTTGTTCCAATTCCTCTGGTTACCTCTGGGCTTGTTTGTGGTTCTATACATTTCAGCATACCTAACTGTTGGTCTAAATGGTTTAGCATTGGTTTTAGGCCTAACAGTCTCAGTTTTGACCACCTTAGGAACCCTTGTTCCTCCTACCTTAGCATTATCAGGTTTAGCCTTAACCTGATCACTTTCATCATCATCAGAAGTCCAATCCTCTATGGTTGGAGCATCTGATTCCCTACTTGAGGACCTATCAGAGGATACTTTGTCCTCAGAGAGTGATTTATCACTTTCACTCTCAAAACTTACTTCTACAGGCTTATCTACTACCACATTCTCCTTAGGTTTTGGACCATATTCCATTTTGGGTAGTTGAAATTCCTCTAAACCTGTGTGTTCTTGGTCAATGCCTGGGGGTGTGGGAATTCCTCTATAAGGAGGTGGAACTGACTTATACCCTAGGCCTGACTTAGCTTTGTTGAGGATTTGACATTCAATTATCTTACTGACACCCTTAGATGCATACTCTAATGTGTCTACACTCATTTGAATGTTTTCTTTAGCCTGTTTCAACTTTTCCAACTCATGTTTTAACACACTAATTTCATTATCTCTAAACATTAAGTCTCTCTTAAGTATAATCATATCATCAGCAAACTTAGACTCATTACCTTTATAATGAACAATTTGTTCTTCTAACACAGCTAAAGCCCTTTTATGATTTGCTAAATTAAAACTGGTCTGGGTTAGCTCTATTCTTTGTTCTTCATATCTTTTCTTAAGAGTTTCTAGATCTTTTAATGCATCACAAGATTTAGAACACTTAGAAACTTGTACCTCAGAATCTGAAAATGCCATGAGAGCCATCTCTGTAGATGCTTCTACTTCCTCCTCTGCAATGTAGCTCCAGTCAAATCCTAAGCCATCAATGGCAACCATAGCTTTTGAGCTTGAGTCTGTAACTTCCACAACTCTGGTCTTGCTTCCAAAGCCTTTATTCTTGCCATCTTGTTGTCTTGACATTCTGCACTCTCTTGAATAATGACCCTTCTTATGGCAATTATAGCACTCAACTTTTGACTTGTCATATCCATCAACATCATTGCTGTTAATGATTATCTTCTTGCAAGTCTTCTTCAAGAATCTCTTAGCCCTCATGCTAAGAAGAGAAAGCTGCCACTTGATGTCCATCTCTTCAAGATCATCTTCATCAATCTCTTGAAGGTCTCCATGAGTCAACATTTCTTCCATTATGCTGAGTAGTCAGAAAAGCACAATAAGTATTCTCATCCAAAAGTCCATTAGTACTGCTTGAAGTACTAGCAGTACCAATATTTGAACTAGCAGTACCAACTGCTCCAGCAACTTGAACTTCTTCCTCTAAACTTGAGGTACTGGGAGTTGATACAAAGGCCAAATTCCCTGAGCTTGAACTTGTTCCAGCAACCTTCTTCACATCTTGCTCCACTATTTTGAAGTTGCTATATAGATCCATTAAGCTCATGGAATCTATATCAGGCTTGTTTTTCCATACAACCACATGCATAGCCCATTCAGATGGTAGACTCCTCAGAAATTTGGATTTGAGATCTTCCTGAGGTATCTCAATACCAAGAATAGCAAGCTGACTCACTAGTTTCTGTAACCTGTTGAATATATGATCTAGTGATTCATTGCTTGTAGTTGAGAAGTTCTCAAATTGTTGCTTGAGTAATGTCTTCTGAGTTTTCTTGGTGGCTTCATTCCCACCATATCTGGCAACAATAGCTTCAAACAATGTCTTGGCACACTTGAACTTACTGAAGTTCAATAATTGATCATTAGGAATGGTCATAAGCAGCATGCTTCTTGCCTTAACATCATTCTTGTGTTGGGCCTTCTCTTCAGTAGTCATAGGCTTTGTCTGCACTTTTGTTTTAGTCCTACCTTCAACTACAGTTATAGTGGTTGTAGGCTTGAATGTGTTTCCATCTTCTATGATCTCCCAGAGTGCATAGTCTTGCACCTGGAAGAATTGCTCTATTCTCAACCTCCACATATCGAATTCATTAGGTTTGAGAATTGGCAATTTTGCAGCAACATTGGTTTGGGTTGTTGTCTCCATGTCCATCTTCCTGGTAGATAAAGTTCGTCTTGGATCTTCTAATTCAAAGTATCAGAACCTGTCTCTGATACCACTTGACCGGATCTAAACACACGTCTTGTGTTAGATAGATACTTTGAGTAATATTAACTAGCACGCGGAATTTACTAGCTAACACTTAGAAGATTTGTTTGTATGAATGGAACAGTGTTTGAGTTTGTGTATATGAACAAAAAGACAATCAAGTATAACCAAAACGATTCAATATTATTATCTCAATAATACGAGTGATCTTCTATCACTAGGGTTTACAACCTTGAATCTCTATGAATTAGTCCTTAAACTTTAACCTAGGCAATCCTTTTATACACCAAGGATTCCTGTACAAGATAACTATAATCTATATTAATAAGGATATCTACAAAATCCTTTCTATAATTATCTATTACACGTTTACAAAAATATAAGCAGTACTAACTTCTTGTGTGAGCAGTACTAACTGACTTAGTACTGTCAGTGTTGTCTTCAGTAATTCTTCATCGCTACTAACTTATAACCACCAGTACTAACTGTTAGGTTTAATTCCTAACAATAATAATCCAAAGCCGATAAAAGTTTTCTGTTTCCTGACGGTTCGCTCCCGTTGACTCAGACTTCAAAAAGTTGGAGGAAATTCCCAAGGTCGAAATAAGACTACTGTTTCCTGACGGTTCGCTCCCGTTGTCTCAGTTGTTTAAAGGGCCGAGGGCTAATATTGCTTTAATAATAATAATAAGACCAAATTTCGACTCCGAGGATATCTAAATAAAGCTTCTATCTCTGGACTCGTAGATGAGTTGTTTCGGATGAAATAAAAAGGATATCCCCTAAATCGTGTTAAATTAGGACCTTGATGTGGACCTCATTTTTATCTGCATCAGTTCTCTGGGGAAGGATTTTAAACTAATTATGGTCTAAACCGGGTGCCTTTATCGGAATAAAATCTATCGAAATAAGAAAAACTCGTTTTTCAAAATAAAATCCTTAGAGGAACTAGGAATAAGGGAGCAAAGAGTAGCTGCACGTACACAATTAGCATCTATGGGTATTGTTAGCATCTAATTTCATATTTAAATGTGATTTCGTTTTAAGCTTGGTTTGGGGACTGCGAAAATCGAGGATGGTGATCTTTATCTCCTGGAAACTCCCAGTTTGCGAGCTTCCCGTTCTTAAAGCCTTTTATATGTTTTGAAAAAAAAATCTTATTATCTTCTATTTATTATTTAAGGGTTAAAACGGGGCGTTTTCGAAACAAAAGATTTTTATACCCCTTGATGAACATCAAACAGAAAGATGTTCATCAAGGGGTATAAAAATCTTTTGTTTCGAAAACGCCCCGTTTTAACCCTTAAATAATAAATAGAAGATAATAAGATTTTTTTTTCAAAACATATAAAACGCTTTAAGAACGGGAAGCTCGCAAACTGGAAGTTTCCAGGAGATAAAGATCATCATCCTCGATTTTCTCTTGTTTGATGTGAGGGATTTTTAGTTAAGGGGGTTTAAAGATTTTCTTTGCTACGTGTGAAATAAACATTGCGTGAGGGACCAGCAATGGATTAGTGTGGGGGATTTCCGATGCGTGCTTAAACACACGTCATTTCTATACCAGAAAACACGCTAAAATAGACTAATAACTATGAAATATGTTAAATTATATTGCAAATATGTTTGGTTTTTGTTATTACGTCATGCAGGTACAAGGGTTTGAAAATAAAGCAAAAATGGTGATTACCCGAGCACTCCATTGAAATGGCACGGAAGTACGAGTCTATCGGTAAATTTTATTTTGAGAATCAAAGCAAAAGAAGAGAAATTTAATGATTAAACCAAGCCCAACGTGCAACCAGGCCAAGAATTGAGATAAAGCCCATTATAAAAATAAAAATGAAGATATAGCCCACTCTTATTATTACACGAGTATGGCGACGATCCGCCGCGTTGCGGCGGGGCGTTGTGTTTGACAAATAATTGTCGGACCAGTTTTTATTTGCCAATGTAGGTAGGGTAAAAAAAATTTAGTATTTTTTAGTTGGAGTGTTTGTATTTTTTAGAAATGTAGTTTGTTAAAATGTGGCAGGTTACTGTAAAAGGAACGACGTCGTTTTGGTTGCCTTTTAATATAACCTCGCGTTGCGGCGGGATTTTTTTGATTAAAGTTAAAAAAAAAATACAGTACTGTTCATCAGCCCAGTACTGTAACCCCCCGCGTTGCGGGAGGAAGGGGTGAGTTTGTTGGGAAAATTATTTCGTTAATAATGGCGCAAGTTTCATAATTTTTCGAGGCCGTTTGGTACGAAAAAAAAAATGGGCCGGTACTGTAGCAGTTACTGTAGCAGCCCGTTTGGTACTGTAGATGGAACGGCGTCGTTCCATTTCGTCTTTAATGGTACAAAAAAAAAAAAAAAAAAAAAAAAAAAAGTGGGCCGGTACTGTAGCAGCCCGTTTGGTACTGTAGATGAAACGACGTCGTTCCATTTCGTCTTTAATATATATATTATATATATAATTAGGTGAGTTATGTACACAAATTACTTCGGAGCTGTCACTAGTGGCATGTACGACAAATTGAAGAAAAGAAATGATGATACAAAGTAATCCTTTCAAAGATAGCACATGATTTCAACTCTCCTAAAATAAATCAATGCCACGTGATCCTACTCTTGAAGTCCAATGCATGCAACAAAGACAAAATGAAAGAAAGATAAAAAAATATATATATACTACAAAGTTGCAAGTGATAGCATGGCTGCGTTTGAGTTACACATTCCGAAATTAATTCCAAGGGGGCGCGTGGCCTTGGCTGTCCACTCACTCTCTCGCTCCATTATAAAAAGATCCAGCCACTCCGAGTAAGACACGTGTCCAATGAATTGGACTTGATAGCTGTATCATGGGTAAGGAGTAGAATTAAAATAGTAGGAGTAGTATCATTTAGGAGTATCATAACTTATTTGTAGTAGGTTAGCTTATCTTTGTAATAGTTTAGATTATTTCAAGTGCTTATTGTAATCAACTTTTTAGCTTAATACGAGTATTATGAAGATGAAAATTTATTTTAAAGACTTGAAGATTATTTTCTTTCTCTACTCCTCTCTTTTCTTTTCTTTTTCTTTTTATTATCTAATAAGCCATATTAGTTTATTCTTTTTTTGGGTAAAGGTAAGTATATTAAACCAAAAAGTTAAGTACAAATGGAATATGGCTGAAGTACCATATTAACCTTAAGATACAAGGCTTGATAAACACCTAAAACTAGTGCTTATGACATGCCATAAGCACTTACAACTTTAGAAACAATAAAACTACTATGAAGACAAATTACTTCTTGCCGAGACCTTGGAGCTTGATATCATACATGTCGTAGAAGACATCCAAGTTCCCTGGAAGATCATCAATTTGGTCCGCATAGTCATCATAGTCATATTCAATGTCATTACCACCTCCAAATAAGTTGACGGACTCATCAAAAGTGTTAATGACCTCCTCATCACTATCAGAATCAACAATATCTCCCACCTTAAAGAAAGGATTTACCCTTTTAGTGGCAGAAATAGATGGAGAACCAGAAGGACCAGGCTTACCAGACGCACCCTGCACCTTCTCTTTCACAACACTCACAAGCGGTACTTGTAATTCATTCACCTTTGCTAAATAAACCACAATAAGCTATAAGGAATAAGCTAATATAAGATATTAGCTTATTCCTTATAGATATTAGCTTATTCCTTATAGCTTATTGTGGTTTATTTAGACTAGCTTTTTTGGATAAGCTTTTCAATAGCTTATTCAAATAAGCACTTTTTATTTCTTACTTTCTTTTTTAAAATCTCTTTATTAATAGTTCAAATAATCTTTTTACTACTTATTTTTACAAAAAGTTTTAATCTTTATTAGTTTTTAGTGCTTATTTCATACAAAGTTTTCACCTTTATTAGTTTTTAGCTTATTAATATTAAAGTTTAGTACTTTTTAAATCAATAAGCTTTTCCATACCTTATTTGATTCATATTATTGCTTATTATTACTAATCCTTTATAAAGTTTTGATCTTTCTTAGTTTCTCATCATCCTACATCTAAGGCGAGGAGCTTAAGGATTTTATAAGCTATCTTATCATTAAAGTTTATAACTTAATATCTTTTATTAAGCTAATTAGTCATAAAGTTCACAACTTTATTCACTAGTTAGCAAAATAGAAGCTAATAGAGAAATAATCTTTAATATTTGTTTTAGTTTATAGAATCGGGTGGTTATTAGTCTCGATTTATTCACCGGGTTCTATTCCTTTACTTGCTCTACTAGTTTTAGTCTATTAATTAGTTTAGTTTATTATGAATATGTTTGTTGGATTATTTGTTATCATTAGTTTAATTAGTACGTGTACTGAGTAGATCTTTTATATGCTTGTTAAGTGTTGGTGATTTGTGAAATTAAATGTAAAACCTTAGAAGTTATTGATTAATAACCTTTGGTTTACTTGGTTTGATTTTTAGTAATTTTAACGGGCAAAAGCCGTTAAAATAACTAACTATCAAACCAAGTAAATAGTACCTAGATAAAAAGAAGAGTTTTCAAAATAAACCAACGTTGTGAGAAAACCTTTCTTTTTAAACGGGTATTCAAAGGTAGTTGATTAATAATTTCCGGATTACTTTTTAGATCTTTTTAGTTGGTTGTTTTAACGGGCAAAAGCCATTAGGACACTTAATTATTTAGACATAATAATTTTTACCTAGAAAAATTAATTGTTTTCAAAATAAACCAACGTTGTGAGAGAATGATTTACTTTGACGGGTATTAATTAAAAAGGGCTTAAAACGATATTTCACACTTAATAATCTTTTCACCACACTTGGCAAGCATACCTTTTAATATCATATTCTTAGCTTAATTTTATCGTCATTAGTTGTTTTCCATTTAAATTAGTTTAAATTAGTTGTTTTTTTTTTAATTACTTAAATTAGTTTTTTTTAAATCTTTAAAAAACCAAAAACAAAAATATTCGATAATCAAGGATTAAACAAAAGACATAATATGATTTTCAATTCAAATCTCATCGAGGAATACGACTCTGGTAGATTGAATTGTCACTTGTCCTCAGGTGATACTTTAGTTCTAACGGGAAATACTTGAAATTTAAAACTGTACTAAACAACGAATCAAACCATCAATAAAATCAAGATCTACAAAAATCAAGCGAATGTTGAGCTAATCGGGTTGTACTTTCAAGTGTTTTGGGTTAATCGGAACGTATTGTGGGTAAATTTGGTGCAATATGGGGTCTCTCTTGGTCTTCTACCTCTCGAATTTTTCAAGAATTGTGTAAGGATCCTCAAAAAAAATTTAGTCTTGTTCATTACGTGTTCTTATGGTGTTTAAAAGTGTTACCAAGTGCTAAATGTTTACGTTTTGTTAAATTGAAAAGCTAGGGTTTGGTATATAATTATGTTTGCTCAACTTTTTTTGAGTTTACATACAAATTAGATTATTTCTTGCTTGTTTGGTAAATCTTGTTGCTTGTGGTGCTAGTTTAATGATACAAATGTGATTAGTGTTAATTACGCGAGTTAAAACGAAATATACACTTATTTGGTCACACACACTAATCGGCTATATTTTGGACAAAATAAAAATTGGGGTTTTGAAAAACATAAAATTTTGGCTTTAGTGGTGAAATGGTGAAATTAGTGCTTAATGGCTTATTTGGAATAGCTTATTGAATTTTGACTTGTTTTGGGTCCAAAAGGGTTGTACGGTTCAAAATAGGTCGACCCACTGAATTTTGACCATGGTTGACTTTTTGACCACTTTGCTTATTAATAAGTACTTATTTGATTAATTTAAATATTGTTACGTAAGGTATTCGGACTAAAAGGGCTTAACGATCACTAGTACAAAAATGGGATTTAGTCACACATGTAGTTTTTCGAACGGCCACACAGTAACTTATTTGTGTGACTAAATGTACCAGAATAAAATAAACAGCCACACTTGATCCGACTTATGTGACTATTTCTGAATTACATCCGAGGCTACAGCCACACATTTGAATATTTTCGTGACTATACATATCTGGTATTTTTTTTTATTTTTTTTTAGTCACTTGTAATTTGGGACGTGTGACGGATACAAATAAGTTTGAAACATTAGTCACACTATATATATACATATGTGACAAATATATGTCACACAATTGAAAAGTGTGACCAAAATCCATATATAGTCACACGAAATAATTGTGTATGTGGCTAAATCATATACCCAAGTTTGTCACACATTATTTAAACGTGACTGTTAGTTTTTGTTGAAAATTTAGCTACATATAAATTTGAAATGTGTGGACAACTGAAAAGTAAGTATGAACCATTAGTCACAATATGCATTTAAAAGTGATAAATATATGCCACACACTTCAACAGTGTGACCAAATGTGATATATGGTCACACTAAAATATTTCATGTGTTAAATTTATATGTAATATTTTAGATGTCTCACACTTAGTTTTTCCGAAATAAGATTTCCCTCTCAACTTTTCGCTAGCTCAGTCTAAAATTTTCCCCAAAATAAAATTACCCCGCCTAAAATTTTCCCCTAAATCAAATTGCCCTCTACCAATTGTCCTCTACCATCTTCATCTCACATATGTTATCCCCAATTAATCTATCTCACACCCTTCTCCACCGCGTCACACTCCGCCTCCCGACTGACCACCACCTCCACAGCCGCCTCACGTGTCGTTTCACGCCACCAAGAACAAGAAAGGTTGTGGAGGTTGTAATTGGCTTTAGATGGTGATGTTAGGGTGTCGTTTGGTTCGAGTATATCTCCACCGCCACCTACCTTCCATCTTTTTCTCCTTGTTTCTTCGGTATGACCAATATTGACCTTGTTTGTTACTATCCTTATTTAAAACCGAATATAAAAACGAGTTAATAGATTTTCGTGGTTAAAAACGCGATTAAAAAACGTTTTTGGTATTTATTCGTGTGGTAAACAAATTAAACAAGTGCTTGTTTGGTTTTGATTTGTCAGATGGTTATGGGGGTTCTTTGGACAAGATTAACTGAAATTGACCGCATCACGTGTACAAGGTACTGTCAAGTAATTTAAGTGGTTTTGTTGTTGTTGTTGTTGTTAGTTGTGTTTTTTACGGCATGTCAAATTAACCTTTAGCTGAAATAAAACTTTGACTAGTCCCATACAATTTTCAATCTCCATCTGAGTTTTGTGATAATTTATTGCAGGCATTGGCTGTGATAGAGTATTTGGTGGCAAATGGATCTGAGCGGGCAGTTGATGACATTATAGAAGATACTTTCCAGATCTCTGTAAGCCCTTTTTTAGCGTAGCGTCTTTCTTTTGTTTACTGTTTGGTGATGGAACTATGTTTTTTGATCATTAGGTATGTTCGATTATCATCAACTGGTATATCATATAAATCTGGCTCGTCAGCCTCGTTTAGTGGCGGTAGCTTTCAGAAAAGTGATAGATATGGTGGGTTTGGTGGTTCAAGGGATGGTGAAACATTTAAGGATAGTTTTAAGGATAGGGAGTAATCAAGTGAAGATAGGTTTGAACCTGGTAAATTTAAGCCACAGCGAGAGGTGAGTAGCTCTACCCCAGGGAGCTTCTCAAAGAACGGATCGTCTTGTTATGGAAGGTTTTATTTTTATCTTTGCATTACAAGTTGCATATTTTGAAGAGTTTTCATAATTCACTGTAGTTGAGTTCTGCTTTGATTAAGACCTGTGCAAATTAGTTTACTTGGTTCATGGTTGTGTCTGATGACGCTCTATACTGCCTGTAGCCGTTAAATCATGATCTGTGATATTGGTTTAGAAAATATAGCAACAAACTTTGCGGTTTCTATTGTGAAAACACCATACAAGATCTTTTTGCACACATCTTATTAATCATAATAACATGCATTACTGGCTTTTTTGTTGTTGTGGTGTTTGGTGTCAGTTTTGTCATTTCTATTGTTACTATACTATTTTTATTGTTTTCTCTTGGCGATGGTTGAACTAAATATTCTTGATGTGGTACTGTAATCTAGGTTACTTTGTGATAATAATAAGCTTGGTTATGAGTGTTCATTAGGAGTTTATAGTAAATTGAATATTTAGCATGATTGCTTTATAGACGATGCTAGTTTTTAGAAATAGATAAAAACGGTTGCAAGGCTATTGCAGATGGTGGCAGGCTTGTATAAGTAATTCAATGGCAAAAACAGTTCATGCCACAACTTTGATGTAGCATTAGAATATGGATCAATAAAGATTTGATTTGGAAGAAACAGTAAGATAACTAGGAAACTCAGAAGACGAGCATATGATTTCCTGGGATTTCATATGACAGTTTTGTCAAGGATAGAGAAACAATAAGATAACTGGCATTTCTGCTATTGTATGCTGCTTTCATCTTGTAGTTTTGTGAATTTGTGTTGACACTATGGTTTTTATGCTATTTTTCAGTTTCATTGAACAATGTGATTGCGGTTCTGGATGCGGATTTTCATTTTCTTCCCTCCACTCAGCACAGACAACAATATGGCCCTGTATGTTTCTTTGAGCTCCTTCATCAATAGAATTTATGCATTATTCTATTTAAACTGTCTGCTTTAAATGTGGAAAACTTACAATACCGGCTATGAACTATACAGGGATTAGACAGAATTAAATGCAGATTATTAGAAGGTACAAATGCTCAGGAAGTGAGAGCTATGGTGCTCGATATGCAAGCAAGATTATTACTGGATATGCTCGGAAAAGGAATAGAATCGGCTTTGGTTAATCCTTCGGCTCTAGTAGTTGAGCCATGGCTGGCGTCTGGCGAGACATTAAACAGCCTTGACCATGAATCAATGACTATAGACCCAGCACTTGTGCTCAGCATCCAGGTTTGCAATGAACCTCCTTAACACTTTTCTTAATTTCTCTTTTGCTAATCAATGTTTAATGTGTAGGAATATGTTGATGCCGTGCTGGATTTAGCTTCACATTTTATTACACGCCTGCATCGTTATGCTAGTTTCTGCTGTACACTGGCAAATCATGCAGTAACTGCTGGTACAGGTGGCAACCGTAATATGGTGATCAGTCCTACCCAAAGTGCTGGCACTCCTGGAGCAACACAGGGTCAGTTTTTGCAAACATGTTATGTGTTGGTTATTATTAGAGTTATTCACTAAAGATGGTTCTGGATCAAATTCTAAACTGCTTGATCTGTTTGACTAGTTTAGCCCATTTTTAAGCTCTTTTATCGTCTGTTTGACCAGTTAGAGATAAGACATAGCCCGCATTAAACCATTCATAAATAAATGGTTAAAAATGGTCACCTCTTTTTATACAAGCGTATCGGAAAATGGCTCAGTTTTCTTTTACTTGGTTTTGTTCTGCAGATGCTCAAAATGGTACTGCAAATTCCTCAGCAAGCACTCCAATCCAAGCGTGGGTACAAGGAGCTATTGCTAAGATCAGCAACACCTCTGATGGAGTTCCCAATGCAACACCCAATCCAATAAGCGGTCCATCTTCGTTCATGCCTATAAGTATTAACACGGGAACTTTCCCTATAGGTATGACAGTTACTTATCAACCTTTTGTAGTAAAATTATAGGATAATGTATGCGTAGGCCACCCAAGTATTCAAACGATTACAATAAGGCCAGCCCAAATCTGAAAACAACATTAGTATAAGTTTTGTTTTGTTTATGCCAATTCCGGTAAAAACTTGCAGGGAAAATTACTTGAATTTCAGAAGTTGCAGATAGCGATTACAGTTCTACTGGAGTTGCTTTTGATGACTTTCAGCACTTGACTTCAGTTCATGTCAATGCAACAGATGATCAGATTCTAACAAGCGGATACTCAAAGAAAGTTGCAGTCTATGATATCTCCACCGGAAAACGCCTGCATTTTTATACAATTCAGTATAAAAATGAGGTATATCAGTTCAGTATCAACAATGAGTAAATATGGTCCAAAAATTTTATTATTATTATACAAACTGGTTCAATACTAATGTTTGTTGGTGTCAGGTTAAGCAACTTTTGGCTACAGAAAGTGCTCAAAATTACACTCAGTCAATATGACGATTTGTGGTAAATGTTTTTTTTTTTTTTTTTTTTTTTTTTTTTTTTTTTTTTTTTTTTTTTTTTTTTTTTTTTTGTTTTTGTTAACTTGTCATTTAACTACCAGGTGCATTCAAATTGGCCCTAACTTTCTCAGAAGATTATCCAAATAAGGCACCAGTTGTGCAGTTTGTTTCTCGTATGTTCCACCCAAACAGTAAGTACTTATAAGCTTTACAAAACTCTCATATACTTGCATCAAGTTGTTCAGGTGACTGTTTCAGGTGATTGTTTCACAATAGCTGTGTCTCTGTGCTATATATGATGTTTCTGCTATTTTTAATTCTGTTCTTGTGTTCTAATGGAATTTTTTCTACTGTATGACAGTCATTGCTCTCTGACCCAAACCCAAACTCCCCTGCTAACTCTGAAGCGGCACGAATGTTTAATGAGATGAAACGTGATTACAACAGAAGAGTAAGAGAGGTTGTTGAACAGAGCTGGACTGCCGACTAATCAAGCATGATGTTGACTAATCAAGCATGATGATGTTGAACAGAGCTGGACTGCTGACTAATCAAGCATGATCATCTTTAGGTTCTTGCAAACGCAACAGAACTGTATGAGCAGATGATAAATCCATCTAATCCTTCATTTAGTTAGTACAGGTTCTTGCGATTTCATAGATTTGTTTTGTACTGTTAGATATTATAGTATGCGCAAATGGATCATTTTTAATACTTCTAGTGTATTAATTACAACTGTTAGTTATAAGTTAGTACTGTTGGTTCATATAGTTAATATTGTTGTTAGATATTATTGTATTTGAATTTGTTTTGATATATATTTGAATTTGTTTTGATATATATTGATTTCTTAAATGTGACTAAAAGTTGTATATAGTCACACTTATTAACACTTTTGGCCACTTAATGCTTAATTATATGTGACTAAATACCCAAAACAAAAATAATTTGTGTGACTAAATATTACAAAAGGCCACACAAGGCCACATAAACTAAATTTTTTTGTGTGACTAAATATTACACAAGGCCACACAAACTAAAAATTCATGTGACCATTGGATGATCAATAGTCACACAAAATACACATTTCTTCACTTTAAACAGCATATGGTCACACTTATTAACACTTTTGGCCACTTTATGCTTAATTGTATGTGACTAAATACCCAAAACAAATATGCTTTGTGTGACTAAATATTACAAAAGGCCACACAAACTAAAAATTCATGTGACCATTGGATGATCAATAGTCACACAAAATACACATTTCTTCACTTTAAACAGCATATGGTCACACTTATTAACACTTTTGGCCACTTTATGCTTAATTGTATGTGACTAAATACCCAAAACAAACATGTTTTGTGTGACTAAATATTACAAAAGGCCACATAAACATAAAATTCAAGTGACCATTGGATGAACAATAGTCACACAAAAGACACATTTCTTCACTTTAAACAGCATATGGTCACACTTATTCACACTTTTGGCCACTATTTTTTAAATTGTATGTGACTAACTCGAAAAAAACGACACACGTTGCGTGACTAAATCATCACAATCGTCACATTTATTATATATTTATGTGGCCATAGGATGGGAAATAGTCACACATACTGATAAATCCAACAAAACTTGTGCCTAATTGGTCACACATATTCGGGTTTTGGTCACTCTTTTTCAATGAAAATGGTCACAAACTAAATAATGTGACCATATACACCCTACGGTGGCGCGACTTTTCGTCACACACACCAAAAAAAAAGTGTGACTATATGCATATAGTCACACATTTTCTGGTGTGACCGTAGGCCAAATCTGTACTAGTGGATTTAAACTTGTTTTTGGGCCTATGTTTTGTAAGGTACAAGTTGGGCCAAGCCCAACCCATATTCGGCCTACATTGACTTTTTGACCTTGTAGTTTAATTAAAGTGTTTATTTTATTATTTAAAACTTAACGATATATATAACGTGACTTAAAAGGTTTAAATTGGTTTTGGACTAAAATTAGACTATTGGGCTTGTAATGGACTTTTTGGCCCAGTAAATATTACAGGTGACAAAAATGAGTTTTGGAATATTTTTTGACCTTTTATAAATATTTTGACGTATTAAAACATTATATATCGATTAAAAACGATTCGAACCCGTTTTGGCACTTATGGCCTAATTTGGCTACAAAATGGACTTTTCGGCCCAATTTCATGATCTTTGACTTTTATTGACTTTTTGGAATATTTTGACTAAACGTTGAATTTTATTTCGCGACTTATAATTATTTTGATAATAAACGTTAGTTAATTAAAAACCTAACGAAATATATATTTTGACCTAAATATATACTTACGGACTAGTTTTGCAAATATTGTTAACGAAAGGGACTATTTGAGTAAATTGCAACATTGGGGAAAAATGGAAAAGTTGAATAAACGAACGGGTCATGCCCGATTTTTCTAAAATTTCAACACTTAGAATATTTTCGGATGAAACCGACTAAGAGACGAAACGAATTATTTCCATTATTAAAAATATTAATTTTTCTAAATTAATATTTTTAGACTTTATGAGACTTATAAATATATGTTATATATTTATACACTTACACTTTATTTAATTTTTCTAAATTAAATATTTATAAATTCCTTTTATAATTATCATTGTATTATAAATAATTATAATATTTATAATATAATAATACCCCACTGTCACCATTATCATATTAATTTTTCAATATCTATTTGATTAATATTAAGCCCTAATTAATTAAATGTTTAATTATTAAACCTTATTTAATATGCGATAATATATATATATATATATATATATATATATATATATATATATATATATATATATATATATATATATATATATATATATATATATATATATATATATATTACTTGCGGATTTTGCGACGAAAAGCACTAAGCACGAAAGTTTCCGTCGCACGTATTTTCACCGTACACTTTCACCATGAGCCATCACCAAAGAGTCTTGTACGATAAACCAATTTTGAAATGTACCTTACCACACAGCAAGCAAGAAATACATGATCACTTGACACACGTAAACCTTTCAAATGAGTTAAAACGTTTAAAACACGAATATTGCGCTAAGACTTACCATACTGATCTAGGTCGCGTGTCGGGGCGGTTGTACTGTGTTATTTGTTGACTAGCAGATTGCTATTATTAAGGTGAGTTTATAGCCCCTCTTTTATACTAATTATTTTTATAAACCTTGGGGTGAGAAACATGCAAAACTGTTTTCATGGACCAAATTGAACTTTGTTTTTACACACTTAGTATGCGGATAACCTAAGTATGTTTGAATCCCATTGCGCCCACTATCATCAACCGTCAATTCCTGCTGGGAAGCGCATATGATATAAATAGATCTATTGGGGGTGACTCCCCGTTCGGTTGGCCCGGCAGGTCAACGCGAACGTATACCATGTCGAAATTTTGCCGAGTGTCTGAGGATTAACACTCGCGGGCACCCTTGTTTGCTATGCCGGTTAGGCATATTGTTTGTCTAGTTTCGGTTGGATGAGCTTAGTGTTAGTATACAGTTAAAGTGTGTTTGCTGAATTATTTGCTATGGTCCATATGTGCTTATTTACTATAAACCTATGAACTCACCAGCGTTAGCTGACTTTTAGCATGTTTTTCTCAGGTGTTTGAGAATGTATTCATTGAAGGCAGGGCATGGCATCAGTCATAATTTCTAGAAATGTTTTTACACATGCGTTAAACTCTGATTTGGGACAGTCATGTTAAATGGGCCTTGTTTTATTTAAATTGAACTTGATGTATGACATTTAACTTTGGAAATGTGAACTATATTTAAAACGGATTTTTAATCCGTTCTCTATATCTTTGTGTTGTGATTACCGATTTAGTAGCACCCAAACATGTATGCTTCCGCAAATCCAGATTTTGAGGGTGTTGCAGATTGGTATTCAGAGCCTAGGTTATAGAGAACTAGGTATATATAAACCCTAAACTGTAACCAGTTTATGAAAAATGTTTCCTTTTGACCGCCAGATGCATGCCTGCCTAGCTTGTCATGATTTGATCGCTATTTGTTTTATATGATTAAGTGTTATACTATGTTGTTTGAGTATTTTACTTAACATATATGATATAAGTATTTTCTATATACTTACACATGCCACACCATATTTGTCACATACCATGTCTCTTCCTTTCGATGTTCGTGATGAGGTACTCGCTGCTGGACACACTTCCCCGCTTCGACGACCAGTTCTATTTCCGGATGACCCGTTGATGGAGGTTGACAGAGCAGCTGCTCAGCCTACACACACCACTCCAGCATCTACCTCACCATACCTACCCCCATGCCACAGCTCACCGTTCATCTCCAGCTCAGCTTTACACCCTCACCCAGCATACTCAGACTACCCCACCCACCAGACGTCGGGCTTCTTATAGGAGAGTCCGTGGACGTCGCATCCAGCTATCATCTGTGTTATCCTCACCACTCAGGAGGACCCGTTATGGTTACACGAGTACCTCTACTTCACCATCATCTCAGTCACCTATGTCATCTCCAGATCATTCCCCTCCCCGTCAGAGATTGCGGAGGTCTATTCAGTCTTACTCTGATGAGGATGAGGATCCAGTGGAGGATCCAGTGCATGTTCAGGTAGAGCCCACACCAGTAGTGACAGCACCCGTCAAGCACACTCCTGTTTGTGCATGTGTTGACAGGGACAGAGAGGTGCCGATGGATCTAGATCAGGTGATGATGCCACGAGATGGCAAGGGCATCATGGAAATGGTACAGGGGGTATTTGAGGTAGGGCAGAGCTCCAGGGCTGCCCAGATACAAGATTTGAGTGATAGTCAGTGGATTGAAATTACTTGTTATACCAGCACGGGTGTGCGTGCTGCTAGTCCGGAGTACACTCCATCATCTCCTTCATTCGTGCCACCTCCATCTCCGATACCTTCTCCGCTTCCATCACCAGTGGTTTCTCCGTTTCCACCAGCCTCACTAGCTAAGGACGAGGAGCCTACTGTCATGGAGCAGGTATGGATCTAGCTGGCGATCCATGCCAGTTTGCTTGATGTGCACTCAGATCAGATTGAGAGGTTAGAGCAGCCTGACCGCAATCAGATTGTTGAGAGGCGGATTGGGACAGTTGACAGAGCTGCATGTTTATTGTTTGAGGAGATGTTTGCCGAAAAACGTGTGATAATTGGCCTGAGAGACAGATTAGAGGAACTGGAGAGGTCACACGGTAGGGAGCTCAGGGATTTGGATTTTAGGGCTATCAGTTTGGGCAGAGGCCAGACCAGGATTCATGAGATGTTGAGGAGAGCTCGAGGTACTGATCGCGCTCAGTGGCAGAGGATCATGACTACTGAGTATACGATCGGTGATGTGATGAGAGAGAACCAGGACCTGAGACACTGTGTGGATCATTTGGAGGTTGTCATTAGAGGAATGACTGCAGCATTCGAGCAATTATGCCTCGAGTGTGACCGAGCTTAGATTAGTTTCTAGCAAATGATGTATTCCACTAAACTGATGAGTTATCAGTTAGTGATGGACTATTAGCCTTGCTTGTAATTTTGTGTACCTCTATTCTATTCAATATATATATAACAAGCTTGGTTTATCTATTTCGATTGTTCATTTCCTCTGTGGTTGACTTTATTCCTGCATTCAGTCTGTGATATTCATATACTCATGTGACACTTTCACTCTATAATCGAGGTCTCATTTATCGTCATCTTCTTGTGATGCAGATAAATGGCACCCAAGAGAAAGTCAACCAGAGTCACACGAGGACGAACTGCTGACACACATGCCCCAACAAGAGCTGTGCGAGGAAGGACTGCTGAAAATGCTACCCCGGCAAGAGCCGCGCAAGGCAGAAATGCTGAGAACGCCGCCCCAACCAGGGTCGCGTCAAACCCACCTGTGGTGAACCAAGCAACGCTAGATCAGCTTGTCAATGATTGTGTGGCCGCCGCACTCGCAGCCGCAAACAACTCAACCACCAACACCGGAACGTCAAGGCCAGTGACCAACAGCTGTGGCTGCACTTACTCTGAATTCCGAAAGATCATGGTTGGAGGTTTCGGAGGGACAGAAGGATCCGTTGGCCTGACTAGGTGGATTAAAAAGCTGGAAACCGTGTTTCGCATCAGTGGTTGTAACGATGACGACAAGGTCAAATATGCATCTTTCACTTTCATGGATGTCGCTTTGACCTGGTGGAACAACTACATGAAATCTGCCAACATGGATGTTGCTTATGCTATGCCGTGGGATGACTTCAAGGAGTTAGTGCTTAGGAAGTATTGCCCACGTAATGAGGTCAAGAAGTTAGAGATAGAGTTTTGGAACTTGAAGGTGCAGAATAATAACATGGCCGCTTACAACCAGAGATTCCAGGAACTGGCTTTGCTATGTCCTGAAATGGTTCAGACTGAAACGCGATTGCTCAAGAGGTATGTCGGAGGTTTTCCAAAGTCCATAAAAGGAGATGTGACTACCTCTAGGGCTACAGATCTCCATGAGACCATGGAAATAGCCAACAAGTTGATGGACCAGGAATTGGAGGATGTCCTAGAAAAGAGCACTGACAACAAGAGGAAGTGGGAAGACCACTTAAAAGGTAACAACAATAACTCTCAAAACAAGCTCAAAAGGGTCTATTGTTCTCTCCCTCCTAAAACATAGGGCGATTTTGGCGATTTAATCACAAACCATAAATCGTTTTTTCATGCGAACGATCTGCTCAATTATCTCCATAACAATTCTGATTTGAGTGTCGATTATATTTTATATGATCTATCTTGATTCTTAGTTGTTTTGGGTTAATTCCTCAATCGTTTTTTCTCTTTTTAGGGTTTTCTAAAATCGCTGATTTAGGGTTTTTCGGTTTTATATTGCATATTATTACAATCATTAAACCGACTTATTCATCCTCCATCATTGATTGACTTCTGGTTATGGGTTGATATATTGGACTTTCATGATTATAAACCCTAGTTTAAACTAGGGTTTTCTCAGATTGGTTCTGAAGGTCTGACGTTAAATCCTTCTTGCTTATGTTTTGCGATCTGTTTGTTTTTTGTTCTTTAAGGGTTAGCTGTGGTGATGGAACGATTGGGAGAGATGAACGCTGAGCTCTTACACTCAGTAAAAGCCAAAATAAATGAAAGGAATGCTCGCTTGAATAATTTGGAGGGGAACGTCGGTGTTCCTGTTCCAAAGAAAGCTACAAGGGTTTTTGTTAGTCCAAATTCTGACTCGACTAGTGTCTCTACTTCTTCGGGAAATTCTGATCCTAAGGTTAAGGTTTCTCTTGCTCATGAAGATGTTACACATGCTACTGATGATACCCAAGCCATGAAGTCAGATGTGGCTGTTGATTCTGTGTCGATTGGGAGTATGGCTAATGATGATTTCACAACTGTGGGTGTTGCTACTGGTGTTCCAACTGATGGGACAGCAAGTCCTACTGATGGTAATGTTTTAGAATACATTAAAGCTTTATTTGGTACATCCATTACTACTATTAAGGATACTGATACATTCACTAAGAATATTGTTGATGACAATGATGAAGCGAAAAGTGTACCGCTTTTAGGGGGTCATTTAAGCCCTAAATCGTATTTATTTGATCAAATATTGCCCTAAATCGTTCCTTTTGTCATTTTAGGTACTTTTGAGAAGAAATCTGGAAAAAGAAGCATTTTGGACGTTTTTGGAGCATAAAAGTGAAGAAAACAGCAAAGTCTCAAAATTGTGCTGGAAAGTACCTTTGACGGCGTCAGGATTTGTTCTTGACGGCGTCATGGCTTGGCAAAAGTGGTGGATATGAAAATTACTCATGATAAGCCAGAGAAATTTGCATGGGAATTCTGACGGCGTCACCCTTTGGAGTGATCAAGGTCGTCACGGTATAAGTTAAAGCGGGACGGCGTCACGCCTAATTCTGACGGCGTCAAGCCTTGATAAGCCAGAACGGATTTTGGAGAGCTAAAGAGGGACGGCATCAAGAAGGCCATCCGGGAACCCTAAAAGCGGCGAGGTGACGGCGTCACAATCCATAACGTGACGCCGTCAGATCTGAAAGTCTATATATTGTTTTGCAATTTTTTGTCATTAGTGGGGAACTTGTGTGGAACTTTGTGTGTGAAAAACCCTAAGACGATTTTAGCAGCTTTTTCAAGGCTTTTTGCCTTGAGATCTTCCATGTTACATTGAAGATAAGTTATCAATTAATCATTCAATATGTCTATGTGTTGTTTGATTCTATCTTGTTCTTGTCTTTTGTTTAACATGCTAGGCTAGGTTTTCTTTGTGTTTGCTTAGATCTAATGAAACCTAGCTATTGATTATTGGTTATTAGTGTGTTATTAGTTGTATTGGATGATTGTTCATCTATGTTAGGCTTAAGAAAACTGGCTAACTTCCTATTCGGTAACTTGCTTGAACGTCTTAAGAAACATGAACCAATGCGTACTAAAGGTTTTTATGGTTGTATTTAATGCATGAGCGAATTCTAGTGATCCCATGTTAGGAGCTTCCTAGCCGGCTCGACATAGGAGTGAAGTAGGAGTTCATAGAGTTGGGGAAGTACGTACGCCACCCCACGAATGGTATTAAGGAATACACCCGTCACCCACGCAACTAATACACACTAATCAAGCGGTAAAAGATAGTTAGGGAGTAAGGAAATCTAAGTAAACACATTTCTCTCCATATAAGTTTTACCACCTTTTCATTTTCTGTTATTTTATTTTATTGGCATTCGTAGTAACTTAGGTTAGTTGACTAGCAACTAATTCCGCCCACTCTTTCAAACCCGAGATTTTACTTGCTTTCATAAAAATATAAAAACATAAAAAGAATCTTCCCTCACCCTTAGACCTATTAGAATAGTTTTTTATACCTAACGAACACTATTCCCTGTGGAGAACGATCAATCCCCCGTACTTACCACTACACTATACTACATCGGTCAGGTACACTGCCTGGTGGGGTTGTAAGCCTCTTGAGATCCCTCGAGAGGTAAAACCTGTTGTAAGGTTGCAAAACCACGCATCAAGTTTTTGGCGCCGTTGCCGGGGAATAGTTATTGTTTAGGTTGAATTTTTTATTTTATAGGTCTACTCACTAGATTCCTTTCTAGTGAGATTTTTATTTTATTTTTCTAGGTTTTCTTTAGTCTATCTTTTTCTGCTCTATCCATTGCTCAAATCTTCCTTGGCCATCATGGTAAACGAAGATTTCTCCAATCTCAGAGTCACCAGGAGTCGTAGTTCACTAAGCGACCTTATTTCACCCTACGCAGAACCTGATAGGGAAATGCGAAGATTAAGGCGACTCTTTGCAACACCCGAACCATCTGGCTTTGCCATCAACTTTGATGATGCCCTCTCCGAGGAAGAATCCAATCATCATTCTACACCTCCTAGCCCTCAACCCAACCACGATATGGAGGTTCCCGAAAACCCAAATCCTAAATGCCTCAAGGACTACTCTTCTCCCACCCCTCGTGGCTTTTCCAATGCTATCGTTTTTCCAAATGAACACACGAATGGGGTCTTGCGTGCAACTGATATTTGGCTTGTCTAAAATGTATGCAAGTTCCACGGATTGAAAACTGAAGATCCAATCCAACACATCAAGGACTTCCTGAAAATAGTGGATACCCTCCATACGGACGGGGCCACTAGGGATACCTCCCGGCTGCGATTCTTTCCTTTCACCCTTTATGAAAAAGCCGGAGACTGGTATAACCAACTTCCCTCCGAATCCATTTTCAAATGGGAACAGCTTGTCTCAAAATTCTACGAGAAATTCTTTCCAATAGGAAGAACTTCAACGTTAAGAGACGAAATCTTTCGCTTCCATGTTGGACCAGCTGAACCCATTCACGAATCCTGGAACAGATTCAAAGATCTGATTAGACAAGTCCCTCATCATGGCATTGAACTCTGGCTTCTGGTCCAAATCTTTTATGACAGTGTCCCTAAAAGCGACCAATGTGGCATTAATAATTCGGTAAAAGGAAAAATAGCCAACCTAAGTGCTGAGGAAGGATGGAATAGAATTGAGGAATACGCAAATGATCAAGACGATACCTGGGATGAACCCGATTCGATCATGAGCATTTCCAAGATCATGAAAGAGCCTCCTTTTGCTAGCCGGTTGAGTAGAATGAATGATCAAGTCTCTTATCTAGACAAGTCACAACCAACTAAACGGTTGTCAAACCCATACTTGATCTGCGACCAATGTGGTGGCCCACATGAAGTGGAGGAATGCGGGGATGATACCACCACCGAACAAGCATGCTTGTCAAGCCACGACATCTTCGATGATCCTTCGCTCTTAACTTTCTACCAAAACAATGATTTCACCCCTTGGGGAAATCTTGTGAGAGAAGAAGGAGGAGGAAAATATCCTGACTACAAGGTTAGGAGCACTTTTGAGGATGATCTTGGGCATTTCACGTTTGAAAAGAATCTGCAACTAAATGGTCTCGACAACCTCATCAATAGCCAACAAAACGACATGAGGGCCAATTTCGCAGAACTCAACGCCACTCTCGACGGCCTTGGCAAACCTCAAAGAGATCCCTTACTCGCCATCACCACTCGTGCTGGAACAACTACTAAGGATCCACCTTACCCAGCTCAACAATCTAACGTCATGGAACCCAACACCCCTCATGAGGAGGAAGATAATGTGAACGATGAGAATCCCGAACGAACCCCTCCGGTAACTCCCTCTCCACCTCCTCCAACCAAACAGCCCATTAAAGTCCCATACCCGTCCCGTCTCAAGAATCAAAAGGTCGAAAATGATAATAAAAGATTCTTGTCATATTTGAGGAATTCGGTCGTCACCATACCCCTTCTTGATGCATGTTACCATATGCCCAAATATAGTACGTACTTCAAGAAGTTGCTAACCAACAGAAAAGGGCTCGAGGGTCTTGTAACCTTAGGAGAAGAATGTTCTGTGGTGACTCAACGAGGGCTGCCAAAGAAGGTGGACGATCCAGGTAGTTTCACCTTGCCCTGCTCAATAGGATCTCTTTCAGTCAAGAATGCTTTGGCCGGCTTAGGAGCAAGTATCAATCTTATGCCGCATTCCATGTTCCTCAAATTAGGGTACTCTGGATTGAAACCCACCCGTATGAACATCTAACTAGCCGATAGATCAGTCAAATACCCCTTAGGGATATGCGAGAATGTGCTGGTTAAGGTAGGGAAGTTCAAATTTCCAGTTGACTTCGTCATCTTAGAGATGGAAGAAGATGACCTAGTGCCCATCATTCTAGGGAGGCCATTCCTTGCAACTGCTCGTGCTGTTATTGATGTTCATGACGGCAAACTAACCTTACGAGTGGGAGCCGACAGCTTAACCTTCGACATAAAGGACACAATGAATCTTTCTCTCGAAACAGATAATCAGCTGTATTTCATCGGAGAAATCAATGAACTATCTGACGAGATTGACAATTGTATAGATGAACAGGTGGAAGCTGGGTGGTTGCGAGATGAAGCTTTCTTACCCATCTTAGAGGAGGAGAAGACTATGGATGTAAACGCAGTCTCCTTCTATCCCAGACAAGAAATCGAACAGCTTGAGCTTCGTAAACCCGAGAACAAACTTAAACCTTCCATCATCGAGCCACCTGCGGTAGAACTCAAGGAACTCCCAAACAACCTTGAATATGCTTTCCTCCAAGGGGAAGATCAACTTCCGGTAATCATAAGCTCTTCCTTGAAAAGTGAACAAAAGGATAAACTCTTAGGAGTTTTAAAAAAATATAAAGGAGTTATAGCATGGAGTGTAGCCGACATCAAGGGGATTGACTCTACCTTTTGCACGCATAAAATCCTCATGGAGGAGGATTATAAACCCTCCGTGCAACCTCAAAGGCGAGTAAACCCCAACATTATGGAAGTCGTAAAAAAGGAAGTCATTAAGCTCCTAGATGCAGGGCTAATTTACCCAATTTCTGACAGTCCATGGGTAAGTCCTGTACAGGTTGTACCAAAAAAGGGAGGAATGACGGTGGTGAAGAACGATAAGGATGAATTAGTGCCTCAACGAACAGTAACTGGATGGCGTGTGTGCATCGATTATAGGAAGTTGAATGATGCAACCCGAAAGGATCATTTCCCTCTCCCATTTATCGACCAAATGTTGGAAAGTGTTAGCAGGGCATGAGTTCCCGTTACACTTATAGAAATAACTAGAAAGTTATCCTAATCGTGTACTACGACTGATACAAAGTATGATTAATTTTACTAAATAAGTTAGAACGTAAATATAAAAACAACAAAGGTTTTTCAACGTTTAAATTCTTATTAGAAATTAATCAAAGAATCTATTACCCAAAGTGTTTTGCGGAATAAACACTTTGGGATTGAATAGACAAGGTATGGTGTTCTCCTCTTCTAAACTCAAGCTTTTCTTGAGTGACAACTAAAAGACCCTACTGAGCTATCTCAGTGAGTAGGTTGTTCTTTGGAGGAGAAAAGTGGGCTGTGAAAGTCTAAGCTTTTAGTGCACAACCTTAATTCACTTTTCTCCTCATCTATCTATTTATACACAAGTGTAAAAGAAAACCTATAAACTAAAGTACAAGTTGACTTATATTGGTCTGACAAAAGTACAACTGTATTTTGTCATTACCAATCTACATCGGGAATAAGCTAAAAGATCCTTTTGAGTGTCTGCCCAACCACTCTCGTACTTTAAGCCGTATTAAGGAAAGTTCGCTTTCGGCGTGATAAGACTTGTTCTTATCCTCTTCAAACTTTCCCGCTCGATCCCGCCTTTACTTCAGGTCTTAGATTGATTCTAAGTCTTCAGTCTTTAGTCTTCAGTCTTTTAGTGTTCAGGAGACTGAGGGGTTCAGTGAGCTCTTGTCAGTACTCACTGAACCCATCATCTTCTTCTTCGGCCTAAGTCTCACTCAGGAAGTACCGCCTTCCTGAGGAGTGAATCCTTCGCCTTAAATTCGCCTTAAGCATCCTGAAGATGACTCACTGAGTTACTGTTAACTCAGTGACTTGTATTGTTCTCGGTTGGTAAACACTTGGCTTAATTTGTGTTCAAATCCTGTTTTAGATAATTGGGTATTTATGGACCCAACAATCTCCCCCTATTTGGATATAAATTATGCCTAAGTGTTATTGATCAGTATGAGTGAGCTAGTGGCTTCTTCTCATACTGATATACAAGAAGACAGTAAGGACTGCGAAATAACATAAACATGGGACAGCATTTTATTCATATCATTACAAAGTCCTATTAGCTAAACAAAATACTTAAGGTTCCTGACGGAGACCTAATAGTTCAAGCTTTGCCTTCTTCGACACTAACACCTCATTGTCAGGTCGTTCCTTCATCAATCGATCCATCAGCCTGACAAACTCCTCATTGTTAGAGCCCCTGATATTGAGTGCCATCAGTTTGTAGGCGAGGAGTGTTGTCGTTTCCACTTTATCAATGTCTGAAACTCTCTGAAAGGCTTCCTGACCAAATTCATCCACGAAGAAGATGCCATACTCAGGTTCTTTAATGACAAGGTTAGGACGGAACTTAACTCCCTGAGGAGGAGCCCTGTTGCAGTGAAGTGCGGCTATGTATTGTTCAGGCTCCATAGCTACAGCTTTCCTTTTCTTCCCAACCTTCTGAGTATAATCAGGGATAGTCAGTCCTTGAGAAGCAAGTGCCTCATCATGGTTAATGCCCAGACTCTTTGCCACTTTAGCGAGTTCCTCATACTTGGCACTCAGTGACTTGATGATTATTGGGGCATTCTTGCTTGAGGTTTTCTTCCTCAGGATGGGCATCATCATATCCCATTCTCTTAACCCATAGTCTGAAAATCTGACTTCAGGAAGGTGTTCAGACTTTCTTGGACCTCTATGGACAGTTAAGCTCAGAGGTTTGGTGGGGTGAATGGTGATGTCAGTGATTTTGCCTTCACCTTTGGTTTTGGTCATGTGCCACACATACCTCTCATATGCCCTTTGCCTCTTTTCTTGCTTCAGTCTGGCTTCCTTGTTATGTTTCTGAAGAAGTTGGGCTTGAAGCTTGATGAATTCTTCTTCCTGAATCACTTTCTCAGACTCCTTTATTTCCTCCTTGGCAACCTCATAGATGGTAGATGTGGTGAGGTCATGGGCTTTCCTGCGATCTTCCTCATCTAAGATCTTAGCTAGTTCCTCCTGAGTCCCATAGACTCTTCTCCCATCTTCTAAGTCAACATAAGACGGTACTTCAGGGTCTGGTTGTCTTATGTTTGAAGCCTTGACCAGGTGTGGTTCAGGAGGTGAGGTTTCAGTCATAATTTCCTTCCCTTTGCCAGTGAGAGGAGGTTGACTTGTAGATTCCTCAGGATTTGGAACAGTTACCAAGGCAGAGGAAGGATCAGGAATTTCATCATTTTTCTCCCCCTCAGCAGGTTTAGGAGCTTCAGTGGATAGACCTGCTGACTGAGGAGGTGGTGGGACATGAGAGGCCTGAAGAATGGATAAGATATCAGAGACCATAGACTTTGTCTCAGAAGCATCATTCTTCACGGCACTGAGTTCGGTAGCCATTAGTTGTTGGGTGGTGGAGAGTTCAGTAACACGGTTGGTGTAGTGGATGATCAGCTCATTATGTGTTTGTGAGAGCTGATCCATGGCTGAGGAGAGCTTGGTGAGGTGCCCCTTGGATTCCATTGTAGCCTGAAGAATGGAGTCCTGGTTGTCCCTGAGACCTTTGATATCTACCCCCATAAAGAGCCTGAGAAGCTCAGTAAGGTTTGAGGCGGCAGTTGACTGAACGGCCATATGGTCTTTCATCGATTGAATCAGTGTGGGATCCTCAGAAAGTTGTTCTTGGACCCCTTCAACAGCCTTGAAGATGTTGGCAAGCTCCTGATGCTGACCAGTGACCGTCTCATCAAAGGTTTTGGTGAGTTCTCCAAGTTGTTTTTCAGTAAGCCTTGTAGCCTGAAGAATCTTCTCCTGAGATTCTTCTACCGAGGCCCTGAAGTCGGCATAGGAGGCCGCCGCTTCAGTATGCTGATCCAAGAGTTCATCAGTGAGAGCATTATACAGACCTTCGTTGGCATGGCGAAGGTACTTGGCCATACTTCTTTCAGTAGGCGGATGAACATTGTCATACTTGGTTAACCATTCAGGGGTGGTAGAGGCACCTAATGAAGATGATGATGAAGATGATGGTGAATTGGGTTGTTGATCCTCAGGAGGAGGAGAAGAGAGTTGTTGCTCAGATGGGCCCTCCATTTCCTCCTCAACTTCAGTAAGAGGTTCATCATCACCAAAATCGAAATCCTCCTCCTCCTCTGACTCATCAGCCAACAAAATTTCATAGTCAGCCAGAGAAGGAGCCTTCAGGGAATCCAGCTCCCCCTCAACAGAGGGCTCACTTTCGTTGTGGCCAGGTCCTGATCCTTTAGCCATAATAACTGGTGGGGTTGTACCAGCCTGACTAGTCATAATAACTGGGGGGGTTTGCCCAGCCTGACTATTAGGATCAGTTCCTGAGTGACTTGGACCGCCTGAGGGGGTGATGGGTTCCGTATCAGCGGGTGGTTTGTTTCCCCCTGAGTCTTTGTCCCCCTGAGCACCTTCATCTACTGATGGGTGTTCTCCAGTAGAATCACTAGGTACTATTGGTGAATGTTGATGGCCTCCCTTCCCATCAGGATTGTGCTGTCCTTTTGGGGATTTAGAGGCCTGAACTCCCTGAGACTCTAAGTGTGATTGCTTAGAGACGTTAGCGGGATGTGAGTGGGTGTGGGTCCCCTTCTCAGTGGAGTAGTACTGCCCCACCGAGGATATAGAACCCTGTACTCCCTCAGGCTCTGATTGTGATCTATCAGTGCCTTCACTGGGATGTGAGTGGGTGGATGCTCCTGACCCACCTGACTTGTTTTTGTCAGTAGGGACATGTGGAAAGGGTGTGCCCGAGGATACTGAGGATGATTGCTCAATACCCTCCGTTGGCGGTTGTTTTGTGGCCAAAGTGGTCTCTGTTATGGGAGTCGGAGAGGTCAAGGTCACAATAACATTCTTGGTGCCTGAGGCAACAGTCTCAGTGACGAGTGGCTTAGGTCTAACCACCTTACTGGATTGTCCCCCTTTCCCTTTCTTCTTCTTCACCTTCTTGGTTGGTGAAGGAACTGGTGAGCATACATTTTCACCCTGAATCACCATTAACATGTAGGTGGTCAGGGCGACCGGTTGTACCTCAGTAATGTCACTACTAAAGTTGGTCTTATGTAAGATGTCAGGTGTTGTACCTTCATCATCAGACCTTAAGTAGTCAGGACCAAGGAGGTCCTGAAGCACACAGGAAATGAACCTAGGATACGACATATGTCTTTGCCTATGTTTCCCTGAGAGCTTTGACACGAGGTCGCGGAAGATTATTCCTCCGATATCTATTTTTCTACCCTCCAAGAGACTGAACATCATCAATTGTTGTGATGAGTTCAACTGCTCAGTGGAGGATTTATTCCCTCCGAGTACCTGAATGACGAATGTCATCATAAGTCTCTAGACAGGGTGAAACCATGTCTTCACTAATGGAGCCTTAGCCAACAAGGCTTCAGGAGACTCACCAGGACGCCTAACATCATGAGGCCCTAGGAAAAGCATTTCAGCTTTTATTTCCTGATCAGTAGGGTTAGCCTCAAAGTTCTCAACAAAGTTAAGACCAGTGGCATTGATGAAGGTCTTGTAGTTCAGGGAGAGAGTCTTAGTCCCATTCATCACAGTGAAAGTGATGATCGACTCTTTGGTGTCCTTAGGGCTAGTAGCCGTTGCGGTACACCAAAACTCCCTGAGATAGTCATTGTAGATGACTTCTGGGGTGGTTGTAAAAGCTGTGGCAAGGAAGCAGTTTTGTAGGTACTTAACTACATCCTTGTAACCCGCATATTGCTGCGGGTAATGGAAATTTCCAACCACATTGTTTTTGGTTAAATCCACGCCCTCCATTGTGAAGCTCACATTTGAGGCGGTGGTAATAGCATTAGAAGAAGCCATTTGATGATCGGGTTTAGGTCGAAAAATGGTCGGATATTCCTTAATGCTAAGAACACACACACAATTTTGTTTGAGAAATAAAAAGGGCAGAGTTTGCTTATAAATTTCTAAAAGCGTGTGTGTGTATTCTTTTGGATGGGTATATATAGGGAAGTGGAAAGGTTTGGGGTATTTCGGGCATAAAACATTTTACTTCAAAAAATTTGAAATTTGTTTTATAAAAATTTGAAGTCCGCATTTAATGCCACGATTCCACTTCCCCATGTATTCGGCAACCATTATGGTGAACAGTTGAGCCGTCTGCAAAAAGTGTAGTTTGCAGAGATGAGTCATCACATTTCTCTAATGTGATTGGATAGGCAATTAAAGCCAAGTGGGAAAGTGGGGGCCCAAGATGTGTATGCCAGAGAGACATATATTCCTATATTAAATAGGATATCAGTCACCAACCTAGGACATTTACTAACAAAATACTTAGAGTATTTAAGTTAGCATTGAATGACATCTTGAGGACCCTGAATGACTTTTCATTCACTGAGGGATTCAGTAACTTTGGGTTTTAGTTACTGACGGTTCAGGAAGGGGATTCAGTGATACTTAACACTGAGGGACACATTGATTCAGGGACCTGAGGTTCTAAGAATGTACACTTCAGTTGGATGGATTCAATCAGTGGACTGAGTCTCAATATCCAACATTCCTAACTCAGCTTTCAGTCTAGTGAAAGTTGGTTCATCCAAAGGTTTGGTGAAAATATCAGCTAACTGATATTCAGTAGGGATGAAGTGTAATTCGATGTCACCATTCATGACATGATCCCTGATGAAATGATATCTGATATCAATGTGTTTTGTTCTCTGATGAAGAACAGGGTTGTTGGAAATTGCAATTGCACTTGTGTTATCACAAAAGATGGGTACCATCTTATACTGAATGCCATAGTCACTGAGTTGACTTTTCATCCAAAGTACATTTGCACAACAGCTAGCTGCTGCAACATATTCAGCTTCAGCTGAGGACATGGCAACTGATTGTTGCTTCTTAGCACTCCAACAGACTAATTTTCCACCAAGAAATTGGCAGGAGCCTGAGGTGCTTTTCCTATCCATGTTGCATCCAGCATAGTCAGAGTCTGAGTATCCCTTGAGGTCAAACCCTGAGCATTTAGGATAATACAATCCAAGGCTCGGAGTACCTTTCAGGTACCTGAGAATCCTTTTTACAGCAGTGAGATGAGATTCTCTTGGGTCAGATTGATATCTGGCACACAGACATACTGAGAATTGGATGTCAGGCCTTGATGCAAGGAGATACATCAGTGACCCAATCATTCCTCTGAATAGAGTCTGATTGACTGATTTACCAGTGAGGTCATAGCCAAGGTTGTTTGGTGGGACCATGGGAGTCTTGACTGAGGCACAGTCACTGAGATCATACTTCTTCAGTATGCTTCTGACATACTTCTCTTGACTGATAAAGGTTCCTTTATCAGTCTGCTTAACTTGTAAGCCAAGAAAGTAAGTCAGTTCTCCCATCATGCTCATTTCAAATTTCTTTGCCATCAATTTTTCAAACTGTTTGCAAAGTTTATAACTTGTTGAGCCGAAGATGATGTCATCAACATATACTTGAACAAGTATGACATCATCATTTGTCTTGTAGATAAACAAGGTATTGTCTATCTTGCCTCTGACAAATTTGTTTTGGGTCAGGAAGGATGAGAGAGTTTCATACCATGCCCTGGGAGCTTGCTTCAGTCCATATAGGGCTTTGTCAAGCTTACAGACATAGTCAGGAAACTCATTGCTCTCAAATCCAGGAGGCTGTTGGACATAAACTTCTTCTTTCAGGGAACCATTTAGGAATGCACTTTTGACATCCATTTGGTACACTTTGAAGTTCATGTAGGTTGCAAATGCAAGGAAGATCCTGATGGCTTCCATCCTTGCAACTGGTGCAAATGTTTCCTCATAGTCAATGCCTTCTTGTTGGTTGAAGCCTTTGGCAACCAATCTGGCCTTGTTTTTGATGACTATGCCATTCTCATCTGATTTGTTTTTGAATACCCATTTCATTCCAATGACTGAAACTCCATCAGGACACTTGACTAAGGTCATCACCTTATTTCTGTCAAATTGTTCCAATTCATCATGCATGGCCTGAACCCAACTAGGATGAGTAAGTGCTTCTTTGACACTTTTGGGTTCAATAGTGGAGATGAAATCCACAAATAGGCATTCATTGGGTGTGGCTGCGGATAATTTAGCAGCCATGCTTCTGGTGAGCATGCCTTCAGTAGGCACTCCAATAATATTGACAAGTTCTATATCCTGAGACCTAGTCCATCTGTCCTGAGGTCTTGGGTACTGATTAGAACTTGTGGAGGCCATATTGGGTAGAGGTGAAGGGATTGGTTCAGAGACATGAGGGCTTTCAGGGTGATGGGTGTCTGAATGATTGGTTTGATCACTGAGATTATTTGGTTCCTGAGCACTTTGAACAACCTGATTGTTAGAGTCAGTGTTTGTTTGTGCTTCAATAAACTCAGTGATGCTTGGGTGAGGAAGGTTATGAGGGAGGATGTGATAGGAGATATCAGCATCAGCTTGATACTGAGTGGAAGGATTGTTTTCAGGATCAAACTCATCAGGAGGATATCTTGATGAGTCATTGATTCCTATCTCTTCCACTAAGGAATTTGAGAATCTGATGACTTCAGTGCTCTCATCAAAGGTAACATGAAATGTTTCCTCAGTTTGTTGTCTCCTTGTGTTGAACACCCTGAAGGCTTTTGAGACAAGGGAATATCCTAGGAAGTATCCATCATCAGCCTTTGCATCAAATTTCCCTAGGTGGTCTTTGTGATTATGAATAAACACAGGACACCCAAAGACATGAAAGTAGCTGATGTCAGGGATTCTTCCCTTGAATAACTCATAAGGAGTCTTGCTATGTCTCTTGACAATGATGGATCTGTTTTGTGTGTAACAGGCAGTTTTGACTGCTTCAGTCCAGAAATGTTTTGAAAGGACTGATCCATTTAGCATTGTTCTAGCAGCTTCAATAAGTGTTCTGTTTTTCCTTTCAGCCACACCATTTTGTTCAGGTGTGTAAGGTGAGGAAAAGTTTTGATGGATACCTTTCTCATCACAGAAACTTTCAAGTTCATGATTTTTGAACTCAGTCCCATTGTCAGTCCTAATCTGTTTGACTTTGATGTCATTCTGATTTTCAATGTTCCTGACAAAGGACATGATAGTTCCTGCTGCCTGACTCTTTTTGGTCAGGAAGTAAACCCAAGTGTATCTTGAGTATTCATCCACTATGACCAGAGTATACTTCTCATGGTTAATAGATCTAGGACTGATGGGTCCAAAGAGATCCATATGAAGAAGGTGTAGGCAGTTCCTGATGGAAAAGTTGGTTTTGGTTTTAAAGGATGCTCTCTTGTGTTTGCCTTTTTCACAAGCTGAGCAGGGTTTATCCTTTGAAAACACAAGAGATGGTAAGCCAAGGACCTTATTTTGTTTCACAAGATGATTTATGTTTTTGAAGTTCAGATGGGAGAGTCTTTTATGCCAAAGCCAATTGAGAGTTTCAGTGGCCTTAGCAAAGAGACAAGTACCATTCTGAGTCAGACTAGTCATGTCTAACACATAAACATCTTGTCTTCTAGGTGCAATAAGGACAACTTCCTTGTTTGCATTGAAGATGGTTCCTTGCTTATCATCAAACTGGACTATGTATTTTGCATCACATAGTTGACTGACACTGATCAAATTATACTTAAGGCCATTTACATAAGCTATCCTAGTGAAGACTATACCATTGCAGTTTACTGAACCATAACCTTCAGTGGGACATGATGAGTTATCAGCAAATACCACCTTGGGTCCTGATTCTTCCACATATTTGTGCAGATACTGCTTCACACCAGTCATGCTCCTTGAACATCCACTATCTAGATGCCAAATTGGCTCCCTGGCATGTCTCTGCACAAATAGTAAACTGGGTCAGTTCTTCCTAGGACCCCTCTTCATAGAGGGCTTGGCTTTAATAGCCTGCTTAAAAGTAGATAATGATTTGTGGTCAGTGGTTGAGTGGACTGAGCTCCTACAAATTTTGCATTTAATTGCAAGGGAAGACTCAGCAGACTGAGAGGATGATTTGTTCTTTCCTCTCCTTGCCTGAATGACCTCATCATGTCCTGAGGTGTCATGAGTGGGATCACCACATAGGTCACAGCATGTGTCCATTAAGCAATCCTCAGGGAGGTGGTCATTGAATCCACAATGAGGGCAAGAGGGAAAAGGCTTTGCCTTTTTCATTCTCTGCTTAGCATCAGATGGATACTTAAGAGCAACTGATTTAAAGTTTGCCATCTTAGCTGAGGCTGTGTATGACTGATGATCAGAGGTTCTGTGATCTTCCTTTTTGCATATCATGCAGTAAAGGATTCTGTAGCAATCATCAGCAACATGATTATTAAAGCCACACAGCTCACATATTACCCGAGGTTTGGTGGGCTTGGTTTTGGGTTTGGAGGTGGAGGAAGCTGGTTTTGTCTCCTTAATTTTAGATTTAGGATTTTTCTCAGAAGATTCAATCTTCTCGCTCAGCTTCCTGACCATCTCAGTCAACTGATCAATTCTTGGATCAGGACTTTGGGATTTTACCTCAGAATGGACTGAAGTAGATGAGTCATCAGTGTTTACTGAGACCTTTGCTTCAGAAGGGACTGAAGTTGTTGAGTCATCAGTATTTACTGAGACTTCAGGGATTAGCCTTTTCAGGATTGTATTTCCCGATCCTGATTTCTCCTTTGGAGAATGTTCAGAGTAGACTAATGGAGTGAGGTCTGAGAGTGCCATCAGTGCACTCACATGAATTTCTTCATCATCAGAGACCTCTTCATCATCCCAGTCATAAGCTTCAGCCATAAGGACCTTGTTCTTGGACTGAACAGGTTTGGGAGTTGGAGCCTGAGAGACTGAGGGAGTGGCCTCAAGAAGAGCAAGCTTGGCTTTTGCCATCCTATACTTAGTTTCATAATCTTTTTGACTACTTTGAGAAGTTTGTGGAGACTGAAACATTTTAGGTTGAAATTTGCTAGCTCTTGAAGAAGAACTGTTTCCAGAAAACTTGTAAGAGGGTTCTGAGGTTGTTTTTGAATAGCAGTCTTTTGCAAAATGACCCTTTTTACCACATTTAAAACATTCAATGGTCTCATTTGCTTTAGCTTTTGAAAAGTTTGACTGATTTCTTTTGATAAAACGTTTTGAGTTTGCAAGAAGTGCCCTTTCTTGGAATTCCAAGTGTAAGTCACTTAAGTACTCCTCACTGGTTCTATCATCAACCTCATCATCAGAATCCTCTTGAAAATCCTGCACAATACCATTAGAATAAAAGGCAGTTGATATGGGTGAGGAAGTCAGGGCCTTTTTGGTTTCAAGAGCTTTCTTTGAGTCTGGATATCTTCTTGATATTAGGTTGTCTTCATAGACAAACTTCCCATAGATCTCAGCAAGCTCAAGGGTCTGAATGTGGTTAGCATTCCTAAGGCCCTGAGAGAAGTTTAACCACTTCTCAGGGAGACAGTTGACAAAGCCAACATTGATCTCATGCTTAGACAAAACTACACCATCATTGGATAACTCATTTATCAAGGTCTTGTACCTAGTGTAGGTCTCAGAGAGACTTTCAGAGTCTTTGGCCCTGAAGGTATTATACTCAAGTTTAAGATCCATGATCCTATTTTCCTTGGTATCAGAGGGACCTTCGAAGCTATGAACCAAGTCAACCCATGTTTGTTTGGCTGATGTACAGTTAATGACTGATTCCATTATATCGTCAGGGAGACAAGATATAATTATGCTTCTCAGGCGTTGGTCTTGATTGACCACCCTTCTCTCATCTATAGTCCACTGAGCTTCAGGTTTTTCTAAACCTTCAGCAGTTTTAGGGACATAGGGACCATCATTGATACAAGTGATGTAGTATGGTTCCATACCAGTCAAGTAGCAAAGCATGCGCTTTTTCCACTTGCTAAATTTACCAGCTTCTAGTCTGGGAGCAACAGCTGAATAGCTACCTCCCTTTTTGTCAACTAGCTGGGGCACATTTATATCAGCCATAGTAGGATCTTGGTTTTAAAAACCTTGAGCACTCTTAGTTTTGGAAAGATTTTATAAACCAGAGGCTCTGATACCACTTGTTGTTCCCGTTACACTTATAGAAATAACTAGAAAGTTATCCTAATCGTGTACTACGACTGATACAAAGTATGATTAATTTTACTAAATAAGTTAGAACGTAAATATAAAAACAACAAAGGTTTTTCAACGTTTAAATTCTTATTAGAAATTAATCAAAGAATCTATTACCCAAAGTGTTTTGCGGAATAAACACTTTGGGATTGAATAGACAAGGTATGGTGTTCTCCTCTTCTAAACTCAAGCTTTTCTTGAGTGACAACTAAAAGACCCTACTGAGCTATCTCAGTGAGTAGGTTGTTCTTTGGAGGAGAAAAGTGGGCTGTGAAAGTCTAAGCTTTTAGTGCACAACCTTAATTCACTTTTCTCCTCATCTATCTATTTATACACAAGTGTAAAAGAAAACCTATAAACTAAAGTACAAGTTGACTTATATTGGTCTGACAAAAGTACAACTGTATTTTGTCATTACCAATCTACATCGGGAATAAGCTAAAAGATCCTTTTGAGTGTCTGCCCAACCACTCTCGTACTTTAAGCCGTATTAAGGAAAGTTCGCTTTCGGCGTGATAAGACTTGTTCTTATCCTCTTCAAACTTTCCCGCTCGATCCCGCCTTTACTTCAGGTCTTAGATTGATTCTAAGTCTTCAGTCTTTAGTCTTCAGTCTTTTAGTGTTCAGGAGACTGAGGGGTTCAGTGAGCTCTTGTCAGTACTCACTGAACCCATCATCTTCTTCTTCGGCCTAAGTCTCACTCAGGAAGTACCGCCTTCCTGAGGAGTGAATCCTTCGCCTTGAATTCGCCTTAAGCATCCTGAAGATGACTCACTGAGTTACTGTTAACTCAGTGACTTGTATTGTTCTCGGTTGGTAAACACTTGGCTTAATTTGTGTTCAAATCCTGTTTTAGATAATTGGGTATTTATGGACCCAACAGAAAGGTTAGCAGGGCATGAGTACTATTGCTTCCTAGATGGGTTCTCAGGGTATTTCCAAATCCCTATCGCTCCTGAGGACCAAGAAAAGACTACGTTTACATGCCCTTATGGCACCTTCGCCTACAAGCGAATGCCCTTTGGACTATGTAACGCCCCCGCCACTTTCCAGCGCTGCATGACGGCAATCTTCCATGAGTTAATGAAAGACAGCATGGAGGTCTTCATGGATGATTTTTCAGTCTTTGGAAACTCTTTTGATCGCTGTCTTGCTAACCTTGAGAAAATGCTCAAACGTTGTGAGGAGACCAACTTGGTACTAAACTGGGAAAAGTGCCACTTTATGGTAAAAGAAGGGATTGTGCTAGGGCACAAAATTTCAGGAAGTGGAATTGAAGTAGACCGGGCAAAAATTGAAGCTATATCCAAACTTCCCTATCCAACAACTGTCAAGGCAATCCGTAGCTTTTTGGGTCATGCTGGCTTCTATAGGAGATTCATTAAAGATTTCTCAAAGGTAGCTAAACCAATGACTCAGTTGCTCATGAAGGATGCCCCGTTCGACTTCTCTCAAGAGTGCAAGGATGCATTCGATCAATTGAAGCAGGAACTTACCCAAGCTCCAATTATGGTCACCCCTAACTGGGAGTTACCCTTTGAAATCATGTGCGATGCTAGCGATTATGCTATTGGAGCAGTATTAGGCCAAAGGCTTAACAAACACTTTCAGCCAATATACTACGCTAGCAAAACCATGAATCCTGCTCAAGAAAACTACACTACCACTGAAAAGGAATTACTAGCCATGGTATTTGCTTTTGATAAGTTTCGCCAATATCTTGTCCTTTCCAAAACGGTTGTTTTTACTGACCATTCAGCTATTCGATATCTTTTTAATAAACTGGATGCTAAACCACGGTTACTTCGTTGGATCTTACTATTGCAAGAGTTCGATGTTGAGATTCGTGATAAGAAAGGAGCAGAGAATCTTGCAGCTGATCATCTCTCTCGTCTCGAAAACCCCAGCCTCGCTGAATCTGACAAGAGTGAGATTCGGGAGTCATTTCCTGAAGAGCAGCTCATGTCAATAAATGATTCTGAACCATGGTATGCGGATTATGTTAACTACCTGGCAAGTCGAGTCATTCCTGAGCATATGAGCAGGCATGAAAAAAGGAGGTTCTTCAATCAATTAAGGTATTACTTTTGGGATGAACCTTTCTTATTCCGAAGATGTCCGGACCAGGTAATCAGGCGTTGTGTTTCGGAAAAGGAGGCTGTCAGAATTATGAAAGAGTGTCATGCAGGTCCATCTAGAGGACATCACGGAATGAACACTACTGCACGAAAGGTCTTCGACGCGGGATTCTATTGGCCTACAATATTTCGTGATGTGAAGGGAATGATACAAACTTGTGACGCATGTCAAAGAGCTGGGAATATCTCTAGGAGGGATGAAGCCCCACAGAATTATATACAAGTTTGTGAGGTTTTCGATGTTTGGGGAATTGATTTCATGGGACCCTTCCCATCTTCAGGAGGGAATGAATACATCCTAGTGGCCATTGATTATGTTTCGAAATGGGTGGAAGCACAAGCCCTTAGGACTAACGACGCTAGGGTAGTCATTCATTTCTTAAAAAAATTGTTCGCTAGGTTCGGAATTCCGAAGGCTCTTATTAGTGACAGGGGAACCCATTTTTGCAATTCGCAAATGGAGAAAGTTATGAAAAGATATGGAGTCTCTCACCGATTCTCCACTGCTTACCATCCTCAAACCAACGGCCAAGTCGAAAACACTAATAGAGCCATAAAGAGAATATTAGAGAAAACGGTCAATCAAAACCGAAAAGATTGGTCTTTTAAGCTCGATGAAGCTTTGTGGGCATTTCGAACCGCTTATAAGACACCAATCGGGACAACCCCGTTCCGTATGGTATATGGCAAGGCATGCCACCTTCCAGTAGAACTGGAACACAAGGCGTATTGGGCACTTAAGGCTTGTAATTTGGATTATACGGTTGCGGGAACAAATAGATTCTTACAGCTCCAAGAGCTCGATGAATTGAGATTAGAGGCTTATGAATCTTCCATTACATACAAAGAAAGGGCAAAAAGATGGCATGACCAATGGATTAAGAGACCCAAGGAGTTTTCAGAAGGAGACAAGGTCTTATTATATAATTCTCGCTTAAGGCTATTTCCTGGGAAACTTAAATCTAGATGGTATGGACCTTTTACCGTAAGGAGCTCCTCTAAAACCAGAGCCGTTGTATTAATTGACGACGAGGATAGAGAATTCACTGTGAATATTCAACGAGTCAAGCATTATCAGGAGAATGGTAATGAAATGATCAATGAGGAAGACATAACTTTCAATGATGGAGTCACGTAATGTGCGTGACTTTGAGTCTAGCTACAAGACTCGTTAATAAAGAAAAGCGCTTCTTGGGAGGCAACCCAAGCTTTATTTGCTTTGTGTGTTTATTTATTTGTTTGTTTGATTTTATTTGTTTCCGTATGTATGTTTAAATTTTATTATTATTGATTCATGTTCAAAAACTAATTTGTGAAAATGCTTTATCTTGTTTTTAACTTCGTCTTACTACATATAAAGGTATTTTGCAAAAGATAAGTGTAAGGGAAATCCAAATCGGTTTATTAGAACAAATGAACATGAATCGTAATAATAATAAATTAACATACATATTAGTATTTGTTTGAGTCAAATGCTTGTATCGACTCATAATGATGTTTTACAGGATTTCCAGGAAGTAAGGTATAGGTTTTTCCAAAATTTTTCCGGAAACTTAACATGAGAATTCTGTCAGATCATTTCTGATGGCGTCAGGATTTACAACCTGACGGCGTCAGGTTTAATTTTCTGAAAATTTTTGAAAGTTTTGTTTTCATAAAAGTTTTTATTAAATCTATAACTTATAATCTCCAGGAATCTGCAAAATTATCATTCCACAAGCATTATATCCTTATATATAGAGTTTATCCCGCCGATGTTATGCAGGTTTTCGTGTTTGTTTTCTCAGGTTTAACAGGTTATTTTGGACAAGGAGATGTTTGTTGGATCAAGCTTATGGCGATACATTAGTCTTGGAGCTTCTACATTCACTTGGAAGAAGATCTAACCATGTTACTTCATTATCCACCGAGCGAATCAGGGGAGTATTTGATTTCATTCTTTTACTTTATGCTTTTACATCTTGTTATTTGAACATTGGGGACAATGTTCATCTTAAGTGTAAGGGGGGGGGGGGTAAAAGTACGATTAGAGAATGCTATTACGCTTGATTTTTGTTTATTTAATAGTAGATGTGTAATAAAACTAAGATAAATACCTGTTAGGGCAATTTTAGTGCCAAATTTAAAATTTTTTACAACATATAGGAGTGAAACTTTGATCTTAATGAGCGTCTCACGGATAGGAGTTATATGACTAGCACAAAAACCGTACCACTAAAAAATTTTCCACCCCCAAATATGTGAGGTTCGCCCCTAGAATTGGTAGGAAAAACATTTATGCTATGATGTGTGTACCGGTAGCACTTAGATTCTAGAACTTGCGTTAGGACCATTCCAAGGCCACAAGTGAGACTACATTCGTGTAGTTAGATTTACTACATGATAAGAGGCATTAGGATTAACCCATTGTTTTACACCTGTGTTTTTGTTATAATTACGTAGGCTACATTGGTCAAGTAATTATCCCACACCCTTTGCGTTGTACTCATTTTTAGTACATGATACCCCTAGTACACCCCTCAGAGCCTATCTTTTCGTTTCGACCTTTAAGCATTTTACTTAAAGGAAGAATTTGTTACACCCCACTTAAATGTACACCCAAATCGCCTTAGCCTACCTTGTATGCACTCATTTTTAGTGCATTATTGTTACAACATTTGTTTAAAACCCAAGTTAATTATCTAGTTGATTACATGGTTGCTAAGTCGAGTCATATCCTTGTACATATTGTTTTGGGACGATTGGGACTCATGAGTAAAGTACTAGTGTAATGGAGTAATGGGGAAGAACATCGTTTATTACCCCCATATGTGCTAAATAATTTTAAAAGTACTCCAAGTTTTTCAATTATCTTAATTCGAGTCATTAGAATAGTTATTTGTAAAGTTATGTAAAAGTTCAAGTGTAAGGGGAATGCAACGCCCCTATGATGTATTATTTTGGATGGTAGGGCAAAAGTGTATGCAAAAAAAAAAAAAAAAAAAAAAAAAAAAAAAAAAAAAAAAAAATCAATAAAAATACAAAAAAATGAGAAAAAGAAAAATAGAAAAAACATACGGACTACCATCCCATTTTATTTTATGTTTATTTTATGTTTTTGTTATTTTGTTTTTAGCATAAGATTGAGTCGAGTCTTGGCTTAGCAACATTGTATAGTACATGTAATTAATCAAGATCTTTAACTCGCCACCAGTAAAATATTCCTTATCCAACAAAACCGTGTTTATCATATCCCTACACCTAACGTTATAACCCATTTAAAAGCCCTCTTTGATAGTTTATCTTAGGTGCTTACGCCTAGTGGAGGAGATTTTTGATCCTTTCCCAAGCTTATGGTAACCTATTTGCTATGACAGGTAGTGAGAGATTTTATCCGTTTTCATTTATGAGATTTATTTTGATGACACTTGAGAGATGTGAGTATCTAAACACTACTTGTGAGGTGCTAGTTTGTAATCTCCGTGCTTATTATGATTAAAGTGGAACGAATATTTGTTGTAATTACTTTTATGTTAGCATTAAATGACCCCTAACTTGTATTTTGATTAGAATAAAAGCGCATTTGCTTGAGGACAAGCAAATCTCAAGTGTAAGGGTATTTGATGAAGCGAAAAGTGTACCGCTTTTAGGGGGTCATTTAAGCCCTAAATCGTATTTATTTGATCAAATATTGCCCTAAATCGTTCCTTTTGTCATTTTAGGTACTTTTGAGAAGAAATCTGGAAAAGGAAGCATTTTGGACGTTTTTGGAGCATAAAAGTGAAGAAAATGGCAAAGTCTCAAAATTGTGCTGGAAAGTACCTTTGACGGCGTCAGGATTTGTTCTTGACGGCGTCATGGCTTGGCAAAAGTGGTGGATATGAAAATTACTCATGATAAGCCAGAGAAATTTGCATGGGAATTCTGACGGCGTCACCCTTTGGAGTGATCAAGGTCGTCACGGTATAAGTTAAAGCGGGACGGCGTCACGCCTAATTCTGACGGCGTCAAGCCTTGATAAGCCAGAACGGATTTTGGAGAGCTAAAGAGGGACGGCGTCAAGAAGGCCATCCGGGAATCCTAAAAGCGGCGAGGTGACGGCGTCACACTCCATAACGTGATGCCGTCAGATCTGAAAGTCTATATATTGTTTTGCAATTTTTTGTCATTAGTGGGGAACTTGTGTGGAACTTTGTGTGTGAAAAACCCTAAGACGATTTTAGCAGCTTTTTCAAGGCTTTTTGCCTTGAGATCTTCCATGTTACATTGAAGATAAGTTATCAATTAATCATTCAATATGTCTATGTGTTGTTTGATTCTATCTTGTTCTTGTCTTTTGTTTAACATGCTAAGCTAGGTTTTCTTTGTGTTTGCTTAGATCTAATGAAACCTAGCTATTGATTATTGGTTATTAGTGTGTTATTAGTTGTATTGGATGATTGTTCATCTACGTTAGGCTTAAGAAAACTGGCTAACTTCCTATTCGGTAACTTGCTTGAACGTCTTAAGAAACATGAACCAATGCGTACTAAAGGTTTTTATGGTTGTATTTAATGCATGAGCGAATTCTAGTGATCCCATGTTAGGAGCTTCCTAGCCGGCTCGACATAGGAGTGAAGTAGGAGTTCATAGAGTTGGGGAAGTACGTACGCCACCCCACGAATGGTATTAAGGAATACACCCGTCACCCACGCAACTAATACACACTAATCAACCGGTAAAAGATAGTTAGGGAGTAAGGAAATCTAAGTAAACACATTTCTCTCCATATAAGTTTTACCACCTTTTCATTTTCTGTTATTTTATTTTATTTGCATTCGTAGTAACTTGGGTTAGTTGACTAGCAACTAATTCCGCCCACTCTTTCAAACCCGAGATTTTACTTGCTTTCATAAAAATATAAAAACATAAAAAGAATCTTCCCTCACCCTTAGACCTATTAGAATAGTTTTTCCTACCTAACGAACACTATTCCCTGTGGAGAACGATTAATCCCCCGTACTTACCACTACACTATACTACATCGGTCAGGTACACTGCCTGGTGGGGTTGTAAGCCTCTTGAGATCCCTCGAGAGGTAAAACCTGTTGTAAGGTTGCAAAACCACGCATCAATATCCAATTTGGGCTGTTTTGGAAAAGGATGTTCAAAATCGAATATTGGCTGCCATGGAAGCCCTATATGATGATCTCATGAAATCGTCGTTTGAGTCTCCTATTGTAGATCCTGTTATTCAAGGTGTTAACATTTCTATTCCTCGTAACGTGGTTGAAATGGTTAGTTCTCGATTAGAACATACTTTATATGGCTACTTTATTGGAAAAAGAATGGCGTTTCCTGTCGTTGAATACTATGCTAGAAGTAATTGGGCGAAACATGGACTTAAAAGAATTATGATGAATTCAAAAGGATTCGTTTTCTTTAAATTTGATTCATTGGTTGGTTTAGAAGCTGTCATGGGAGGAGGCCCCTGGATGAAACGCAAATCTCCAATTATTCTTAAGAAATGGTCTTTGGATACTTGTTTGCGTAAGGAAGAGTTAACTAGCATTCCGATTTGGGTTAAACTTCATGATGTTCCTCTTCAAGTCTTTGAAGAGGAGGATATTCGATTGATTGCTAGTTTCATTGGTAAGCTTGTCATGCTTGATTCATATACTACCTCTATGTGCAAGGATTCGTGGGGTAGGAGTAGTTTTGCTAGATGTCTTATTGAGGTTAATTCTGATTCTGACCTTCTGGATACTGTGACGATTGGGTTCCCTTCTCTTACGGGGGAGGGTTTTATTAAAGAGAGTATACGTGTTGAATATGAATGGAGGCCCCCCCAGGTGCAATTTATGCAAAATATTTGGTCATACTTATGATCAATGTTCTAAACAGGTGGTGAGGCCTCCTACACAGGTGGTTAGCCCTTCTACTGTTTCTATTTCTCATGTTGCTACTCCTATTGTGGAGTTGGATAATGATGGTTTTCAACAGGTGGGTAAGAAAAAAAAGAAGAAAGGTAAGGCAAAGGCTACTAAGGTGAATCAATCTGTTGGTACTTCGGTTAAACAGTTCAAAGTTGTTCCTAAGGCCGCTCCTAGTGAACCTAAGAAGGGAGCCCCTACTATGGGTAATGCATCTACATCGTCGTCTCAGTTGAAGTCTACTGGTAATGCTTCTAAGGAAGTTAATGTTACTACATCTAATCCGTATGCTGCATTGGTGATGGATGATGAAGATGGTGAAAATATAGTGGTAAATGAGTTTGATGAATCGGCCAATCTGTTTGCTAATATGGGGGCAAGTTCATATCCCACGTTTTCTGCTGGCTAGCTGTTTTTCAGTTCTTTTTTTTTCTAGATGCATTTTTGTTTCTAGTTTTGTAAGTGCTTTTGGCATGTCTTAAGCACTAGAGTTAGGCGGTTATCAAGCCTTGTAGCTTGAGGTTAATATGGTACTTCAGCCATATTCCATTTGTACTTAAACGTTTTTTGGTTAATCTATTTACCAGGGTGCAGGATTACTCCCCTTTACCCAAAAAAAAACTCTCAAAACAAAAGGCAGGAAGTGGCAAAGGCTTACACAGCAGGTTCAAGTGAGAGAAAGGGGTATGATAGGAATGCACCTCTGTGCAACCGTTGTAAGCTACACCATAAAGGACAGTGCATGGTTAAGTGTCACAACTGCCAGAGAGTGAGACATTTGGCCAAAAATTGCAGGTCCAAACCCCTAGCCACCGCTCAAGCAGCACCACCCATCAACCGTAGGGTGGAAGTCACCTGCTATGGATGTGGTGAGAAGGGTCATTACCGTAATGAGTGCAATAAACCCAGGAATCAGGGAAACGGTGGTGGTCATGGTAACCAGGGAGCAACAGTTAACAATGGGAACCATGGCAATGGAGGAGGAGCCCGTGGGAGAGTTTATGCTGTGAGCAAAAGGGACGCCCAGGACGACTCGAATGTGGTGACGGGTACGTTTCTTTTAAATAATCGTTATGCATCAATATAATTTGATACGGGAGCAGATAAAAGTTTTGTGTCGACTGCTTTTAGTTCCTTAATTGATATTGCTCCAACCACCTTAGACAGCGTCTTTGACATAGAATTAGCTAGCGGGAATTTAGAAAGGGTAGATACCATTATAAGAGGTTGCACTCTAAACTTGTTAAACCACCCATTCAACATCGATCTCATGCCAGTAGAGTTGGGTAGTTTGACGTTATCATAGGGATGGATTGGCTATCGAAATACCATGCCGTTATCATCTGTGATGAAAAGATCGTCAGAGTACCCTACGGGAACGAGTTTCTGATAATAAAAGGAGATCGGAGCGATCGTGCACGCTCGTCAAGATTGAACATCATCTCATGTATGAAGGTGCAGAAGTGCATCGAGAAAGGATGACACCTCTTTCTAGCTCATGTTACTGAGAAGAAAGAGAAGGAGCCCGAAGAGAAACGATTGGAAGACGTGCCAATTGTGAGGGATTTCTCGGAAGTTTTTCCAGAAGACCTACCTGGACTCCCGCCAGCCAGAAAGATCGAATTTCAAATCGATTTGGTACCAGGAGCCGCGCCTGTAGCGCGTGCACCCTATCGATTAGCACCAACGGAGTTACAAGAGTTGTCTGATCAGTTGGCTGAACTATCAGGAAAAGGTTTTATCAGACCGAGTTCTTCGTCTTGGGGAGCTCCGGTCCTATTTGTTAAGAAGAAGGATGGATCCTTCAGGATGTGTATCAACTATCGAGAGCTGAATAAGCTAACCATCAAGAATCGATACCCACTCCCGAGAATCGACGACCTATTCGATCAACTACAAGGTTCATCCGTTTACTCCAAGATTGACCTGAGATCAAGTTATCATCAACTCCAAGTCCGGGAAGAGGATATCCCGAAGAATGCATTCAGAACCCGATATGGCCATTATGAATTCCAAGTTATGCCATTCGGCCTAACTAATGCACCAGCCGTATCCATGGACCTCATGAATCGAGTGTGTAAGCCGTACTTGGATAAATTCGTGATCGTGTTCATTGACGACATCCTGGTATACTCTAAGAATGAGAAAGAGCACGAGGAGTACCTCCAGCTAATCTCAGAATTATTGAAGAAGGAGGAGTTATATGCCAAGTTTTCGAAGTGTGAATTCTGGATATCAACTGTGTAGTTTCTGGGCCACGTGATCGATAGTCAAGGCATTTACGTGGATCCCGCAAAGATTGAGTCAATAAAGGATTGGGCGACACCCACAACACCCACCGAAATACGCCAATTCTTAGGACTCGCCGGTTATTACCGAAGATTTATCGAAGGTTTCTCCAAGATAGCAAAGCCTTTAACTAAACTGACACAGAAGAATGTGAAATATGACTGGGGAGATAAGGAGGAAGAAGCTTTTCAACTCCTTAAGTAAAATTTGTGTAGTGCACCTATTTTGGCCTTACCTGAAGGTAGTGAAGACTTTGTTGTTTATTGCGACGCTTCACACAAAGGTTAAGGAGCCGTGTTAATGCAGAGAGAGAAGGTGATAACATATGCTTCTCGACAACTGAAAACCCATGAGAAGAACTACACAACCCATGACCTAGAGTTAGGCTCAGTTGTGTTTGCACTTAGAATCTGGAGGCACTATCTCTATGGCACAAAGTGCGTGGTGTACACCGACCACAAAAGCCTACAACACATCTTGAACCAGAAGGAGCTGAACATGAGACAGCGACGATGGTTGAAATTGCTCAGTGACTACGATTGTGAGATCCGTTATCACCCAGGTAAAGCAAATGTAGTTGCCGATGCCCTTAGCAGAAAAGAGCGGATCAAACCTCTCAGAGTCAGATCGTTAGGAATGACGATCAGTTCACCTCTTCCAGCAAAAATTCTTGAGGCTCAGGTCGAGGCACTCAAGGAAGAGAACCGACCGCGTGAGAAGATTTACGGATTGCCAGAGAGTGAGAATGGCTTCGTGAAGAAATCCGATGGAGTTTTGTGTTATGGGGACAGAAGTTGGATCCCGCTATACGGAGGAATTCGTGATTTGATCATGCACGAATCCCATAAATCCAAATACTCCATCCATCCAGGATCCAACAAGATGTACTTGGATTTGAAGAAGCTATACTGGTGGCTAAACATGAAGGCCGATATAGCTGAGTACGTCAGTAAATGTTTAACGTGTTCGAAAGTCAAGGCTGAATACCAGAGACCATCCGGTCTACTTGTACAACCTGAAATTCCAGAATGGAAGTAGGAGCGCATCACTATGGATTTCATCACCAAACTGCCTAAGACATCGAGCGGTTATGACATGATCTGGGTAATCGTGGACCGTCTCACTAAATCTGCTCATTTCCTTCCTATAAGGGAGAATGATAGCACTGACAAACTTGCCCGGATATACGTGAAGGAAAATTTTCGCAAGGCAAGGTGTACCTATTTCTATCATCTCTGATCGAGACAGTCGTTTCACGTCAAACTTCTGGAAGTCGCTCCAGGACGCATTGGGAACAGACCTCGACATGAGTACAGCTTACCACCCTCAAACTGATGGTCAGAGTGAAAGGACCATTCAGATGTTAGAGGACATGCTGAGAGCTTGTGTGATTGACTTCGGGAACGGCTGGGATAGGCATTTGCCTTTAGCCGAGTTTTCCTACAACAACAGCTATCACACTAGTATCAAAGTTGCACCATATGAAGCACTTTATGGTCGTAAGTGCAGATCGCCAATATGTTGGGCTGAAGTCGGAGAAAGCCAACTTACCAGACCAGACCTAGTCCACGAGACTACCGAGAAAATTGTGCAGATCAAGAGCCGAATGCAAGCGGCTCGTGACCGTCAAAAAAGCTATGCCGACAAGAGGCGAAAACCCCTTGAGTTCCAAGTGGGTGATAAAGTGATGTTAAAGGTCTCGCCATGGAAAGGCGTGATAAGATTTGGTAAACATGGGAAGTTGAACCCTCGTTATATTGGACCTTTTGAGATTCTTGCCAGAGTCGGGCCGATAGCCTATCGACTCGAATTGCCATCCGAACTCAGTGCTGTGCATGACGTTTTTCATGTCAGCAACTTGAAAAAGTGTATCTGACGATAACGTTGCCATTCCTTTGGAGGAAATTCAACTTGATGAGAAACTAAACTTCATCGAGGAACCGATTGAAATCATGGACCGGGAAGTTAAACGACTAAAGCAGAGTCGTATCCCAATTATGAAGGTTCGTTGGAACTCTCGCAGAGGTCCCGAGTACACTTGGGAGCGAGAGGATGAAATCAAGCGAAAGTATCCTCATCTCTTTTCGAATTCATCGAGTAACGCGAATTGAAATCCGGGACGAATTTCCCCATTAGCTGGGGAGACTGTGACAAATGGTAATTTTCACATTTTAAGTTAATAATAAATATTTATTTATTATTTTTAAACCGAGCATTTCTATGCGTAACTGCATGTTTCTGAGCATTTCTGAACATTTTTTGGGAGCTGTCCCACATACTGTAGCTTACAGTCACTGCTGAAAAAGTCTATTTTTGTCAGTAAACGTAAATTATTCTATTTGTGATAGTTACTGACAAGTTTCGTATTTAACCGAGAAGTTTTCTCGTATTTACTGAAAAGCAACCCCACACGCGAACCGACACTACAGTATATAATGGTAGCAGTCAAATAAATGCATTTTTAAGCAAATAATAATAATTTATTATTATTCTGACTAAAACGTCGATAAAAACTTTATTTTACGCAAGGTTGCAAAAATCGTGAATCGGTAGTTGGGCGGTCGACCACCTTGTAGCTTGTAATCGGTCTAGGCGGGATTAATAGGTGATTAATCGGATTGGCATTACTGACAAAATTTAGTTATTTCCAGCAAGTTTTGTGTATTTCCGATGAGTTTTAGGTATTTCCAGTAAGGTATTTTCTAAAAACCAACTTGTAATAAACTTAAACAGTTACTATAAGTTATCAAAATAAGTTTACAATAAGTTTTGGGTACTTCCGGCAAGATTTATAGGTTTCCGGCAAGTTTGACCACCGTTGATCGCCGTTGACCATGGTTGACCTATTTGTTTGACCCAGTTACATAAATCGGAAAGGTCGGTGGCCTTGTAGCACCTAATCGGCGATTAATCGGACTTGTAGACCTTTTTTTGCAACACTGATTTTACGTATACGTGTCCAAAAACGTCAAACCGTGACTTTACGGTAACATTTAAGCTTAAACCGACACACGATACACCAACGAGGAGCAAAATTGTTTTACTTAATTTATCACACACACCTTAACACACATAATAATTCTTATCCTAATTGATGGTTAGCGGAGAATGACACATTATAAGTTTGTAATTTACTTAATTTATCACACACACCTTAACACACATACATTTTATCCTCAAAACTTACCTAGATCATTTTTCTACTCTTTTACGACACGAACCATCAATAAAATCAAGATCTACAAAAATCAAGCGAAGTTTGAGCTAATCGGGTTATACTTTCAAATGTTTTGGGTTAATCGGAACGTATTGTGGGTAAATTTGGTGCAATTTGGGGTCTCTCTTGGTCTTCTACCTCTCGACTTTTTCAAGAATTGTGTAAGGATTCTCAAAAAAAATTCAATCTTGTTCATTACATATTCTTATGATGTTTAAAAGTGTTACCAAGTGCTAAATGTTTACGTTCTGTTAAATTGAAAAAGCTAGGGTTTGTTATATAATTATGTTTGCTCGACTTTTTTTTTTAGTTTACATACAAATTAGATTATTTTTTGCTTGTGTGGTAAATCTTGTTGCTTGTGGTGCTAGTTTGATGATACAAATGTGATTAGTGTTAATTACGCGAGTTAAAACGAAATATACACTTATTTGGTCACACACACTAATCGGCTATATTTTGGACAAAATAAAAATTGGGGTTTTGAAAAACATAAAATTTTGGCTCTAGTGGTGAAATGGTGAAATTAGTGCTTAATGGCTTATTTGGAATAGCTTATTGAATAAGTTATAGCTTATTTGGTTTTGACTTGTTTTGGGTCCAAAAGGGTTGTACGGTTCAAAATAGGTCGAACCCACTGAATTTTGATCATGGTTGACTTTTTAACCACTTTGCTTTTTAATAAGTACTTATTTGATTAATTTAAATATCGTTACGTAAGCTATTCGGACTAAAAGGGCTTAACGATTTAAACTTGTTTTTGGGCCTACATTTTGTAAGGTACGAGTTGGGCCGAGTCCAACCCATATTCGGCCTACATTGACTTTTTGACCTCGTAGTTTAATTAAAGTGTTTATTTTATTATTTAAAACTTAACGATATATATAACGTGACTTAAAAAGTTTAAATTGGTTTTGGACTAAAATTAGACTATTGGGCTTGTAATGGACTTTTCGGCCCAATAAATATTTCGGGTGACAAAAATGAGTTTTGGAATATTTTTTGACATTTTATAAATATTTTGACTTATTAAAACATTATATATCGATTAAAAACGTTTCGAACCCGTTTTGGCACTTATGGCCTAATTTGGATACAAAATGGACTTTTCGGCCCAATTTCATGATCTTTGACTTTTATTGACTTTTTGGAATATTTTGACTAAACGTTGAATTTTATTTCGCGACTTATAATTATTTTGATAATAAACGTTAGTTAATTAAAAACCTAACGAAATATATACTTTGACCTAAATATATACTTATGGACTAGTTTTGCAAATATTGTTAACGAAAGGGACTATTTGAGTAAATTGCAACACCGGAAAAAAAATGGAAAAGTTGAATAAACGAACGGGTCATGCCCGATTTTTCTAAAATTTCAACACTTAGAATATTTTCGGATGAAACCGGCTAAGAGACGAAACGAATTATTTCCATTATTAAAAATAGTAATTCTTCTAAATTAATATTTTTAAACTTTATGAGACTTATAAATATATGTTATATATTTCTACACTTACACTTTATTTAATTTTTCTAAATTAAATACTTATAAATTCCTTATATAATTATCATTGTATTATAAATAATTATAATATTTATAATATAATAATACTCCACTATCACCATTATCATATTAATTTTTCAATATCAATTTGATTAATATTAAGCCCTAATTAATTAAATGTTTGATTATTAAACCTTATTTAATATGCGATAATATATATATATATATATATATATATATATATATATATATATATATATATATATATATATATATATTTTTTTTTTTTTTTTTTTTTTTTCTGGTAAAGGGGAGTAATCCTGCACCCTGGTAAAATACATTTAACCAAAAAACGTTTAAGTACAAAGGATATGGGTGAAGTCCCATATCTCAGCCCGTTACATAGGCACTTACAAGAAAAGGTCAACAGACCAAACCACTATATAAGAATGACAAGTTATTCTTATAACTTACATCTTAAACTTACAACCTATAATGACTTTACAAGTGAATATAAAAATAAGAATTAAAAGCTTGCATCACTTGGATAACACATCCATAGTCATCATAGAACTTGAAATCATGAGCAGCCCAACAAATCCAACAGTAGAATGAACAGGCCTACGAATAGACAAGAATAATAGGATTTTCGAACACCCTACTTCCCACTTCGCTCGAACAGCAGACCCAATAACCACTTCGCTAGATCTGATAAACGAATCATGAACAAAACATCACATAACCGGTCATCTCACAAGTCGAATAGTAGGGTTAAAGAGACCCTAGCTTCCAGCATCATATACCAGCAATGAGACCGACAATAGGGTATTCAAACCCTAACTTCCATGGACAAAACAGATCACGAACAAGAATACCATACTATGATCTGTTAGGACAATAATAGGGTGCCAAAACCCTAACTTCCAACAAGCACGCTCACAAGACCAGAAATATACCAATAAGCTGCAGATCGATGAGCATAACAGATGATAATAGGGTTATCCAAACCCTAACTTGCCAAGGGGATCGCATAACAGGCCAATAACTAAACACTACCACCAGATTAGAATTCTGATAATACGTGAAGATAATCGCACACAAGGTCTAGAATTACAAATAAACGACCCTAACAACAGCACAAACCTGAAAACCAGTAATGAAAATGGTTGAACAGCCCTAACATCCAGCAATGATGATCAGAACCAAGCAGTAACAGGTGTGCGCAAGAATAAAAACGATCATAGGGTTAATAAACCCTAACGTCCTAACCTCTAACGTTCACGTTCACAAGACCAAAAAATATATCAGAAGCACCAGATCTTTGAATGTACAGTAAGAGATTCAAGCATCATCAACATGTAATTACTACGCCACATCTCCCATGATTGCAAAAAGGCTATAAGAATCAACTAAAATAGCTCACCAAACCTTAACAATCATGAGATCGATGTTTGCCACACTTACAACTATGGCAAGGTTCATTACATCATCTGCTACCACTCGCAAAAGTGGACCATAGTGAATACCAAAGAACCTACCATAGACGAAAATTGGGATTGAAACAACCCTAAACATACACAATACCACAACAGTCACGATCCGCAAAACAAAATCATAACAGTAGCAGCATGACCATCACACAAGTCGACCAATATCCAAATCGATCAGCACACAAGTCGACCAGAAGGGTTTTAACAAACCCTAACATACACAACCACATCAGTACGATCCGCAAAACATAATATAACAGTATCAGCAGGATCAAGAATGGCACAAAATGGTACCACAAAACTGCCATACCATCCAAAAGCTTACTCACAACAGAACCTCTTGATAAGAATGTCGACCAAATACCAGGTATGTAAGTAACAAGTACAATAAAAACCTTAACGAGGGTTTACTTCCACAAAGAATGCAAAGCAGCCCCATCTCAATATAAACACATGGTAGTAGTATCATCGAAAAACCATCCACCACGACTTCCAAAACAGCCTCAAACCGAACACTTCAACAAACTACTATCTTCATACCATACGGACAAAAATAATAGCAAAGATATGCATGTACCACAATGGAATCGGTTCAAACAGCCAAAACATAGGGTTAAGGACCCTAACCTCCAAACACAACGCACATACATGTAAGAAACCTCTTGAAATGAGTGAAACCCCAAAATCAGGTTCATGAATAAACATGTAGGCGAAAAACCTGCACTTACAAGCCTGGCTAAAAGGACGAATGAATCCAGTAAACAAACATCACCTTACTAGCCACAAAGCTCCCCAAATGACGAACCAGGAAGTCAAAGAAAATGTAAAGCTGAAACGCAGCAAAACCTGCATATCAATCTCACTAGCATTCGAAAACTGCTACCCAATCGCCATACAATCCCAACATAAGTATCGACATCCAACTCTCTTAAACCCACAAATAATACACGCAAAGTAACATCCAGATATAATCACATAACAGATCGGACAACACAACAATGTGTTACTTGCAACAAGAAAAAGATATGATAAGCAACATGAGGACCAAAACAGATCGTACCAAGTAATTAGTGATCGGTTTAAGAAAACCATCATAGATATGGACCAGACTACGATAAAAAAGAATCGCTAATAAAAACCCTAAAGTAAGAAATCAAAAACCCTAAAAAATAGGGAAATCGATAAGATTAGGGATCTTTAAGGGTTACTGTCGTGTCATAAAAGGTGATTCATAGGAAACAACAATAACCGACCCTCAACCCTAACAGATTAGGATTCAGTCGTATTGTATTAAGATGATATCACAAGAAAGATAAATCAAAGAATAGCAAAGCACGCCGCCTATACGAATATACCCCCAAAAATCGATTGCATACCTACAAAGAGGTAGAGAGTATATATGGGGTCTGGTTCTAGAGAAAAGTGTAATTACATAGAAAAGTGAGAAAAATAGTTATAGGGTAGATTTTAAAAACATTTGAAAGTTCGGGGTAAAATTTAGAAACACGGATAAAATAGGGGGAACATCTTATCATGATCCATAAACAAAAAACAAATCACCGAGCATATATCGGTTTCTCTCTTTTATAAAAACACACACAAACGCACCGGCGGTGGGAGCTTGCCGTAATAGTAACGATTCCGGCAGCCATAATAACAATGTCAAAACCATGTCACCAGTCACGCGACTACGCTCCGGCGGTGGGAGCTTGCCGTAATAGTAACGATTCCGGCGATGGGAGCTTGACCGTCACGTGACTACGCTCCGACGGACGGCGGCTAAATTTCTATGTTATTCCGATCGAACAATCGTAAGTCTTTATTAATTGTTCAATTTCTATGTTATTTTGTGCATTATTGAGTAACTTATATCATAATGAGTATTATTGTGAATCTGTGTAAAATTAGGGAATCTGTGTAGATTCATCTAGGGGAACTTTGTGTATAAAATGACATTTTAGTGAATATGTGTAAAAAAAATATGTTACGGCATTTGTTTGTTTGAATTGGTGCATCAAGTTAGCTTTTAAGTTTATTGTTTTACTAACTGTTAGTTAAACATTTAAGTCTTAAAAAACGTGTACATAAATCGCTTATTGTTGAATGGTAAATTATATCATAATCTGTATTATTGTTGAATCATGACATATTAAGGCATCAATGAGTATGATTAGTGCATCGTTGGTCATATTAAGGCAGAGTGTGTATGTTTAGTGCATCCATTTTTATTTTAGTGCATCGTTGGACATAACTTGGGCATATGTTTGTATGTTAGTGCATCGTTGCACATATTAGAGCATCAATGAGTATGATTAGGGCATCAGTGAGTATGATTAGTGTATTCGTTTGTATGTTTAGTGCATCATTGGTCATAGCAGGGCATCCATTTGTATGTTTAGTGCATCGTTGGAAATACTTGGGCATCTGTTTGTATGTTTAGTGCATCAATAAACACATTGGGGCATCGGTGTATGTTTAGTGTAGTGCATCGTCAGACATTATTAACGCATCAATATATATTTAGTGTATCGGTTTGTATGTTTAGTGTACCCGTTTGTATGATTAGTGCATCGTCAGACATGTTAAGGTATGAGTGTGTATGTTTAGTGCAACCGTTTGTATTTCAGCGCATTGTTGAGCCATATCAAAGCATCTGTGACTGTAAGTATGATTAGTGCATCATCAAATGTATAAGGCATCAATGTGTATGTTTAGTGTATTGGTTTGTATGTTTAGTGCATGGTTGATCATAGTAGGGCATCCATTTGCATGTTTAGTGCATCCTTGGTGTATTGGTTTGTATGTTTAGAGCAGACGCGGGACTTGGCGATACCCCTTGAGGCATGCTCTCTTTCTTGTTACTTAGGTCTCTCAGTATGCAAATTGCAGAAATCACTTGTATATCTACACATGTCATCTATTAGCAACCTTTGCAACCATCGATAACCATCATTGCTAGTAGTTTTAGATATTTAATGAATCTGACTCTTTCATTGCAAAAAGTTGCTATGCCATGTTATTTAGGCATCTCTATCTTTCCAAAATTATATAAAACCTCTGTTTCTTGCCAATATTTTAGGTACCCAAATAACCCCTTCATTGAACAATGACATCTATCCATCTGATAGGCCACTGGTTGAGGTACTATCTTTTATCAGCTTTCACCTTTATTTTCAGGGGCAAAATGGGCCAGTTGGGCAGCGAGTAATGTTTTTTATAGTTGTTATTATAGTGTCAGGCCAAACGGGGTAGTTTTTAATGCGGGCCATAATGGATTGGGGTCGAATAAATGATTATTTTCGACCCATGTTCTTTATAGTTGTTATTTCAGTTTACTGGTGTGTGAATATTTAGTGCATCAACGTGTATTTTTAATGCATCAACGTGTATGGTGCAAGTGCAGGTTCAGGTGTAGTGGCAGAAGCTGTTGCAGCTGCGGTTAAGTATATCACTCCTTGTTACTAAAGTGGCGTTTAATAATGAGCCTCATACCAGCTGCAACAAACTATAGTAGTAAAGTTACTTATATATAACTCATTGTTACTAAAGTAGCGTTTGGGTACTTTATTGCATCCGTTTGAGGTACTCTACTGCATCTATTTGAGGCGCTTTAGTGCATCATTTTGAGGTACTTTAGTGCATCCGTTTGAATCAAAATATCCATTTTTAAGTAACTTGATTGATGTACCAATCCATTCAGATACTAAGACAATGACAGACTTACAGGTTCAACTTTGATTGCTTGCATGTTTTCTGGTCCAGAGCCTTGAACACGGAATAGTGCGACCCCGTCTTCTTTATAAGTCTCATCGGGTAGTTCCTTCTCTGATATGGAATGCTTGTATCCATCACTTAGACCACCCTGAAAATTTATAAAATGATGATTCATGTCAATAGATGTGAAAAGCTAAATTTTGCTCTGCATATTCAGGTCAAAAATATTAATTCTATTTTTTGGGTAAAGGGGAGTAATCCTGCACCCTGGTAAAATATATTAACCAAAAAAACATTTAAAGTACAATGGAATGTGGCTGTAATGCCACATTAACCTCAAGCAGCCGCTTGAACAACCACTAGAACATTTATGACAGGCCATAAATGAACAACTAGATACCAACAACTAGAACAACCAATAAGCAACATAAGATGACATGCCAATCTTATGAAAAAACTAAATAAAATGTTACTTCCTAGCACGACTTTGGATCTTGAAATCATGAAATTGTCCCGGTAAGTCGTAAACCTGAGCCGCATAATCATCTGAAAAATAATCCTCAAGGTCGTTATCTCCACCTGCTGATGAATAAGTAACTTCCCATAGGATTATCAAGCTCAAACACCTCATCTTCATCACTTTCCGAATCAACTATATCACCCACCTTAGAAAATGGGTTACCACTCTTAATTGCAGAAGTACTAGAAGATGGGGCAGTAGAAGGCTTATTCTCAACCCCTTTAGAAGAAGAAGTATGTGGAGCAGAAGAAGAACTCGGTTTGGAAGCCGTATCTTGCACCTTCTCATTCAAACTGCTCGCACGCTGATCATACGACCCTTTAACCTCCTGTGATAACCCAAATGCATCTTCCTCTGCCAAAGAGGCCAAGACATCAAATGAATTAGAAGTTTTTGTTTTGACCTCCGCCACGTTACTCGACTTACCCATGGTACCCTTACCCTGTTTACCATCATTAACCTTACTAGCATTTCCAACATCATCCGACTTCCCTTGCATATCCGACTTCCCACTATTAACAGTAGAAGTAGAAGTTTCAGTGTCCACTTTTGTAGCTTTAGCACGATAGACAAACTTAGGAGGAGGCTTAGTAAGACGAACACCATAAATAGGATTAGTTTTAGCAGGTTGCTTACCCTTTCCTCCCTTGCGATTAGCATCAATAAAACCATCATTTGTGTCAATAGAAGAGTTCACCTCATTAACACGCTTAGAACATTGATCATTAGAATGACCAAACACTTTGCAAGCTTCACAATGGGGGGCTGCCATTCGTACTCAACTTCTATGGTGTGATACGAGTTACCAGGTACATCAATTAATGGAATAGCAACCACCAACGATTTCAAAGGGGTCTGATCAGCCGATACTTCAATAAGGGCTCGTGCATAGGAGGTGCATCCCCATGAATCAAGGCACATATTAGAGGTATAAGCGTCCAACATAATCGGCCTCCCAAGTTTAGTACCAATCAAACTGAGGCCAGTTTCAGTATACGCAGCCAAAGGGATTTTATGGAGCTTCACCCAAACTGGAATCTTCGTTATATCATCCTTCTTCATGGTTACAGTAGGAGTCCAAGTGTTCAAAATCAAAGGGATAGTTCGGATAAACCAAGGTCCATTCTCTAACACCTGCTCCATACCAGTCTTAGAAGCAAACTTGAAAAAGAAAAATCCGTCATTCAACATAACCTTCATAATTCCATATTTGGCCCACATATTCTTCACATAGTTTTCAACTATAGGGAAGGCCAAACGCTTCCCTAGAAAATACCCAAATAAAGTTTTAGCAAACCTGTGTCTAACCTCTTCAACCGAGTCATTAGGTAATGTAATATCAGCCTTGTCATCACTTTCATCATTAATAAGTGTTCAAAAATTAATTCTCTTCTTCTTAATGTCGTTATTGAAAAGCGATGCATAAGACTTATGAGTAGAAGCAGCCCTATTCTCATTAGCAACAGGAACATTCTCATTAACAATAAGCTGCTTCGACACATGTGATGGAGTAGAAGCAGCCATATTCTCCATATTGTTAGATTGTACTCCATTCATTGCTTCCTCAAAGTTCTTACACGCATCCAATACCACTTTATCAACCCCATACGACTGATTAGCATCCACATGAGCAGAAGGCTGTTTCAAAACATTCGAAGTGTTAGTAGTACTTGAAGAAGTAGGCATTGTGTTCAAACGGCCAGCACATGGTGCAACACCAATTCCATCACCATCAGGAAGGTTAATGTTAACATTAGTAACATTAGGCTCATTACCCATACTATCAGCCCTAGTCGAGGACTCCACACCATCAGAAGCCGTCAAAACTGATGTAACATCATCATTATTAGTCACGTTAAGACCAGAAACCTCATTAGGGTTTTTCAAAACCCTATAAGCATTCCTTACATAAGTCGCACCAGGTTTACCATCATCATGCTCCTTCAACCGAGCCATACTAGCAGCTAACTCGTCAACATTTACGTTGACATTCCCATCAGACTTAGAACTATCAGTTGAGTTACCAGCAGTACTCGTTATACGATCATCAGTTTTGACACCATGTTTCATACCTTTATTAGCGCTAGTAGACGTCAAAAAACCCTTCTCCATAACTCTCTTAAATTAACCCATAATCAGTGATCGTACCAATTATGCACTACAAATCGGTGATATATTAAAATAATAGAACTTCAAAGCGAAGTCTAACCAATACAATTAAATCACCAAAGCGTAATCTGGTCTGTTGTGATATGTAGCAATCCACCAATCGACAAAGAATAATTAAATATAGAGTATATGTCAGTTGGATTGACAATAAGACAACCTTTGCGAATAAAATAATGGAGCCCTTACAAAGTGCGATTTATAAATTGAATTAAACCACAACCGACCCACTATAGCATCTTAGAAATTAAGAGAACAATGATGGGACCGATTGAAGAAAAGAACAATGTAAATCGACCAATAAGGGTTGTTTAGATATCGTTAATCGCCCAATTCGCCAAACAAAACGGGAGAGGCTTTTTATTATAAATCGATGATGAATATTTTCTTTGTGTTTAAAAAATATTAATTCTAGAATTTGTTATAAATGATACGATTTGAGTTGAACTACACCTTAAGAACCAGAAAGCTCTAAAAGATTGCAAAGAAAAGGATAGGTTCATTTCCTTCATAAATTTGCATCTGAAAATCCAAGAAACCAAATAATCAGTACAAATACATAGTGATATTATTAGTAGACATGTGATGTTAAATTAATGTTCAGTTGAAGCAATCAACCTGACTAGCCATAAATTTGAGTGACTCAACCATCTTGTTTGCCTGTGAAGTAGCTGAAGTTCGGTCTTCCTACAACACGTATTTGGTTATATATATAAGCACCAAATTAAATTGATTGATACATGTATATTTTACTATATGGCTCATGTAGCATCGATCTTTAACCAATATAGGCGATGCTTCATGAATGCATTGACAATATATGAAGCCTGAGTTCAGATAATTTGATTGAAAAATACATACCTCAACGCTTTGCTTTCCAAACCATGTCCCTACAAGGCATTCCTCTTGATCTTCACCAGGACATGTATAGTGGAAAATATATGGTTAAGGTTCCTCCTTTGTAGGAGCAGCTTTAAGTAGTCCTCTCACATTGAGCTCTTGGCGCTTTAGAAATTGGAGGGGCGCTTTGTATAAACCTCGCGAATTAGTGATAGCATAGTTAAAAAAAAGAGTTGCTCGTATGATCAAAACTTTCTATAGAGATATTAAATTGCTTATGTGCTAACTGCATGCTAAAAGATGATATTTGTTACTTGTATACTTGACTTTTGTATGGTCATAAGGAAAATCATAGAAGAATAAACAACAATGTTAATTACATTGAACATCCATTTGATATTTTGTGAGATGGAATAAGGAAGATCATAGAAGAATGAACGATTATTTGAAGTTTGTGAGGGACGATAGGTGAAATTTTCGACAAACCACAGGGACCATTTATGTAATTTACTCTAATATCTTTAAGTTTGACGATGTTTAATCTTGTTCATTATAAACTTAGTTGGATGATTTCATGAAAATTTCATTAGAGAGAGCTGGTGGAATAATGAATGTGATAGATATATACTGTCACTTTAATTGCATCCATTTGAAGTACATTAGTGCATCCGTTTAAGGACCTTTAGTGCATCCGTTTGAGGACCTTTAGTGCATCCGTTTAAGGTACTTTAGTGCATCCATTTGTATCATAGTAAGGCATTAAAATATCATGGGAGTCGATATCAATTTTACATATAGGATTAGAGGACAAACCATCTGTCAACTTGGATAACATTTAAACATCTTTTTGTGGAGTTTATGTGTATCAAAATCATTTAAACATCTATTTATATTGATTCTGTTGAAGATATAAACAATTCTTATCCTTTCTGGTATATACAAATGTTAAGTCTTCAGGTGACCCAAAGTTCATAGAAGCATTTGGTAAGTTATACATAATCATATATTATTTGTTAATGAATGATGGCCATCTCAAATAAATTATTGTGAAATGGTTGATGACACTGCTAATACATCCAAACATAGCTCCTTGAGACTTTTAGCCGTTTCCACTATCGAAGTTTTAGTCACGGTTTTTCCTTCAAGTGACTCCATCTTTAACACATGTCTGGCAACAGTTATTAAGCATATACATTCCGATGATTTGGCTGTCTCTTCTGGATGTTCCCGAACTGTTGGCGCATTGATTAATGTGATTGGGCCGCTAGCCCTACCTGAGCTTCCAAATATCATGGATAATGTCTTCAAGAGGTGTATAAATTCAGAAACCCAAGATAGTGATTATATGAGTTTGAGCGGATCATCAAATTCAAAAGAAACACTCTTCATGTCTATTCTTGTTACGATAGAGGCAGTCATTGATAAGCTTGGTGGTTTTTTGAACCCGTATCTTGCTCGTATTTTTGAACTTTTAGTTTTGCGTCCCCAATATGCAAATAACTCCAGTTCGAAGTTAACGTTGAAAGCTGATGCTGTGAGAAAACTCATAACAGAAAAAGTTCCTGTAAGTTTGACTCTAATTCTAACTTGGTCATGGGTTTCTTTATAATAATAAGAGGTAACAAAGTTTGCGGGTCGGGTAACAGGTCTCAGTTGGTACTTTTTTGGTGTAGGTATGTGGATCGGTTTGGCTTAGGTCGACCCGAGACACTCTTTGTCCCAAATCCAAATATTTTAAAGCAAAATACGATTAGTTAACAAATATTTTAATTCTAATATAAGTTTGCTCATATCTTTTAATGAAATAATCGATGTCGTGATTATAATTTTTTTTATTGTTTATGATTAATCATCTAGTGTTTTAATATGAAGTGATTTGGGAGGTTATATATAGTAATATTACACTTCTGGCTACTTTAATTTGCTTTAATATAAAGTGATTTGCGATCTATGCTAACAGGGCTGTTGGATCTCAATTCTCTATTAATGACTATTGTGTATTATATATTTTGTTTTACCAGGTTCGTCTGTCACTTCCTCCTCTCTTGAAGATATATTCTGAAGCAATCAAATTTGGGGATTCAAGCTTATCGATTACTTTTCAGATGTTAGGAAACTTCATTAGTACAATGGATCGATCGTCAATATCTGCCTATTATTTGAATGTTTTTGACATGTGCTTGCTTGCTCTGGATCTTCGTCGCCAGCATCCTGCTTCGATCAAAAGTATTACTGCTGTTGAAAAGGATGTTATCAATGCAATGGTGGTACTTTAGTGCATCCGTTTGAGGACCTTTAGTGCATCCGTTTAAGGTACTTTAGTGCATCCATTTGTATCATAGTTACATGAAATTGGGTTACTTTACATGATGTTGTTGATGGTAACGTTTTACTAAATTGGGTTACTTTACATGAAAAAGTTACATGAAATTGCCTTTTGATTATGTAATTGTTATTGTTGCAGTTGAACAAGGTTGATGGAGCTAAGAAAATTGGGTATTAAGCATCGCCTCTGGGAAGCATCAAGGCAAGGAAGTTGATCCACAAGTGCACGTATAAACCATGGCTCCTTGATCATACATGTTATTCCAGAGACTGTCTGCAGTCTTTTGACAGTAGAGTCTGATATGTATGTTATATTCCCCGATGATATAGTAAGAAGAGAAAGAATCATGTTTTTTATTTCATTACGCTGGTTTTGCAATTGGTACTTGCCAAAGCAGGTCATGTTCAGTTTAGTTGAGACATTTTTGTCCAATTTTTTTTTATTTAGTTTATTAACTATTAGTATGCTTTATAACAATGTGTGCCGTTCAATCCAATTCGCTGTTCATTTTCATCTACAATATCTTTTTTTGCATTATCTGTAGCAGTTACTTATAGTTATTTTAGTGTTCTTTTAAAAAATATTTACCTTTGAAATAAGGGGTTGTACAGACTGTGAAACCGCTTGTGAAATCTGCACCAACAAAGTGAAACACGAAGCATCCCATCCGTTATAAAGTAACTACAACACCAATCATTTGTTGAACAAGTTTCATGTATCTCAAAAGTCCATAATGATGACACAAAAAGGAATCCTTTAAACCAATATTATGTTTTCCAGTATTTTGCAGCAAATATTAAGACACAAATAGGTAATTTCACAAAAAAATTACAGAAAATTTGGATACAAGGAATATAAGACTGAAACATCGCCAGAATAGGAATGTTGCTATTTTTTTGAACAGATGTAGTAATCAAATATTATAAATGCATGACCTATTGTACTTAAAACATCCACAAATTGTGTTGAGATGCATCAAGTCGGATACATAATGACCTGAAGTCCCACTACCATCTCCATATTGGAATCTGTAATTGCACTTATTATTTGACTGGGAACACCCAGAATCAGACGATTGGCTGGCCTGTGAACATAGCTTGTCTGGACAAGTAATCGGAGAACTTGTTGATGAGCTTGACGGGTCATAAAACTCAAGCGGGATCTGTTAAAGATATAAAGCATAGTAAAATCAATACTTCGTTACTTAACAAAGGTAAATATTTTTTAAAAGAACACTCAAATAACTATAAGCTTACTTGTAGCCCGCTTGATGTAGGGCATCCATTGCACGATTTGCAACTGATCCACAACACATCACTTCAAGTGTCGATTTGTACGTAATAATCCCTTGGTGGCGACCCCAAACGAACTTAGCTCCTCACACTCAAACTCCACACTTTCTTCTAATACCCACCGAACGATTTCATCATTTCTAAAACCCTCTGAACGATCACCTGAATCATGAACATTTCCATCTTCCTCATCCTCTGAATCACTTAGCTCCTCCTGCTTCATCACAATTTCATCATTTCTAATACCCACTGAACGATCACCTGAATCATGAACATTTCCATTTTCCTCAAGTAAACTCAACTAATATAAGTAAATCAAAATGTATAATTCAGGCATTTGTTTGTTAACAGCTAATGCATAAGTGTTATATAACTGCATCACAATTGTGAAATTTCATTTAGTCATTTTATCAAACACCTTGTGTGCGGTGCATCATGTCACAAAACACTTAAAATTGATACATCTATAAAAACACGTACATGTTGATTACCGAATCAAAATTTATAAAACAAAAGCTTAACTCATAACAACCAATAATCAATACAGATAAAATCTAACAAACACGTATATCAGCAAAAATATAATCGTATGAAGTTAAGAAACTTACTTTGTTCGAAAATTTGAGAATTAGAACGAGAGGATTTACTGAATGTGATAACTTACAGTGTTTATTATGTTAATTTAAAGAATATGTGAATAATCTGGAAAAAAAATTTGAGAGAAAAAAGAAATGGACCGTGAATAAGAGAAAGAAAGAAATGAGAAAAAAAAAATAGGCATTATATATGATAAGATAGAATTTACATACTTGTCCCTTGAAAAAAGTAGGATAGAACAAACAGACCCCTGTAGTTGGAATGAAAAAAATGAAGGGAAGGGGAGGGGGTGATTTGCACTATTTTCTCACTTTTCCACCAAAGTGGGTTTTTTTTATAGAACCAATATATATATATATATATATATATATATATATATATATATATATATATATATATATATATATATATATATATATATGTGTGTGTGTGTGTGTGTGTGTGTGTGTGTGTATGTGTATTACTTACGTATTTTGCGACGACAAGCACTAAGCACGAAAGTTTCCGTCGCACGTATTTTCACCGTACACTTTCACCATGAGCCATCACCAAAGCGACTTGTACGATAAACCAATTTTGAAATGTACCTTACCACACAGCAACCAAGATATACACGAGCACTTGACACACGTAAACCTTTCAAATGAGTTAAAACGTTTAAAACACGAATATTGCGCTAAGACTTACCATACTGATATAGGTCGTGTGTCGGAGCGGTTGCACTGTGTTATTTGTTGACTAGCAGATTGCTATTATTAAGGTGAGTTTATAGCCCCTCTTTTATACTAATTGTTTTTATAAACCTTGGGGTGAAAAACATGCAAAACTGTTTTCATGGACCAAATTGAATTTTGTTTTTACACACTAGTATGCGGATAACCTAAGTATGTTTGAATCCCATTGCGCCCACTATCATCAACCGTCAATTCCTGCTGGGAAGCACGTATGATATAAATAGATCTATTGGGGGTGACTCCCCCGTTCGGTTGGCCGGGCAGGTCAACGCAAATGTATACCATGTCGAAATTTTGCCGTGTGTCTGGGGATTAACACTCGCGGGCTCCCTTGTTTGCTATGCCGGTTAGGCTTATTGTTTGTCTAGTTTTGGTTGGATGAGCTTAGTGTTAGCATACAGTTAGAGTGTGTTTGCTGAATTATTTGCTATGGTCCATATGTGCTTATTTACTATAAACCTATGAACTCACCAGTGTTAGCTGAATTTTAGCATGTTTTTCTCAGGTGTTTGAGAATGTATTCATTAGGCAGGGCATGACATCGGTCATAATTTCTAGAAATGTTTTTGCACATGCGTTAAACTCTGATTTGGGACAGTCATGTTAAATGGGCCTTATTTTATTTAAATTGAAGTTGATGTATGACATTTAACTTTGGAAATGTGAACTATATTTAAAACGGATTTTTAATCCGTTCTCTATATCTTTGTGTTGTGATTACCGATTTAGTAGCACCCAAACATGTATGCTTTTGCAAATCTAGATTTTGGGGGTGTTACAGTGTTGGGTCCGTAAGTACCCAAGCATCCTGAAAACAGGATTTGAATACAAATTAGCCAAGTGTTAATCAACCGTGAATAATCTCAAGTCACTGAGTAAACAGTCACTCAGTGAGTTACCTTCAAGATGCTTAGGACGAGTCTAAGAAGAAAGATTCACCATTCAGTGAGGCGGAACTCCCTAAGTGTCACTTAAGCCGAAGAAGAAGGTAATGGGTTCAGTGAGTGATGACAAGAACTCACTGAACCCCAGTCTCCTCAACAACAAATGTAATTGAAGACTGAAGACTGAAGACCAAGCCTGAAGAATCTGAAGTCTGAAAGAAAGGCGGGACAAAGCGGGAAGAGTTTGAAAAGATAGGGAGATGTCCTTATCAGGGGAAAGTCAAACTTTCCCTGAATGGCGTGAGAACAAGAATAGTGTTATCACTGACGTTCAGAAAGAAGTTTCAACCTTATCCCAAAATAGATTCTTGTAACTGTCAAAATACAGTTGTATATTTGTCAGAATAGCTAGGTCATCCTTTTGTACTTTTAGTCACGGGTGCTCTTTTGTACATGTGTATAAATAGGATCATAAGGGAGAAAAGTGGATAAGTTTTGTGCATTAAAAGCTTAGACTTTCACAAAACCACTTTTCTCCCCCAAAGAGAAACTTAGTCCTTGAGATAGCTCAGTGGTTCATTTATTGTTGCCACTCAAGTATAGCTTGAGTTTAGTGAGGAGAACAACCATACCTTGTCGTTTCAATCCCAAGTGTTATTTCCGCTAAAACTTGGGTATAGATTCTTTTGATTAATTTCTAATAAGAATTTAAACGTTGAAAAACTTGTGTTTTTATCTTTACGTTTTACTTATTTGTTTAAATTAATCAATACGTTAATTCAGTCATAGAACACAATCAGATTAACTTTGTAGTTATTTCTACTTGTGTAACAGGAACAACAAGTGGTATCAGAGACTCTGGTTTGTAAAATCTTTTAAAAACGGAAGAGTGCTAAAAAGGTTTTTAAAACCAAGATCCTACTATTGCTGATATTAATGTGCCCCAGCTCGTCGATAAAAAGGGTGGTAGCTATTCAGCTATTGCTCCCAGACTCGAAGCTGGAAAATTTAGCAAGTGGAAAAAGCGAATGCTTTGCTACTTGACCGGTATGGAACCATACTACATCACTTGTATCAATGAAGGTCCTTATATCCCTAAGACTACTGAGGGGTTAATCAAACCTGAAGCTCAGTGGACTATAGATGAGAGGAGGGTGGTCAATCAAGACCAGCGCCTGAAAAGCATAATTGTATCTTGTCTTCCTGACAATACAATGGAATCAGTCATAAACTGTTCTACAACCAAACAAACTTGGCTTGACTTGGTTCATAGCTTTGAAGGTCCCTCAGATACCAAGGAAAACAGGATCATGGACCTGAAACTTGAGTATAACACTTTCAGGGCAAAGGACTCTGAAAGTCTCTCTCAAACATATACCAGATACAAGACCCTGATAAATGAATTGTCAAATGATGGTGTAGTATTGTCTAAGCATGAGATAAATGTTGGCTTTGTCAACAGTCTCCCTGAGAAGTGGTTAAACTTCTCTCAGGGCCTCAGGAATGCTAATCACATTCAGACCCTTGAGCTCCCTGAGATCTATGGGAAGTTCGTCTATGAAGACAACTTAATCTCAAGGAGATACCCAGACTCTAAGAAAGCTCTTGAGTCCAAGAAGGCCCTGACTTCCTCACCCATATCAACTGCCTTTTATTCTAATGGTGTTGTGCAGGATTTTCAAGAGGATTCTGATGATGAGGTTGATGATAGAACAAGTGAGGAGTACCTAAATGATTTACATTTAGAATTTCAAGAAAGGGCACTCCTTGCTAATTCAAAACGTTTTATCAAAAGAAATCAGTCAAACTTTTCAAAAGCTAAAGCAAATGAAACCACTGAATGTTTTAAATGTGGTAAAAAGGGTCATTTTGCTAAAGACTGTTTTTCAAAAACAACCTCAGAACCCTCTTATAAATTTTCTGGAAACAGTTCTTCATCAGGAACCAGCAAGTTTCAACCCAAAATGCTTCAGTCGACCCAAAATTTTCAAAACAATAATGTTCAAAAGGGTCAAAAAGATTTTGAAGCAAAATATAGAAAAGCTAAGGCTAAACTTGCTCTCCTTGAGGCTAATCCCTTAATGTCTCAGGCTGCTCAAACCCCCAAACCTGTTCAAGCAAAGAATAAGGTTCTAGTAGCTGAAGCATATGATTGAGATGAAGAAGAAGTCTCTTCTGATGATGATGAAGTTCGTGTCAATGCACTGATGGCACTCTCAGATGGTGATCAGCTGGCTGTTGGAAAAAGCCATGCTAGAAATGGAGAATGGGTCAACATAACCATGAAAAAGGTAAACATTTTACTTTCAATGGCTGATGATTCTGATTGGCAGTCTTATATGAATTATATTAATGTTGATCTTAAGTTTTTCGAAGAGCAAAGACTCAATTTGTTGTCAAAATATAATAATCTTGTGTTAGAATTAAATAAGTGTAGAGATGAATTACTTGTTTTAAAACAAGCTAAGCTTGAAGTTGTTACACTACAAATTCAAAACACTAAAATTTTGAAACAAAATCAAGCTCTCCAAGCTGAGCTTAACAAAGAAAAAGCTGTCATAGAAAGCTGGACTAAAAAGAATCCAAAAGTCTATGAAACTGTGAGTCTTATTCCTAGTGAAAACAAGAAAGTCATAGGAGAAGACAAACTCACTGAATCCCTCAGTGAGAGTCACAGTGGAAAGGCTTTTATTCTAGCTAGCATATCTTTTGACCAAGAGATGATACCCAAGTCCAGTGACTGGATTGTCAGAAACAACCCAGTCAGTAAGTTGCCAAACTTTGAGACTGGGAAAATCTTGGAGCCTGAAAGTCAGGCTATAAAGGATATGCTTGGACTCACTGATAAACCCAGTAGTACTGAGTCTGTCCAGGAGTCTGAGTCAGAATCACTTGCACCACTCCCACCTCTGAAAGTCCTTCCAGGAGCTGCACCAAGCTCAGAATTCACACCATTAGTCTATTCTCAACATTCTCCAAAGGAGAAGTCAGGAATGGGAAAAACCATCCTGAAAAGGCAAACACCTGAACCCACTGATGACTCAACAACTTCAGTCCCTTCTGAAGTAAAAAAAGAAAGCCCTGATTCAAAAATTGATCAGTTGGCTGAGCTTGTCAGGAAGCTAAGTGAGAAGATTGAATCTTCTGAGAAACCTTCTCAATCCAAGATGAAGGAACCAAAATCAGCTTCCTCAAGCACCACCAAACCAAAACCCTCCAAACCTCAGCAAAGGTGTGAGCTGTGTGGCTATACCAATCATCCCACTGATGATTGCTTCAGAATCCTTTTCTGCATGATATGCAAAAAGGAAGATCACAGGACCTCTGATCATCAGTCCTACACAGCCACATCAAAAATTGCTAACTTTAAAGCTCAAGCTTTTAAGTATCCTTTTGATTCTAAGCAGAAGCAGAAACAAAAGGCTAAGCCTTTTCCTCCTTGCCCACACTGTGGCTTTAATGACCACCTTCCTGAGGATTGCCTAATGGACACAAGTTGTGACATATGTGGTGATCCCACTCATGACACCTCAGGACATGAGAAGGTCATTCAGGCTAGAAGAGGAATCCCAAAGTCATCCTATCAGTCTACTGAGTCCACTTCTGCAATCAAATGCAAAACCTGTGAAAGCTCAGTCCATTCAACCACTGACCATGCATCAATTGTTACTTTTAAGAAGGCTATTAAAGCCAAGCCCTCAAAGAAGAGGGGTCCTAGAAAGAACTAACTCAGTTTACCATTTGTGCAGAGACATGCCAGGGAGCCAGTTTGGCATCTAGACAGTGGATGTTCAAGGAGCATGACTAGTGTGAAAGAGTATCTGCACAAATATGTAGAGGAACCAGGACCCAAGGTGGTATTTGCTGATAATTCATCATGTCTCACTGAAGGTTATGGTTCAGTAAACTGCAGTGGTATAGTCTTTACTAGGATAGCTTATGTTAATGGTCTTAAGTACAATTTAATCAGTGTTAGTCAACTATGTGATGCCAAATACATAGTTCAGTTTGATGATAAGCAAGGAACCATCTTCAATGCAAATAAGGAAGTAATCCTTATTGTGGGTAAAGGGGAGTAATCCTGCACCCTGGTAAAATGTATTAACCCAAAACGTTTAAGTACAAAGGATATGGGTGAAGTCCCATATCTCAGCCCGTTACATGGGCACTTACATGCAATGGTTAACAAACCAAACCACTATATAAGAATGACAAGCCACTCTTATAACTTACATATTAAATTTACAACCTATAATGACTATACAAGTGAATATGAAAATGAGAATTAAAAGCTTGCATCACTTAGGTAACTCTTAGCCATAGTCATCATAGGACTTGAAATCAACTTCCATGCGATCCAGAAAACCACCCAATAGTATAAATCATCCATGAGGCACGTCTTGAATCCACATAGAACTTGAACTTACACGAGTATGAAGGTTTTTGAACAAGAAAACCCCCAAACTTGACATCCATCTACGAAGGTTTTTGAACAAGAATACCCCCAAAACTTGACATCCATCATTCTAATTCGAAGCTTCAAACAAGTCACACCGAAGCTTCAAAACAGCCCCAACAAATCTCGATCCACTGCAACTGCTATTATTTGTTCGCAAAAAATAATAACCTAGATAGGAGTGTAAACATGAAGCAATGCGGATTTGAGAAATGAATAATATGGTTATTGAATAACTCAACATCCCAAATAGGGTCAAGCACCCAACGTCCAAAAGCACACTCATGAGGCACGTTATGAATCCACATAGAATACCAGCGTAAGAAACCCAATGGATTCAAACCACCACCACCAGTATATCGACCAGGTCTGACATACAAATCACGAATATATCATCCCACAACCAATCATCATACAAGACGAATCATGAGAACCAGTAATGAGAACGATAATAGGGTAATCAAACCCTAACTTCCAGCTTCCAAAACCAGGTCATTATACTCAAAGATATCAGCCATAGAACGCAACAGTCAGCCCCAATTGAACACGAACAACATGACTGATAATACAACCACCATGTCTGCCAATACGACTACCAGTTCCCTTCTAATCGATCTTCACTAAAACAGTCCCAAATCTTCTGTTTCTTGCAATGATTTGATCTAGTTAATGTTTAAACGTTTGTTTTTTCATCATCTTTTTCAATATTGTTGCTTGATTCTGAGTTTTTTGGCTGTTCTTTTGGATTCGGTTTGTTAGGGTTTTTAGGGTTTACAAACCCTAAATCGTTACTGCTGTCGATCTTTAATTCCGTCGAGTTAAATTCTGATTTCAGGGTCGGTTATAGTTTATATTACCTATCTTGAATCTTTGTTTATCTTGGGTTCTATTAAACGATCGATTCTTGTTCTTTTTAGGGTTTTGTTTCAATCGCTATTTAGGGTTTGATCCTGGTCGGTTATTTACTGATGCAGATTTGTTACTAATATTACTATCATTAAGCTGTTGTTGTAATGGGTTGATTGTTTGTGCTTCATGTTCTATAAACCCTAGTTTTCAAACTAGGGTTTTAAATTTTAGCCACCGATTGGCTCGTGTATGGTGTATCTGCTGCGTTGAGGTTTCTTACCTGTTTTTCGTGTGTTATTTGTTTGGCTGCTGTAATGGAACGTTTGGGAGAGATGAACGCTGAGCTATTACGCTCAGTAAAAGCTAAGATTAATGAAAGGAATGCTCGTTTGAATCAATTGGAAGGGAACGCCGATGTTTCCAATCCAAAGAAAGCAACTAGGGGTTTGGTTCGTCCTACATCTGATCTGAGTAGTGCCTCTACGTCTATGGGAAATTCTGATCCTACGGTTAAGGGTTTTCATGCTCATGAAGAGGGTTTACATGCTCATGATGATTCAAGAAGGGTGCAAACAACGTTGGAGAAAGCATCAATGGTGCCCGAAAACCCTAGTTCTGATCGTGCTCATGATGATTCCACGAATAAGGGTGCTACTACTAGCGTTCAAGCTGATGAGACAACAAGTCCTACTGATGGTATGGTGTTAGAATACATTAAAGCTTTGTTTGGTACTCCCGTTTCTACTCTTAGGGATATTGATGCATTCACTAAGAATATTGATGAAGGCAAATATCCACTTTGGGCTGGTTTGGAACAGGATATTAAAAATAAAATAGCGGATTTTATAGGAGCCCTATATGATGATCTCAAAAAATCGTCTCTTGAGTCTCCTATTGTGGATCCTGTTATTCAAGGAGTTAACATTTCTATTCCTCGTAATGTGGTTGAAAAGGTTAGTTCTCGATTAGAACATACTTTATATGGCTACTTTATTGGAAAAAGAATGGCGTTTCCTGTCGTTGAATACTATGCTAGGAGTAACTGGGAGAAACATGGTCTTAAAAGAATTATGATGAAATCTAAAGGATTCTTTTTCTTTAAATTTGATTCATTGGTTGGTTTAGAAGCTGTCTTGGAAGGAGGCCCCTGGATGATACGCAAATCTCCTATAATTCTCAAGAAATGGGCTTTGGATACTTGTTTGCGTAAGGAAGAGTTAACTAGCATTCCGATTTGGGTTAAACTGCATGATGTTCCTCTTCAAGTCTTTGAAGAGGAGGGTATTCGATTGATTGCTAGTTTCTTGGGTAAGCTTGTCATGCTTGATTCATATACTACCTCTATGTGCAAGGATTCGTGGGGTAGGAGTAGTTTTGCTAGATGTCTTATTGAGGTTGACTCTCATTCTGACCTTCTGGATACTGTGACTATTGGGTTCCCTTCTCTTACGGGGGAGGGTTTTATTAAAGAGAGTATACGTGTTGAATATGAATGTTGGCCCCCCAGGTGCAATTTATGCAAAATCTTTGGTCATACTCATGATCAATGTTATGAGGTGAGGCCTCCTACACATGTGGTTAGTTCTTCTACTATTTCTACCTCTCATGTTGCTACTCCTTCTGTGGAGTTGGATGCTGATGGTTTTCAAAAGGTGGGTAAGAAAAAAAAGAAGAAGGGTAAGGGTAAGGCTACTAATGGGAGTCAATCTGTTGGTACTTCGGTTAAACAGTTTAAATTTGTTCCTAAGGCAGCTACTAGTGAACCTAAGAAGGGAGCTCCTACTATGGGTAATATATCTACATCGTCGTCTCAGTTGAAGTCTACTGGTAATACTTCTAATGAAGTTAATGTTACTACACCTAATCCGTATGCTGCATTGGTGATGGATGATGATGATGGTGATGCTCAAGTGGTAAATGTGTTTGATGAATCGGCCAATCTTTTTGCTAATACAGGGGCAAGTTCATCTCACACGTTTTCTGCTGGCTAGCTGCTTTTCAGTTCTTGTTTTTAGATGCATTTTTTGTTTCTAGTTTTGTAAGTGCTTTTGGCATGTCTTAAGCACTAGAGTTAGGTGGTTTATCAAGCTTTTTAGCTTGAGGTTAATATGGTACTTCAGCCATATTCCATTTGTACTTAAACATTTTTGGTTAATCTATTTACCAGGGTGCAGGATTACTCCCCTTTACCCAAAAAAAAATACGACTACCAGTTCTGTACGACCAGGTCTGGTAACGACCAGGTCTGAACATACATGAAAACACCAGCAATCTGGCAATACGCATCCATGACCACCAAATAGGGTTAATACCCTAACTTCCAGTAGACAAATACTCGACCAGAACCATCTTACAACCACTACAATCACAATCCGCAAGCAGATCCAACCGTAGCAGCAAGGAACCAGTAGAACATGTCGAACAATAGGGTTAGACACACCCTAACTTACTGTAATAACAATCAAGACCTGTTAATCGACAATAATAGCGTTGCACCAACCCTAATCCAGCAATAAAGATCAAGATCACACCATGTAGCAGGTTATCTAAGGAACAGAACAATAATAGGGTTTAACCAAAACCCTAACATCCAATAGCAGACCAAAAAGAATATGAACAAATCACAATACCAGGTCTGATACACGAACCAATAACACCCAAATAGGGTTAAAAAACCCTAACTTCCAGAGCAATAGCCATAACATGACCAGATGATGAATCAAAAACGCGCGCAGGTCATTGAAAACAGAACAAAGATGTAGTCCTTATTGCACCAAGAAGACAAGATGTTTATGTGTTAGACATGTCCAGTCTAACTTAGAATGGAACTTGTCTCTTTGCTAAGGCCACTGAAACCCTTAACTGGCTTTGGCATAAGAGACTCTCCCATCTGAACTTCAAAAACATAAACAATCTTGTGAAACAAAACAAGGTCCTTGGCTTACCATCACTTGTGTTTTCAAAGAATAAACCATGCTCTACCTGTGAAAAAGGGTAAACATCATAGAGCATCCTTTAAACCAAAACAAATTTCTCCATCAGAAGCTGCCTTCATCTACTCCACATGGATCTCTTTGGACCCATCAGTCCTAGATCCATTAACCATGAAAAATATACTCTGGTCATAGTGGATGAGTACTCAAGATATACTTGGGTTTACTTTCTGACCAAAAAGAGTCAGGCAGCTAGAACAATCATGTCCTTTGTCAGGAACATTGAAAATCAGAATGACATAAAAGTCAAACAGATTAGGACTGACAATGGGACGGAGTTCAGAAACCATGAACTTGAATGTTTCTGTGATGAGAAAGGCATTTCCCAAAAAATTTCCTCTCCATACACACCTGAACAAAATGGTGTTGCTGAAAAGAAAAATAGAACTCTCATTGAAGCAGCTAGGACAATGCTAAATGGATCAGTCCTATCCAAACACTTCTGGACTGAAGCAGTAAAAACTGCCTGTTACACACAAAACAGATCCATCATTGTCAAGAGACATAGCAAAACCCCTTATGAGTTATTCAAGGGAAGGATCCCTGACATCAGCTACTTTCATGTCTTTGGGTGTCCTGTGTTTATTCATAATCACAAGGATCACTTAGGGAAATTTGATGGTAAGGCTGATGATGGATACTTCCTAGGATACTTTTTTGTCTCAAAAGCCTTCAGGGTGTTCAACACTAGGAGACAGCAAACTGAGGAAACATTTCATGTTACCTTTGATGAGAGTACTGAAGCAATCAGATTCTCAAACACCTCAGTGGAAGAGATAGGAATTGATGATTCATCTAGATATCCTCCTGATGAATATCATCTTGAGAATGATCCTTCCACCCAATATCAAGCAAATGCTGATATCTCCTACTACATTGTCCCTCATAACCTTCCTCACCCAACCATCACTGAGTTTGTTGAAGCACAAACAAGTACTGATGCAATCAATCCGTCTGAACAAAGTGCTCAGGAACCAAACAATCTCAGTGATCAGCCAAATCAGTCAGACAGCCAAGATCCTGAAGATCATCAAGTGTCTGCACCAGAACCTACACCTCCACCCAATCAGGCCTCCACAAGTTCTAATCAGTATCCAAGACCTCAGGACAGTTGGACTAGGTCTAAAGATATAGAACTTGTCAATATTATTGGAGAGCCTACTGAAGGCATGCTCACTAGAAGCATGGCTGCTAAACTAAAGGCAGCCTCAGCCAATGAATGCCTATTTGTGGACTTCATTTCCACAATTGAACCCAAAAGTGTCAAAGAAGCACTTAAACATGCTAGTTGGGTTTAGTCCATGCATGATGAACTGGAACAATTAGTCAGAAATAAGGTAATGACCTTGGTCTAATATCCTCAGGATGTTACAGTCATTGGCATGAAATGGGTGTTCAAAAACAAAACTGATAAAAAGGGCATAGTCATTAAAAACAAGGCCAGACTTGTTGCCAAAGGCTACAATCAGCAAGAAGGCATTGACTATGAAGAGACATTTGCACCAGTGGCAAGGATGGAAGCCATTAGGATCTTCCTTGCATTTGCAACCTACATGAACTTCAAAGTGTACCAAATGGATGTTAAAAGTGCATTCCTGAATGGTTCACTGAAAGAAGAAGTTTATGTTCAACAACCTCCTGGATTTGAAAGCAGTGAGTTTCCTGACTATGTCTGCAAGCTTGACAAAGCCCTTATGGACTGAAACAAGCTCCCAGGGCATGGTATGAAACTCTCTCAGCCTTCCTCATCCAAAACAAATTTGTCAAAGGCAAGATAGACAACACATTGTTTATCTATAGGACAAATGGTGATTTCATTCTTGTTCAAGTATATGTGGATGACATCATATTTGGCTCAACAAGTTATAAACTTTGCAAACAGATTGAAAAACTGATGGCAAAGAAATTTGAAATGAGCATGATGGGAGAACTCACTTACTTCCTTGGACTGTAAATTAAGCAGACTGATAAAAGAACCTCTATCAGTCAAGAGAAGTATACCAGAAGCCTACTGAAAAAGTATGAGCTCAGTGACTGTGCCTCAGTCAAAACTCCCATGGTTCCCCCAAACAACCTTAGTCCTGACCTTGCTAGAAAACCAGTCAACCAAACTCTATATAGAGGAATGATTGGGTCACTGATGTATCTACTTGCATCAAGGCCTGACATCCAATTCTCAATCTGTTTCTGTGCCAGATATCAGTCTGACCCAAAAGAAACACATCTCACAGCTGTGAAAAGGATCCTCAGGTACCTGAAGGGTACTTCAAGTCTTGGATTATATAATCTAAAATGTTCAGGCTTTGACCTCAAGGGATACTCAGACTCTGACTATGCAGGCTGCAACATGGACAAAAAAAGCACCTCAGGCTCCTGCCAATTTCTTGGTGGAAAAATAATCTGTTGGAGTGCTAAGAAGCAGCAATCAGTTGCCCTGTCCTCAGCAGAAGTTGAATATGTTGCAGCAGCTAGTTGTTGTGCAAATGTACTATGACAAATGGTAAATTTTCACGTTGCTAATTAATATTAAATGGTTATTTATTATTTTTAAGCTGAGCATTTCTATGCGCATTTGCATGTTTCTGGGTATTTTTTAGCATCTTTGGGAGCTGTCCCGCACACTGTAGCTTACAATCATTGCAAAAAAAAAAAAGTTTATTTTTGTCAGTAAGCATAAATTTTCCTATTTCTGATAGTTACTGACAAGTCTTGTAATTAACTGAGAGCTTTCTCACATTTTTCTGAAAAGCAACCGCACACGCGTACCGACAGCATAGTACACATGGTAGCAGTCAAATAAATATGTTTTTGAGTCAGTAATAATATTTTATTACATTTCTGGAAAAAAACGTGGATAAAAACTTTATTTTACGTAATCGTGTCCAAAAACGTCAAACCGGGACTTTACGATCACGTTTAAGCTCAAATCGACACACGATACACCAAGGAGAGGAAAAAATATTTTCCCTCCCCTAAACCCTTGTCCATATCCGGCCTTAGATGGTTACTACACCACTAGGTGCCAAAACGTCACCACTAATTCTTAAAATCCTTATAAATATTACCTAATTACCTAAAATGCTATCAAAACAAAACACACTTATCCATTTACCCTCAAGATAACTTCCTTGATCATTTTCTTCATCACTATACACGGCTCAACTAAATTCTCCAAGATCCACACATTTTCTTTGAAGTTCAAGTAAATTAGAGTGCACATTCAAGAGTTTCGGGTTATTTGGAACGTGGTTTGGGTAAATTTGGTGAAGTTTGGGTTGTTCTTGGTCTCCTCTACCTCACGTTAACATCAAAACTTTGTAAGGATTCATCACAACTTTTCAAATCTTATTAAATTCTTGTACATTTGATGTCTAATGATGTTAAAAATTGTTAAAAGTATATATTTTGTTAAAATGGAAAAAGTTAGGGCTTGTATTATGGTGAATAGTGCTCGACATATATATGATCTTTGAACAAATTATAGTATTTCTTGCTTGTGTGGTAAATCTTGTTGCATATGGTGTTAGTTTGATGATACAAACATGATTAATGTTAATTACGCGAGATTAAGCAATATATACACTTTGGTGGCTATATATGTAAATCGGCTAAATAAAAATTACAAGACTATAGGGGTTTTGAAAAATATAAAATTTTGGCTCAAGTGGTGAAATGGTGGAATTAATGCTTAAAAGCTTATTTTGAATAGCTTATTGAATAAGCCATAACTAATTGAGATTAGCTTATAAAAATGTGAAAATGGGTCGAATTGTGTAATATGGGTCAAACATAATATAATTTAGTTATGTTTGACTTTTTGACTTAATTGCTTATTTATAAGAGCTTAATGAATATAAATAAAGTACGTTACGTAACTAATATTCACTAAAAAGGAAAAATGGGCTAAATATAATTTTGGGCTAAAAATGCCATATGTGGGCTGTTGGGCCGAGCCCAACATGATAGTGACCACCTTTGACTTTTTGACCAAACGGATTAACGAACGTATTAAATGATTTTTAGAAATGTGTCGATATATATAATTTAACTAAAAAGGGCTTTGGGCTAAAATCAATAAATATGAACTATTGGGCTTACTTAAAAAATTTTGGCCCAATAGATATGTCGGATGCAAAAAAAATGACTTATGAAATATTTTTCGACTCACTATGAATATTATTACTAAACGATGCGATATATATAACTAAAACTAGTTGGACTTGTTTTGAGACGCGTTAGTCTCTAAAAGGGTGAAAAATGACATTTTGACCAAATCCTTATAAATATGGACTTTTGTTGACTTTTTAACTAAATATTGACTTTGTGTCGAAATCTATTATTAATAATTAAACGTAACGATAACGATAATTATAACGATAAAAATACTTAAAACGACCAATATATATATTACGAACACATTTTGCATATATAGTTAACGAGACGAGTTATTTGAGAAATTGCATCACATGAGAAAAATGGAAACGTTGTATAAACGAATGGGTCATGCCCAAAATTTTCTAAAATTCTAACACTTAGAGTATTTTGATAAAAATACTTGACTTATGTAAATTTTTCTAAAATGCTTAACAATGTTTCTAAATTTCTTATAATTAAAATTGTATTATAAATAATAAATAATATTTATAATATAATATTCCTCCATTAACACTATTATTTTATCAATTTCTCAAAAACTTATTTAATTAATTATAATCCTTAATTAATTAAATATTTAATTATTCAACTTAACATAATATATATATATATATAGAAATAGACACGGGCGATAAGGGAGACTAGACTATGAATCGTCTACGGAAGCCAAAGGCAATAAAGAAAGAGAAAAAGAACCATTTTTTCCCGCCGCGCGGTTCTAATTGCCATGGTTCCGCTGCATCACAAGGAGCAATTGTGAGAAATAGCCATTCTAGAACAATCATTTGATCTGTTTCGTTCTTTGACTGCTCTGCTCCCCAAAAAAATGGAGAGACTTGTTCTTGCTCTTCCAATTCAGGAAGACTGATTTCGCCGGTTGGTCCAACCAAGAAAGACATGGGAATTTCGGGCGTCAGATTCTTCTTTGGTGGGCCCAGACAACGTCCTAGGCGTAGGGGAGATCGGAGCAACAGGTAACGCCTAGACGACGTTTTTCTTCCTGGGCTGCAGTAAGTAGATCGAGAGGTCGTTTCGCCCCTTGTCCCCGAATATGGGTATATATATATATATATATATATATATATATATATATATATATATATATATATATATATATATATATATATGTGTGTGTGTGTGTGTGTGTGTGTGTGTGTGTGTGTGTGTGTGTGTGTGTGGTATTTGCGAGATATAATGATGGATACTAGTACGGATGTTCCGTCACACGTGTTTCCACCGTACACTTTCACCATGAGCCACCACCAAGAGTTACACACGATAAATCATTTTGAAATATATTTTACCGCAAGGCAAGCAAGAAATACACGAGCACTGGTCACGCGTAAACTTTTCAAATAAAGTAAAGACATAAGAGACACGAACATTTCGCTAAGACTTACCGTACTGATTTAGGTTGCATGTCGACGCGGTTGCACTATTTTGTTGATTAGCAGATTGCTGTTGTATTTAAGGTGAGTTTATAGCCCCATATTTTTATATACGAATTGTTTTATAAGCTTTGAGGTGAGAAACATGCAAAACTGTTTTCATGGACCAAAAATGGATTTTGTTTTTATACACACTTGTATGCAGTAACCTAAGTTTAGTTGAATCCCATTGCGCCCACTATCATCAACCGTTAATTCCTTTCTAGGAAGCCGTTTGATATAAATAGATCTATTGGGGATGACACCCACGTTCGGTTGGCTCGGCATATCCAAGGCGAACGTATACCATATGAAAATAGGCCGAGTGTCTGGGGATTAACACTCGCGGGCACCCCTTTCTAGCTAATGCCAGCTTGGCATGCTGCGATGTCATAGTTCGGTTAGATGAGGCTTAGTGTTTGCATAGCAGGATAGTGTGTTATTGCTGAATGGTTTGTTGATATTGCTATGGTCCATATGTGTTATTTTCTTTAAACCTATGAACTCACCAGCGTTAGCTGACTTTTAGCATGTTTTTCTAAGGAAACTGAGGTGTGTTTACTGAAGGCAGGGCATGGCGATGGTCATAATAATTGTTGGAAATGTTTTTAGCATTGCGTTAACTCTGAAATTTGGACCGCTTTGTTAAATGGGCTACATTTTTATTTGAAATGAATTTTATATAAGACAACATGACTTTGAACATGTAATGTATTTTAAAACAGATTTTTAATCCGTTCTCTATATCTTGTGTTGTGATTATCGATTTAGTAGCACCCAAAGTGTATGCTTCCGCAATATTATGATTTTGGGGGTGTTACAGATTGGTATTCAGAGCCTAGGTTATAGAGAACGAGGTTTATAAAAACCTTAAACTATAACCGATTTATGAAAAACTTTTCCTTATGACCGCCAGATGCCTGCCAGTTTAGCTTGCTATGATTTGAGCATTATTTGCTTTATTTGATTAAGTGTTATGATATGCTATTTGAGTATTCTATTAAGCATATATGATATAAGTATTTTCTATATACTTACACGTATCGCACCATATTTGTCACAGACTATGTCTCTCCCTACCGGTACCTCATCAGGTGTACATTTTGAGGTAGTTGTTGCTGGACTCACTTCTCCGATGCGACAGCCAGTTCCATTTGCGGATGACCCATTGATGGAGGTTGTCCGAGCTGCTGCTCAACCACCCATTCCAGCTCAGCATGTACACACCACTCCAGTGTCTACCCCACCATACTTGCCCAGATACACCACAGAACACCGCTCATCCCCAGCCCAGCTATACACTTTCACCTAGCATGTTCAGGATACCCCACCTATTAGAAGTAGAGCTTCGTATAGGCGAGTCCATGGACGTCGCCTCCAGTTATCATCAGTGTTGTCTTCATCTCTCAGTAGGACCCGCTATGGCTACATGGGTACCCCTACTGAATCACCATCTCAGTCACCCATATCATCTCCAGACCATTCCCTACCTAGCCAGAGACTTAGGAGATCAGTTGAGACTTATTCAGAGGAGGATGAGGATCCAGAGCAGGTTCAGGATGAGCCTACTCCATCTGTGACTGCACCTACTGAGCACACTCCTATTTGTGCAGATAATGACAGGGACAGAGATGCCTCTATGGATTTGGATCAGGTTATGATGCCGCGGGATGGTAAGGGCATCATGGAGGATGTTCAGGGTATATTCGAGTTTGGACAGAGTTCCAGGGATGCACAGATTCAGGCTATGAGTGAGAGTCAGTGGATGGATATTGCTTATGATGTTAGCACGGGTGTACGTGCAGCTAGCCCAGAGTACACACCGTCATCTCCTTTATTCATGCCTCCATCTCCGATGCCTACTCCACTTCCATCACCAGTGGTTTCTCCACTTGCAAAGCTCGAGGAAACCACTGAGATGGAGCAGGTGTGGATTCAGCTGGCGAATCAGGCCAGTTTACTTGATGTGCATTCAGACCAGATCGGGAGGTTGGAGCAGTCCGACCGTATTCAGAATGTGGAGAGGAGGATTGGGACTGTTGATAGGGCAGCTTGTGTTTTATTTGAGGAGATGTACTCTGATCGGAGGGTGATGATTGGATTGAGAGCTAGATTGGATGCTTTGGAGAGGTTGCATGGTAGAGAGCTTAGAAATTTGGATTTCATGGCTATTGGCTTAGGCAGAGGCCAGAGCAGGAAAAGGGAATGTTGAGACGAGCAAGAGGTGTTGATCGTACTCAGTGGCAGAGGATTATGACTGCAGAGTACACTATTGGAGCAGTGATGAGAGAGAATCAGGAGTTGAGAGATCGTATAGGCCAGTTGGAGACTACTATTGGAGGGTTGACCCTAGCATTTGAGTAGTTACGCCTAGATAGTGACCGAGCTTAGAGTAGTTGTAGTTGATGATGTATTCATTAGGATGACTAGTATTTCTGTTGTATTCCAAAACTAACTCCTAACCAAGCTTGTAATTCTGTGAACCTTTATCTTTTCTATATATACAACAAGCTTAGTTTTTCTATCCGATTGTTCGTTTTTCCTATGTGGTTGACTTTATTCTTACATTCTGTTTGCACTACCCATATATTCATATGATTCTTTCCTTCCATAAGCAAAATCTCATTTATCGCCATCTTTTTGTGATGCAGATAAATGGCACCCAAACGAAAGTCAACCAGAGTCACACGAGGACAAACTGCCAACACACCCACCCCAACAAGGTCAGTAAGGGGAAGGACTGCTGAGTATGTCGCCCCGAAAAGAGCCGCACAGGGCCAACTTGCTGGGAACGCCGCCCCGGCCAGGGCCGCGGCAAATACACCAGTGGTGAATCAAGCAACTCTGGATCAGCTTGTTACTGATCGTGTGGCCGCCGCTCTCGCAGCTGCAAACAATTCGACCACCAACACCGGAACATCTAGGCCAGTGACCAACAGCCGTGGTTGTACTTACTCTGAGTTCCGAAAGATCATGGTTGGAGGATTTGGAGGAACAGAGGGAGCCGTTGGCTTGACTAGATGGATTGAGAAGCTAGAAACTATGTTTCGCATCAGTGGTTGTAACGATGACGACAGGGTCAAGTATGCATCTTTCACTTTCATGGATGCCGCTCTGACCTGGTGGAACAACTACATGAAATCTGCTAACATGGATGTTGCTTATGCCATGCCGTGGGAAGACTTTAAGGAACTAGTGATTAGGAAATATTGCCCATGAAATGAGGTCAAGAAGTTGGGGATATAGTTTTGGAATCTGAAGGTGCAAAACAATAATATGGCTGCTTACAACCAGAGATTTCAGGAGCTAGCTTTGCTATGTCCTGAAATGGTTCAGACTGAGGCAAGATTGATTGAAAGGTATATCGGTGGTTTATCGAAGTCCATAAGAGGTGATGTGACTACCTCGAGAGCTACAGATCTTTATGAGACCATGGAGATAACAAACAAGTTGATGGATCAGGAACTAGAAGATGTTCCAGAAAAGAGTGCTGACCACAAAAGGAAGTGGGAAGATCACTCGAAGGGTAGTAACGGCAGCTCTCAGAACAAAAAGCAGAATGTAGCCAAAGCTTATGCAGCTGGTTCAAGTGATAAGAAGGGATATGACAAGAATGCACCTTTTTGTAACCGCTGCAAGCTACATCACAAGGGACAGTGCACAGTGAAATGTACCAACTGCCAGAGAATAGGGCACTTGGCAAGGAATTGTAGGGCAAGACCCCTAGCCACCGCCCAAGCAGCACCACCCCACAACCGTAGGGCGGAAGTCACATGTTTTGGGTGCGGTGAAAAGGGTCATTACCGGAATGAGTGCAACAAGCCCCGAACCCAGGGAAATGGTGGTGGACTAGGCAACCAAGTAGTAGTGGTTAACAATGGAAACCAGGGCAATGGAGGAGGAGCCCGTGGAAGAGTTTATGTTGTGGGCAGAAGGGAAGCCCAGGACGACCCGAATGTGGTGACGGGTACGTTTCTCTTAAATAATCGTTATGCTTCAGTACTATTTGATACGGGAGCAGATAGAAGTTTTGTGTCGACTAGTTTTAGTTCTCTAATTGACATAGCCCCAACCACCTTAGATAATGTCTTCGACGTAGAATTAGCAAACGGAAACCCAGAGAGGGTAGGTACTATTATAAGGGGTTGCACTATAAACTTATTAAACCACCCATTCAACATTGACCTTATGCCAGTACAGTTGGGTAGTTTTGATGTCATCATATGGATGGATTGGCTATCGAAGTATCATGTTGTCATCATCTGTGATGAAAAGATCGTCAGAGTACCCTATGGGAACGAAGTTCGGATAATAGAAGGAGATCGGAGTGATCGTGCACGTTCATCGAGATTGAGCATCATCTCGTGTACGAAGGTGCAGAAGTACATTGAGAGAGGATGCCGCCTTTTTCTAGCTCATGTTACTGAGAAGAATGAAAAGGAGCCCGGATAGAAAAGGTTGGAAGATGTGCCAATCGTAAGGGATTTTCCGGAAGTTTTTCCAGAAGACCTACCTGGACTCCCACCGGCCAGACAAATCGAATTTTAAATCGATTTGGTGCCAGCAGCCGCGCCTGTAGCGCGAGCACCCTATCGGTTAGCACTTATGGAGTTACAGGAATTGTCTGATCAGTTAGCTGAACTGTCCGGAAAAGGTTTTATTAGACCGAGTTCTTCGTCTTGGGGAGCTCCTGTCTTGTTTATTAAGAAGAAGGATGGATCCTTCAGGATGTGTATTGACTATCGGGAGCTAAATAAGCTAACCATTAAGAATAGGTACCCACTCCCGAGAATCGACGATTTGTTTGATCAGTTGCAAGGTTCATCGGTTTATTCGAAGATAGACTTGAGATCGGGTTATCACCAACTTCGAGTCCGGGAAGAGGATATCCCGAAGACCGCATTCCGAACCCGATATGGCCATTACGAATTCCAAGTTATCCCTTTCGGCTTGACAAATGCACCGGCTGTATTCATGGACCTTATGAATCGGGTGTGTAAGCCGTATTTGGATAAATTCATGATAGTTTTCATTGATGATATCCTAATATATTCCAAGAATGAGAAAGAGCATGAGGAACATCTCAAGCTAATTCTAGAATTATTGAAAAAAGAGGAGTTATACACTAAGTTTTCGAAGTGTGAATTCTGGATATCGACTGTGCAGTTTCTTGGTCATGTAATAGATAGACAGGGGATTCACGTGGACCTTGCCAAGATTGAGGCAATAAAGGATTGGGCAACGCCCACAACGCCTACTGAAATACGACAATTTTTAGGACTTGCCGGTTATCACCGAAGGTTTATTGAGGGTTTTTCTAAGATAGCTAAGCCATTGACGAAACTGACACAAAAGAATGTGAAATACGACTGGGGAGATAAGGAGGAAGAAGCTTTTCAATTCCTTAAGGAAAGATTGTGTAGTACACCTATTTTAACTTTACCCGAGGGTAGTAAAGATTTCGTTGTGTATTGTGACGCATCGCACAAGGGTTTGGGAGCTGTGCTGATGCAGAGAGAGAAGGTGATAGCATACGCTTCTCGACAGCTGAAAACCCATAAGAAAAACTACACAACCCATGACCTAGAGTTAGGATCAGTCGTGTTTGCACTGAGAATTTGGAGGCACTATCTTTATGGTACTAAGTGCGTGGTATATACTGACTACAAGAGTCTACAGTATATCTTGAACCAAAAGGAGCTGAACATGAGACACGCGCCGATGGTTAGAGTTGCTTAGCGACTATGATTGTGAGATCCGTTACCACCCAGGTAAGGCAAATGTAGTTGCCGATGCCCTCAGTAGAAAAGAGCGGATCAAACCCGTCAGATTCAGATCGTTAGGGATGACGATCAGTTCGCCACTTCCAGCGAAAATTCTTGAGGCTCAGGGTGAGGCACTCAAGGATGAAAACCGACCGCGTGAGAAAATTTACGGAATGCCAGAAAGTGAGAATGGCTTCATAAAAAGATCCGATGGAGTTTTGTGTTATGGGGACAGGTGTTGGATCCCGTTATATGAAGGAATTCGTGATTTGATCATGCACGAATCCCACAAATCCAAGTACACCATCCATCCAGGACCTGACAAGATGTACTTAGATTTGAAGAAGTTGTATTGGTGGCCAAACATGAAGGCCGATATAGCTGAGTACGTCAGTAAGTGTTTAACGTGCTCGAAGGTCAAGGCTGAACACCAGAGATCATCCGGTCTGCTTGTTCAACCTGAGATCCCAGAATGGAAATGGGAGCGTATCACTATGGATTTTATCACCAAGTTGCCTAAGACGTCGAGCGGTTATGACACGATTTGGGTAATCGTTGACCGTCTCACTAAATCAACACATTTCCTTCCTATAAAGGAAAATGACAGCATGGATAAACTCGCGTGACTGTATATGAAAGAAATTGTCACAAGGCATGGTGTGCCTGTTTCTATAATCTCTGATCGAGACAGTCGATTCACGTCTAATTTTTGGAGGTCGCTTCAGGACGCATTGGGAACCGACCTTGACATGAGTACAACTTATCATCCTCAGACTGATGGTCAGAGTGAAAGAACCATTCAGACATTAGAGGATATGCTGAGAGCCTTTGTGATTGACTTCGGGAACGGCTGGGATAGGCATTTGCCTTTAGCCGAGTTTTCCTATAACAACAGCTATCACACCAGCATTAAGGCTGCACCGTATGAGGCACTTTATGGTCGTAAGTGCAGATCGCCAATTTGTTGGGCTGAAGTCGGAGAAAGCCAACTTACTGGACCAGACCTAGTCCACGAGACTACAGAGAAGATCGTGCAGATCAAGAGCCGAATGCAAGCGGCTCGTGACCATCAAAAGAGCTATGCCGACAAGAGGCGAAAACCCCTTGAGTTCCAAGTGGGAGACAAAGTGATGTTAAATGTCTCGCCATGGAAAGGCGTGATAAGATTCGGCAAGCGTGGTAAGCTGAACCCTCGCTATATTGGAACTTTCGAAATCCTCGCCAGGATCGGGCCGGTAGCCTACCGACTCGAACTGCCATTTGAGCTCAGCGCTGTGCATGACGTTTTTCACGTCAGCAACTTGAAAAAGTGCTTATCGGATGATAACGCCGTCATTCCTTTGGATGAGATTCAGCTTGACGAGAAACTAAATTTCATCGAATAGCCGATAGAAATGATGGACCGGGAAGTTAAATGGCTAAAGCAGAGTCGTATCCCAATTGTGAAGGTCCGTTGGAACTCTCGCAGAGGCCCCGAGTATACCTGGGAGCGAGAGGATGAGATCAAGCGAAAATATCCTCATCTCTTTTCGAACCCAACGAGTAACGTAAATTGAAATCCAGGACGGATTTCCCGATTAGCTGGGGAGACTGTGACAAATGGTAAATTTTCACGTTGTTAATTAATATTAAATGGTTATTTATTATTTTTAAGCTGAGCATTTCTATGTGCATTTGCATGTTTCTGAGTATTTTTGAGCATCTTTGGGAGCTGTCCCGCACACTGTAGCTTACAGTCACTGCAGAAAAAGTTATTTTAGTCAGTAAGCATAAATTTTCCTATTTCTGATAGTTACTGATAAGTCTCGTAATTAACTGAGAGCTTTCTCACATTTTTCTGAAAAGCAACCGCACACGCGTACCGACAGCACAGTACACATGGTAGCAGTCAAATAAATATGTTTTTGAGTCAGTAATAATATTTTATTACATTTCTGACAAAAACGTGGATAAAAACTTTATTTTACGTAATCGTGTCCAAAAAGGTCAAACCGGGACTTTACGGTCACGTTTAAGCTCAAACCGACACACGATACACCAACGAGAGGTAAAAATATTTTCCCTCCCCTAAACCCTTGTCCATATCCGGCCTTAGATGGTTACTACACCACTAGGTGCCAAAACTTCACCACTAACTCTTAAAATCCTTATAAATATTACCTAATTACCTAAAATGCTATCAAAACAAAACACACTTATCCATTTACCCTCAAGATAACTTCCTTGATCATTTTCTTCATCACTATACACGGCTCAACTAAATTCTCCAAGATCCACACATTTTCTTTGAAGTTCAAGTAAATTAGAGTGCACATTCAAGAGTTTCGGGTTATTTGGAACATGGTTTGGGTAAATTTGGTGAAGTTTGGGTTGTTCTTGGTCTCCTCTACCTCACGTTAACATCAAAACTTTGTAAGGATTCATCACAACTTTTCAAATCTTGTTAAATTCATGTACATTTGATCTCTAATGATGTTAAAAATTGTTAAAAGTATATATTTTGTTAAAATGGAAAAAGCTAGGGCTTGTATTATGGTGAATAGTGCTCGACATATATATGATCTTTGAACAAATTATAGTATTTTTTGCTTGTATTATAAATCTTGTTGCATATGGTGTTAGTTTGATGATACAAACATGATTAATGTTAATTACGCGAGATTAAGCAATATATACACTTTGGTGGCTATATATGTAAATCGGCTAAATAAAAATTACAAGACTATTGGGGTTTTGAAAAACATAAAATTTTGGCTCAAGTGGTGAAATGGTGGAATTAATGCTTAAAAGCTTATTTTGAATAGCTTATTGAATAAGCCATAACTAATTGAGATTAGCTTATAAAAATGTGAAAATGGGTCGAATTATGTAATATGGGTCGAACATAATATAATTTAGTCATGTTTGACTTTTTGACTTAATAGCTTATTTATAAGAGCTTAATGAATATAAATAAAGTACGTTATGTAACTAATATTCACTAAAAAGAAAAAATGGGCTAAATATAATTTTGGGCTAAAAATGCCATATGTGGGCTGTTGGGCCGAGCCCAACATGATAGTGACCACCTTTGACTTTTTTACCAAACGGATTAACGAACGTGTTAAATGATTTTTAGAAATGTGTCGATATATATAATTTAACTAAAAAGGGCTTTGGGCTAAAATCAATAAATATGAACTATTGGGCTTACTTAACAAATTTCGGCCCAATAGATATGTCGGATGACAAAAAAATGACTTTTGAAATATTTTTCGACTCACTATGAATATTATTACTAAACGATGCGATATATATAACTAAAACTAGTTAGACTTGTTTTGAGACGAGTTAGTCTCCAAAAGGGCGAAAAATGACATTTTGACCAAATCCTTATAAATATGGACTTTTGTTGACTTTTTAACTAAATATTGACTTTGTGTCGAAATCTATTATTAATAATTAAACGTAACGATAACGATAATTATAACGATAAAAATACTTAAAACGACCAATATATATATTACGAACACATTTTGCACATATAGTTAACGAGACGAGTTATTTGAGAAATTGCATCACATGAGAAAAATGGAAACGTTGTATAAACGAATGGGTCATGCCCAAAATTTTCTAAAATTCTAACACTTAGAGTATTTTGATAAAAATACTTGACTTATGTAAATTTTTCTAAAATGCTTAACAATGTTTCTAGTACGGATGTTCCGTCACACGTGTTCCCACCGTACACTTTCACCATGAGCCACCACCAAGAGTTACACACGATAAATCATTTTGAAATATATTTTACCGCACAGCAAGCAAGAAATACACGAGCACTGTTCACGCGTAAACTTTTCAAATAAAGTAAAGACATAAGAGACACGAACATTTCGCTAAGACTTACCGTACTGATTTAGGTTGCGTGTCGGCGCGGTTGCACTATTTTGTTGATTAGCAGATTGCTGTTGTATTTAAGGTGAGTTTATAGCCCCATATTTTTATACGAATTGTTTTATAAGCTTTGGGGTGAGAAACATGCAAAACTGTTTTCATGGACCAAAAATGGATTTTGTTTTTATACACACTTGTATGCAGAAACCTAAGTTTAGCTGAATCCCATTGCGCTGTTACACCCCGTGCCCGCTTAGACCAAAAATTAAAACTTTTTACGCGGAAACGCTTGACTTTTTCTGACATCTGGTTACTCTTTTGACCACTGACAAAAATTCATAAACATTCAGACCTTGAGACTATTTTTAAATGAAACTAGACTCAATTACCTTCAAAACGACGGGTGGCACGACCCGTGACGACTTATGGATTAAAAGATATGATTTTCAAAGTTTACCAAAAATCTGACAGACCCCTCCATCCGATCGGATCGCCAGCCATCCGATCGGATGGATGCTTCTGGTCAGATTTTGCATTTCAAAATCCCCGTTTGAAAGTCCGAACTCCCGAACTCGAAACTTAACCAAACTTTCCAGATTTCATTAGTATATCTAAGGGCTCATTTCCATATAAAAACATTTACCATTTGACCACCCGGAATAGTACTTCCAAAATTGACGGGTTATGCATTAAAACCCGTTTTGACCCATTTACACTACAAATCACTTATACCACTTTAGTTTCTCACCAAACTTGACCATTATCATTACTCTAACATATAAAACATGATCCATATACATTTGACCCGATTACCACCCAAAATGGGTACTTTTACACGTTTGCCAAACACCCCCTTAACTTTGACTATAAACCATTTAACACACTTGGACACACCGTTGACCATCCAAACTTTACGACGACCTCAACACACATTATACAAATCATAAGAAAGACTCTCGGGGGTACAACCTTATCTCGAGCTCGGTATTCTATCTAGCTCCTAATGCTTATTATCTTCCAAATCCACTTCCAAATCCTTATGCTATAACCCATGAACCTTCCTTCCGTCGCGCATAACCTACAAGAACATTAACAACTAAAAGGGGTAAGCTTTCGCTTAGTAAGTAACTAGATTAATATATGATTAATACTTCCATTCACATTCATATGCATCAAGAACGCCTTTAATCATTAGGCTCACGCCAACCATTCTCATTACCACTATCATATCAACATCATAACCATATCACATTCAACATAATAACATTTACACAAATGAACATAAACTTACCTTAGGCCTCTCAACCTCATAACCTACCTCTTGACCCTAGCTCAATACCATACCTCCTATTAATCCACTTCCTAATCCAAGGCTTAATCCTATCAACTCATTCATAACACATAACATGAAATGTTCATATCAAGCATATAGAAATCAAAGTTACTTACCTTAGCTTCCAAAGCTAAGCTACAATCATGGTTCCACCATTATCATCACCATCATCACATCACCACCATCAACATATCATCATCATCATCTTCCTAGTTTCATCATCATCATCATCATCATCATCATCAAGACTCATTAACACAACTTATCATGATCAAGGGTTATAAAACCCATCTAAACTTACCCATCATCCCTTCCATATCATCATATGATCATATCATGATCATATGATCAAAACCCACTTAACCCATAAACTTTTACCTCAATAATCATTATAAACTCAAGATTAAAGTTACTTACTTGTGGGGATCATAACTAGGAAGGACTATGGACATTCAATCTTCATCTTCTTCTTCTTCTCAAGCTACCACTAGTTTTTCCCTCCCTTTTTCTTCTCCCTAAAACCGGCCTCCAACACCCCTTCTAAATAATGGAAGAAATATCTAGAATTTCCTAGATAAGGTTAATTAGGTGGCAAGTTTGGCCCTTTGACATAATTAGTCCCTCAAGTTCTATTCCTTCTACTTTGGCCACAATACTTACTATAACATACTTATCACAATGGCAACTTAGGTCCCTTTAGTTATACATCATATTGTACATCACCACTTTAGTCATATTTTGACTATTAGGTTTGACCACAACGCAACATTCGTTGACTGGCCAATCACATAAGGTATTTATCCATTTTCATCTAGGGTGGGTCCAAGTATCCAGGAAACGGGTCTAACAATTCTACCCTCCTTATTTAGATTTCGTCCCCGAAATCTCTCGTCTAATGCTAACAAAACTTAGTCACATAATACACCTCATTCTTAGCACTTTCGATTCTTAGTTCATTTAATTGCAACTATCTAAGTGCTCTTGCAACTCTATGCATACTATAACACATCACATGGCCTTATTTCACATTACCTCATGCTTACTTCTATAACCATACAACCTTTGCCTCGCTTATTACATAAAACAAGGCCTATTCACTAAAGCTAATTATCATTTTAGACTGTTCTATTACCGTTACATCACATTCTCACTTGCTTTATCCTCTATTCTCATTCTTGGACTACATGTTACTTAAGAAACTCGTGCTATTTGACTGTACATAGTTACACTCGGCTAATACTTTCACATTCTATCACTACTACTTAACCATTCTTTTAACGTTCTCTTCAACACCTCGTTCTTTTACTTCTTTCTTCATGTCATTTTCATTTACCTTTATGGGTCTTATAGAAATATTACATGAATTGGCTTATAACATAATACTTTAACATTTGCCATCACATAACACTCATCATCAATCATTTCCATTTCTTACATTTTGTACCATGCCTCAATTGCGTATTATAACATTTTTAAGCATCATTATAATTTCTTTAATTTCTTCAACTTATACTTATTGTTCAAAACGTAGGTTTCTCATAGACCTCAACTAGAAGTCTTAATCTAATTTTAGTCCTCCTATCTTAGACCCTATAACTTCTAACTAATTCTAGACCTTCACTTTCTACTCCTCTAACCCTACTCATGCCATGTCGGCAACACATACGCCCACTCATTCATACTTCCTCATTTACATGGAAAGGCGTCCCAATCGATGTAAATCAGGAAACATAAACTCATGGATATATATATTTCCAACACAACACAAGTTCTCCTATTTCTTGATTTACTTTTATTTTCTCATCCTTGTTATACTTCACATTTCCCTTTTAGACTTGGATCCATATCGTTTACACATTCATTATGGGGATATTTTTATTGCCAAGGATGTAGGCAACCCCATTGCCGATGAAGGCAACACATTCTATCCCGAAGGATCTTTAACATATCCCGAAGGATTCCTTAACATTCCTTGACTTGGTCATCCCGAAGGGTACCACCTTTAACATTCATCCCGAAGGATCATTAACATTCATCCCGAAGGATCTTTAACGTTCACACTTTATCACCTTAACATTTTTATCATCGGATCCAAGCCATTAGCATTTTATCATACACACATTATTACATTCATTTATTTTAGTGAGCGCAAGCGCATAGAGCATATGAGCCTGCTTATTATAATTACACATTTCTATGTGTTTATCATCTTGCATTCTAAATCCGCATTAATCAATTTCACCTTCTTACTTTTACCCTTTAGTCTACCCGACTCTTTCCATTTTTAAACCTTGCATAGGTAAATTTTCATTCATTCATTAGCATTGTTTATTCTTCGTGCACATCTTAAGTCACTTTCTCATTCTTATCTCGTCTAAATTTTCACATCACATCCTTTCGCTTAATTCCTCACGATTTATTATTCAGCACTTTCATCATAATAATCACCACTAATGGAGCACATTATTCGTGACATAATAATTTCCAAACAACACTTTAACCTCATCCATACTCATCTCATTCTCTCTTACGTTCTTAGCTCATCGCATTCTTATTCTCATACCTTATCTCATTTCTTAAATTATTTATGTATTTAAGCGATATTATTCTATCTCGCCATTTACATATATACTTTTCATAGGTCAATAACTTTAACACCTTCATTAGCGTTACCTTTTCCTTTCACACATCCTATTTATGTAAGTTCGTTACGTTTACCGCACAATGTCTCATTATATTCTTGCTCGCATACTTAACTCGTCTCATTCGATCATTAGCGTTTAAATCGTACCCTTTTATCTTGTCATTACCTTACCAACACACCTTACTTTAATCCTATAAATTTTACGTCATGTTAAGCATACCGTTTACATTCTTAACTTATCGCATTTAATTTCTAGCACTCAAACTTTTCATTTAATTTCCATCCTTTATATACCCCCTCTTTATCGCAACTTCACTTTCACACTTAACCCTCAAGTACTTTACCTTACCGTTACCCCGTCTCTATACCAATTTAACTTTAGTCCTTAGTCACTAAATTTAATGAGACCATATGTTGGTCACATTTCATGCCATCCCTTTCTATCCTCATTCTTTAACCCTCAAGTCATCAAACACCTTATTATTAACTTGTTAGTTTCGTCTTGTCTTTTCACACTATACGTTAGTACATTCAATGTCATTACGATCCATTATTTATGCGTTAATACCTTAAGTTACTTATCAACCCCATCTCTAATACCATTTAGCATCTCTCTTCACATCCTGCTATTGCTATTCTTCTATAACACACAACCTCGTGTTGTTTACCATTACGTTGATCCACTTACTTACAAATCTACAACCCAACTATAAACTTATTCTTACGTTCGTCAACAACTCACTACGTTTCATCTTTATTTTAGACAAGTTCTATATAATGCTTGTCCATTACAATTTACACATTTTCTATGTGTTCTTACAACGCACTTTTACTATTACCCGTCAACTCCATGTTGACCATATTCTCAACTTATACTATCTCTTCATTTTAGTCTATTCGACTTTTACGCATATAAACCTTACATAGGTTTATTCTATAACATTCTCATTAATCTTATCATACACATTTCAAATATTTTAACATGATTATATTCATGTTTTACAATTCTTTCTAGCACACTTCATATCACTTATGACTTCAAGCGTAATATATATCTCATTTACTACTTCCACTCATCGCTTAACCCTTTATTAATAACACATTTTACTTTTCATGTTTTATATGCAACATGATCTCATCACGTCTTAACTTCGCACTTTAACTTTCTCATTTTAGTTTTTCTCATAAGAATTCGTGCCTTCAAGCATCTAATCGTTATTATATCATTCGTGTCCTTCTAATCATCAAACTACAAACATACTATATTATTCATTCCTTACTTTATTTCAAACCTTTAAAGCATCTATGCTTCATTAAGCACTTTTCATACTTATCTTATTTCAGGAATCAATGTGTTCTTTTTAACTTTTCCGACCACGACTAGGTCAACACATGTATATGGCAATTATACCTTACATTAGATCTAATCTATGCTTCCCACAACTCCTATTATCAACCGCATTAGCTCAAAAATCATTATTCGCACATAACGTTCAAGTCTCACATAATATGTATTCCAATGCATCTATCATACCTCATACACTTCTATGCATTCATGCTATAAAGCACAATCTCATTCTACTTAGACATATAACCAACTACCGTAGACTTAACATTGCACAAACGATAACACTTAACATTAAACACTTGTCCAAAAGTGTTCTAACGTTTGTAATCATAGTCAACTCACGTAGTCTATGGTTCATATATCACATCTCGTAATCAATCTATGTCTAAGAATCAACACTATAATTAGCCACAAGCAATAGCCTACCTTATAACTAAGGCATCATATATAACTTTAATTTACTCATTAATCCATCTCCAATACCACTTTAGCATTTCTACTCGCATTCCATGACTATTTCTCTATCGTATATTCACATAATCACAAAATAAACACCGGCACCAAACTAGGTGCACGGCTAACTAATTATTCAAACACTTCAAGTCCTCCACGGACTTCTATCAAATACACAATAACACATAACACACATTCATTACTTATCATCCTTAAGTTCATCTATCATAACACATAATCCATCTCATACTTAACTATTACTTTCCGCATTACTAATACTTACGTTCAAGGCTTCTACGAGTGGTTTAAGTCTAGGCAACCTATAGTGGATACCTAATTCACTTAAAACGAAGCTCTGATACCAAGTTGTTACACCCCGTGCCCGCTTAGACCAAAAATTAAAACTTTTTACGCTGAAACGCTTGACTTTTTCGGACATCTGGTTACTCTTTTGACTACTGACAAAAATTCATAAACATTCAGACCTTGAGACTATTTTTAAATGAAACTAGACTCAATTACCTTCAAAACGACGGGTGGCACGACCCGTGACGACTTACGGATTAAAAGATATGATTTTTCAAAGTTTACCAAAAATCTGACAGACCCCTCCATCCGATCGGATCGCCAGCCATCCGATCGGATGGATGCTTCTGGTCAGATTTTGCATTTCAAAATCCCCGTTTGAAAGTCCGACCTCCCGAACTCGAAACTTAACCAAACTTTCCAGATTTCATTAGTATATCTAAGGGCTCATTTCCATATAAAAACATTTACCATTTGACCACCCGGAATAGTACTTCCAAAATTGACGCGTTATGCATTAAAACCCGTTTTGACCCATTTACACTACAAATCACTTATATCACTTTATTTTCTCACCAAACTTGACCATTATCATTACTTTAACATATAAAACATGATTCATATACATTTGACCCGATTACCACCCAAAATGGGTACTTTTACACGTTTGCCAAACACCCCCCTTAACTTTGACTATAAACCATTTAACACACTTGGACACACCGTTGACCATCCAAACTTTACGACAACCTCAACACATATTATACAAATCATAAGAAAGAATCTCGGGGGTACAACCTTATCTCGAGCTCGGTATTCTATCTAGCTCCTAATGCTTATTATCTTCCAAATCCACTTCCAAATCCTTATGCTATAACACATGAACCTTCCTTCCGTAGCGCATAACCTACAAGAACATTAACAACTAAAAGGGGTAAGCTTTCGCTTAGTAAGTAACTAGATTAATATATTATTAATACTTCCATTCACATTCATATGCATCAAGAACGCCTTTAATCATTAGGCTCACGCCAACCATTCTCATTACCACTATCATATCAACATCATAACCATATCACATTCAACATAATAACATTTACACAAATGAACATAAACTTACCTTAGGCCTCTCAACCTCATAACCTACCTCTTGACCCTAGCTCAATACCATACCTCCTATTAATCCACTTCCTAATCCAAGGCTTAATCCTATCAACTCATTCATAACACATAACATGAAATGTTCATATCAAGCATATAGAAATCAAAGTTACTTACCTTAGCTTCCAAAGCTAAGCTACAATCATGGTTCCACCATTATCATCACCATCATCACATCACCACCATCAACATATCATCATCATCATCTTCCTAGTTTCATCATCATCAAGACTCATTAACACAACTTATCATGATCAAGGGTTATAAACCCATCTAAACTTACCCATCATCCCTTCCATATCATCATATGATCATATCATGATCATATGATCAAAACCCACTTAACCCATAAACTTTTACCTCAATAATCATTATAAACTCAAGATTAAAGTTACTTACTTGTGGGGATCATAACTAGGAAGGACTATGGACATTCAATCTTCATCTTCTTCTTCTTCTCAAGCTACCACTAGTTTTTCCCTCCCTTTTTCTTCTCCCTAAAACCGGCCTCCAACACCCCTTCTAAATAATGGAGGAAATATCTAGAATTTCCTAGATAAGGTTAATTAGGTGGCAAGTTTGGCCCTTTGACATAATTAGTCCCTCAAGTTCCATTCCTTCTATTTTGGCCACAATACTTACTATAACATACTTACCACAATGGCAACTTAGGTCCCTTTAGTTATACATCATATTGTACATCACCACTTTAGTCATATTTTGACTATTAGGTTTGACCACAACGCAACATTCGTTGACTGGCCAATCACATAAGGTATTTATCCATTTTCATCTAGGGTGGGTCCAAGTATCTAGGAAACGGGTCTAACATGCGCCCACTATCATCAACCGTTAATTCCTTTCTAGGAAGCCGTTTGATATAAATAGATCTATTGGGGATGACACCCCCGTTCGGTTGGCTCGGCATAGTCAAGGCGAACGTATACCATATGAAAATAGACCGAGTGTCTGGGGATTAACACTCGCGAGCACCCCTTTCTAGCTAATGCCAGCTTGGCATGCTGCGATGTCATAGTTCAGTTAGACGAGGCTTAGTGTTTGCATAGCAGGATAGTGTGTTATTGCTGATATTGCTATGGTCCATATGTGTTATTTTCTTTAAACCTATGAACTCACCAGCGTTAGCTGACTTTTAGCATGTTTTTCTCTGGAAACTGAGGTGTGTTTACTGAAGGCAGGGCATGGCGATGGTCATAATAATTGTTGGAAATGTTTTTAGTATTGCGTTAACTCTGAAATTTGGACCGCTTTGTTAAATGGGCTACATTTTTATTTGAAATGGATTTTATGTAAGACAACATGACTTTGAACATGTAATGTATTTTAAAACGGATTTTTAATCCGTTCTCTATATCTTGTGTTGTGATTATCGATTTAGTAGCACCCTAAGTGTATGCTTCCGCAATATTATGATTTTAGGGGTGTTACATGTACTATGGATGAAAAGTCAACTCAGTGACTATGACATCCATTACAAGATGGTTCCCATCTTTTGTGATAACACAAGTGCAATTGACATCTCAAACAACCCTGTTCTTCATCAGAGAACAAAACACAATGATATTAGATTTCATTTCATTAGGGACCATGTCATGAATGGTGACATTGAATTACACTTCATTCCCACTGAATATCAGCTAGCTGATATATTCACCAAACTTTTGGATGAACCAACTTTCACAAGATTGAAAGTTGAATTGGGAATGTTGGATATTGAGACTCAGTCCACTGATTGAATCCATCCATCTAAGTGTATATTCTGAAAACCTCAAGTCCCTGACTCAATGTGTCTCTCAGTGAATAAGATCACTGAATTTCCTCCCTGAACCCCTCAAGCTGAATGAAAAATTCATTCAGGGGCCTCATGATGACATTCAATGCTATACTTAATGCTCTAAGTATCTAGTTAGTAAATGTCCGAGGTTGGTAACTGAATACCTATTTAATATAGGAATATATGTTCTTATACCAACTGGCATCCACATCATGGGCCCCCACTTCATCATCCCTTTTCCCACTTGGCATTTAATGCCTGCTCTCACACATAATATATATGTGATGATGCAACTCTGCAAATTACACTTTTTGCAGACGGCACAATTGTTCACCTCGACTGTTGCGTAAAACCCGGGAAAGTGGAGTTGTGGCATTTAATGCGGATCTCAAACGTTTTATACAAAACGGTTTTCAAAATTGAGAAAAACCCGCTTACTGCCAAAACAATCCCTCTTCTCTACTTCCCTATAAATACCCTCAAAACAGAAAAACATACACATGCTTTTAGAAATTTGAAAACAAACTCTTGCCTTTTTTTCAAAACTAGTGTGTGTTCTTCATCTTTAGACCCAGACCATTTCTTGTTTTCAAAACGAAATCTTTTAAATGGCTACTTCTAAAGCTATAACCTGCGCCCCAAATGTGGAATTCACAATGGAGGGCGTGGATATGACCAAAAACAACATCGTAGGGAATTTTGCCTACCCCGAAAAATTTTGGGCGTATAAGAATGTAGTTAAATACCTACAAAACTGCTTTCTTTCTACGGCGTTTACCAAAACACCCCCAGTCATATATCATGACTATCTTAGGGAGTTCTAGTGTACTGCAGTGGCAACCAGCCCTGATGACATCAAGGATACCCTTATAACGTTCTCAGTGATGAACGGGAGAAAGACCCTCTCCCTAAATTACCAAACCTTCATCAAGGCCACATGTCTTGATTTCGCTGAGAACTTCGACCCTCAGCCCACTAATGCAGAAGTAAAGGCTGAATTGCTTTTACTAGGGCCACATGATGACAAGCATCCTGAAGTGGCCCCAGGAACCTTATTGGCCAAAGCCCCAATAATTAAGACCTGGTTTCCTGCTTTCTAGAGGATCCTGATGACCTTTGTCATTCAGGTCCTTGGTGGCAATAAGTCCTCCACGGAGCAATTGAACACATCATAACAAATGATTGTGTTCAGCCTCCTGGAGGGCAGAAAAATTGATATTGGAGAGATAATCTTCAGAGACCTCATAGCCAAGCTATCAGGGAAATCTAGGCAAAGACACATGTCTTACCCTAGGTTTATTTCATGTGTGCTTCAGGACTTATTAGGCTCCTAGTATATTAGGCCAAATGTCCAGGGATCCAACCCTGACGTCTTACACAAGGCTAATTACTCGAGAGACCTCACTGAGGTGACACCAGTCCCCCAGACCACTTATATGCTAATGGTCATTCAGGGACAAGACGCTATTTCTCCTGTGCCTTCTCCTTCAAAGAAGGAGAAGAAGAAAAAAAAGGCAGGGTCCAGGAAGGTGGTTCAACCCAAACCACTCGCCACAAAGACTTCTGCCTCAAAGCCTCAAGAAAGGCAACTAAAGACTAGACCACTGAGACACCCACTACTGAGACCCTCTTGGCCACAAAACAAACGCCAACGGAGGGCTCTGAGAAATCACTGAGAGGGATTCGATACACTTGAAGGGTGTTAATCCTTTGTGAATTTGTGTATATGATATGTTTGAGTTAATATGATTAAGTATGCGGAATCTACTTAACCACACTTAGAAGTTTATTTGGATATGGAAATGGAACAGTTATATTTGTTATTGAACAATGAACAAAGAAGGTTTATCACCAAACGATTTAATATTATTCAAAATAATACGAGTGATCTTCACTATCACTAGGGTTACAAAGCTTTGAATCTTAATGTTTCTATGACTTGAGATATTGTTTTTTTTTTTGTTCTTTTCTCTTAACAGATATTCAAATTCTATTCTTAGCACACAAAAATATCTAGTCTAAGATCTCCCTTTTATACAAACAAAGGAGATCATTACAATTATGATAAGTCTTGTCGAACTAGTTGCTAGCTTATGTTGAGTGTGTCAGTAGCTAAGATACAACATGTATCTATGTTTAAAACTTGTTTGACTGACTACAAATCAAAGATATTATCTACCGTATATACTTGACTTTTATACAAAAATATCTTTTTATACTTATCCAACCAGCAGTAGTAAACGTGACACTTATCCATCCAGCAGTAGTATAAGTTATACCAGCAGTAGGATCAACCAGCAGTACCTTCTTTGTACTAGCAGTACTAACTTCAGTTAGTACTGTTAGTTGTAACTTAAGAGGCTTTAGATATACACTAGCAGTAGGAACTGTTAGTGTATTCTTCTCAGCAGTACTAACTTTGTGAACTTGTAATTTCCAATACTAATCTTCAGAATATTTAATTCCCAACAATCCTCCCTTAAACATGTGATTCCCTAATCAACGTGTTTCTTCTGAATTAAATTTTGATTGTGAGGATCTTTCAAACACTTCATAGTCAGATTCTTGATCTGAGCTTTCCTTTGTTCTTCAAGATTATTCTGTCTAACTTATCTACCTTCTGTGAAACTATTTCAGCAATAACATCATCTTTCTTTGTCTTGAACAATAGCAGTATCTTGAATAAAAGATGGTGCAATTTCCTTGGATGGAGGAATTATAAGAGGCAATGGTGCTGTGTATCTTGGATGCTTGTTTCAACAAGTGAAATCATCTTCCAGCATGCCTTTGCAAGTGATGAACAAACGTAGTGAACTGAAATTGAAACTGAAATCTCCTAGATAGAACTTTCTCCATTTGAATGCTTCATCCCTTCTGAATATATATAATACTCCAGAATCTCCATTTGAACTTTCTTCATTTGAAGAGCTTATTCCCAGTTTCCATCAACTGAAAAAGTTTATTCCTAGCATCCATCAACTGAATGCTCATTCTTATTATTGGCTGAATAATAAGACATTTTAGCTTCTTAAAAAGCTAACATCATCATCTTGTATGCTCTTGTCTTTTCCATTGTAGGATCATTTTCCTTCCCTAAATCCTAAGCATACTTCCTTCCCTTATTGGTTAATCTTCCTCCCCTGAGCTTGAGCTTGGAAGATCTCTCACTACGTACCAAAATATTTATCCTCCCCCGAGATTTATCATTTCCTCCCCTGTTTGGAAGATCTCTCACCATCATCTGATCTACCAATTTGAACATGTTTTCAGACAATGTTGTACATGAAGCCATCAATTCCTTAAGAGTTTATGTGCTGCCCTCATCACTTCTAGGTGTGTTAACTCCTATGAGAGGTGATTCATGGGGCATTTGACTCATTGTCCATCATGTGATGGTTTTTCTGAGCCTCTGTGAAAATCCTTTTTTTTAAGAAATTTTTAGCAGTATGAATATGATTTTATTATTGAAAAATCATACTGCTCTCAACCATTTTGAAGGGATTAAGTGTGTAACAGACACTTAATCTAGAATTCGATTTAAATTAACCTCTGGTTGTGTGAGAACCAATATTTTCAGTTATAAATAACTGCCTGTGTAAAGATAAACCTATTCAAAAGGCTTTCTTGACAGGGTTTCCAGCTCATAGCAATTGTTACCTCTAACACAAGTGTTAGATTCACTTTTACTAGCTGTTCTTTCTATCAGATGTCCTTAGACTTGCTCATTATACTTAAAAGTATAAAATGATAGAAAGTGAGTTGTGTCAGTTACTATCTGACCAACTGAGCCATCAAGTCAATGTGAAACATGATAACTAGGTTTCAAGAAAGAAGTTTTAAAGAATTTAATTAACTTAGGTGTAAACCTTTGTTAAGAATCCCCAAACTCAGTCCATCATAAACCTATTATATCAGCAACTAAGAATCATTCTGCTGCTTCCATTTCACTTGAAACTTCTTTTGTGCTCAATGTGCATACCTGAAATTGTTAGTCCAAAACCAAGAAACAAAATGCAAAGCATTTGTCTTATAGCAGTATAAACCTTATATGACTAACAGTATGAACTGCACAAATAAAATTTGTACAAGCAGTACAAACTTTTCAATAACAGTACCAATTTACAAAGTAAGCAGTACAAACAAAAATAACACAGAGTTTAAAATTATTGAGGATTAAGCATTCCAATACTTGCTACCAAGTACTGAAACCTTCCAACATCAAAAGCTTTTGTAAGAAGATCTGAAAAGTTGTGATCAGAATCAATTTTAAGAACTTGAATCAACTTTTTCTCATTACAATCTCTAATAAAATGATATCTTATTTCAATGTGTTTTGTTTTAGAATGTTGCACTAGATTTTTAATTATGCAAATAGTACTACTATTATCAATATGAATGACAGTGTTCATAAAATTGTACCCATAGTCAAGAAGTTGGTTTTGAAGCCATAGGACTTGACCACAGCAACTTGCAGCAGCTACATATTCAGCTTCAGTTGTTGAAGTAGCCACAATTGTTTGCTTCTTACACTGCCATGAGATAAGTCTACACCCAAGGAATTGACATCCTCCAGTTGTTGACTTTCTGTCCAAGCTAGCACCTGCATAATCACTATCCGAAAATGCTACCAAGTCAAAAGGTGATTCTCTAGAATACCATAGACCCAACCTAGGTTGACCCTTGAGATATCTAAAAATCCTCTTGACTGCTGTTAAATGAGAAACCTTTGGAGTTACTTGAAATCTTGCACAAGCACAAACAGAGAACATGATGTCAGGTCTTGATGATGTGAGGTACATCAAAGAGCCTATCATAGATCTGTAAGTGTGTACATCTACATTGTCTCCATCTAAATCTTTAAGAAGTGGCTTCTCATAGTCCATTGGTGTGCTTGCCACTTTTGAATCAGCAAATTGAAATTTTCTAAGTATCTCTGCAACATATTTATCTTGACTAATAAATATGCCTTCACAAGATTGCTTAACTTGCAGACCCAAAAAGAATGTAAGATCCCCCATGGAACTCATCTGAAACTTATCATGCATAAGCTTCTCAAACTCCAAACACATATCCTTCCTTGTAGATCCAAAGATGATATGATCCACAAACACTTGAACTAGCAAAAGATCACTCTTGTGCTTCTTGATAAATAATGTCTGATCTATCTTGCCTCTTTGAAATCCATTTTCTATTAAGTAGGAAGCCAGTGTTTCATACCATGCTCTAGGTGCCTGATGAAGGCCATAAAGAGCCTTAACTACTCTGTACACTTTTTCTGGATGGTCAGGATCAATGAACCCTGGAGGTTGTGAGACATACACCTCCTCTTCAATAGTTCCATATAAAAATACACTCTTGACATCCATTTGGTAAACTGTGAAGCCCATAAATGAAGCATAAGCTAAGAAAAGCCTAATTGCCTCAAGTCTTGCTACTGGAGCAAAAACCTCATCATAGTCTATACCTTCTTCTTGTGTGTACCCTTGGGCTACTAATTTAGCCTTATTCCTAATCACTGTGCCCCTTTCATCCATTTTATTCTGGAAAACCCATCTAGTACCAATTACCTTTTCATCTTTAGGTAAATCAACTAGTACCCAAACCTTCTGAATCTTAAACTGAAGAAGCTCCTCTTGCATAGCTTCCACCCAGCTTGAATCATCTAGGGCTTTAAGAATGTTCTTTGGTTCTGCCTGTGAGAGAAAACATACAAACAAGCAAGAGTTGGAAAACTCATGCTGCTTTGAAGCATATAGGGCATCAAGAAGCCCTTGTTGGTCTGAAGACATTAGTTGTTGCCTTGTCTTCACTCCTGATTGTACATCTCCAATCACATTTTCTAGGGAGTGGACTTTGTGAATCCTGGTGTGTGGTGTTGTAGGAACATGATAGTTAGGTGGGAGATTATTGAAATCCACCTCTTCTTCTGAGAAATCTGCTTCAGTTGAGACTGATGGTCCATCAGTAGAAACATTTGGCCTAGCAGTATAAATTGTTTGCCTGGCAGTATCTTGCTCTGTCTCAGCAGTAGGAATAATAATTGTACTGCTACCTTGTTCTTCTTGATCATCTTCCTTGTTTTCATCTTCAACCCCTTCTTTAGTTTTATCTGAAGAAGATTCATCATTTGTTGAAGTTGAAGCCACACTTGTACTTATTGGCATCCATACATGATCTTGATTTGTCTCCTTGTCTAACCCTGCCTCATTTGTTGTTTGTGAACCTGAAAAATCATTAGTTTCTGCAACAACAGGCACATAATTCATAGAATGGGTTAGAGACTCAAGATCAAATAGCCAATTAGGACCTTCACCTGCTACATTGGATTTATTCTCTAAAAACTCCACATGCAGGTTTTCCTCTACTATTCTAGTTCTTGAGTTGTATACTCTAAAAGCTTTGCTATTAAGAGAATATCCAACTAAGAATCCTTCATTTGCTTTACCATCAAACTTTCCAAGATGGTCTAAGGTATTTAGAATTGTCACATGACATCCAAAAGGTCTAAGAAATCCTATTGCAGGAGTTCTACCTCTAAAAAGCTCATATGATGTCTTATTGTGAGATTTGACAACCAAAACCCTATTTTGAACATAGCAAGCAGTATTAACTGCTTCAACCCAAAAAGTGATAGGCAACTTAGAGTCGGCTAACATGGTTCTAGCAGCTTCTATAAGTGTTCTATTTCTCCTTTCAGCAACACCATTTTGCTGAGGAGTTCTAGCTACACTAAATTCTCTCCTTATACCTTTTTCCTTGCAGAAGTCATCCATAACTCTATTTTTAAACTTTGTCCCATTATCACATCTAATGACTTTTACTCTTTTGTCTACTTGGTTTTCTATCTGAGTAAGAAATGTCTTAAGGATGCTAGAAGTCTCATCCTTAGAACCTAAAAAGAAAACCCATGTAAATCTACTATAGTCATCAGAAATAACTAGACAATATCTTTTATGCGTCATACTACTAACAGAAGTAGGTCCAAATAAATCCATATGAAGCATAAACAAAGATTGATCAATAGAGTTAAAAAATTTGGGCTTACAAGAGGCTTTGTGTTGTTTGCCTTTAAGACAAGCAATGCATGTTTGGTCATTTTCAAATCGTTTTTGAGGTAAACCTCTTACCAAACCATTCTTAACAATCTTATTTATGGTTTTGAAGTTAATGTGACCAAGCCTCCTATGCCATAACATTGATTCATCCAATGTGGCATTTGCAACAAGACAAGTTAAAGCCTTTTTAGGAACAATGTTTTTGTTGGGTCATGAAAAACCCAAGAATGCTTCAAACATGATTTGGACACAAATTAACTAAGTGTTAACTTAAACCGAGAACAATTCAAGTCCCTGAGAGAACAGCCTCTCAGTGAGTCATCTTCAGGATGCTTAAGGCGAATTCAAGAAGAAGGATTCTCTACTCAGGAAGGCGGTACTCCCTGAGTAGGACTTAAGCCAAAGAAGAAGATGATGGTTCAGTGAGTGTTGGACAAGAACTCTGTAATACCCGAAAATCTATAACATGTAAAATGACCAAAATGCCCCTACAATCTAAAACTTTGACATAACAAGTCCTTAACGCACCGATTTGATCCCGAATCTTGGTAAACCAATAACTCATGAAACCAAATGATGCTAAGCTACATATGACACATTAAAGATGTCTTTTGGTATCCTAAAATACCTGTAGCCGAAAATATTATATATATACCAAATTAAATCCTTAAAATTATTTTAAAAACATGTTAAACTTGGAAAGATTCAATCAAATCACAATATTAATGTGGTCTACCAAAGAAATCCGAAATTTGAGGCCATCTCCCCTCCAAAATCTCGGCAATTCCATTTATTAAGGTCAATCTTATTTTTCTCCTCCCTAAACAAACCGATCTTCATCAACCCTAGTTTTTCTCTCAAAATCTTCGGTTCTCCTCTTCTCTTGGCTGCCCTTGTCGATCGAAGATAAACCCCAAGAAGCCTTGATTTTTGTTCTTCTCATCACAAGGTAATCTCATTCCTTTCATGCTTGGTCCATTCGAATTTTTAAGAAAGGAAAACTCTAACCGATCCTTGGTTGTGTCCTTATTTTTGTGTTTCTGCCAACCGATCCAAAAAGGGGAGAAGAAGAAGGATTTATGGTGAATTAAATATGGTGTTGCTCGTGTTCTTTGTTGTGTCTTCAAGGGTATTCATATCATTCCTCCTTGTTTAATCTTTATTCGTGTTCTTGTAAATATATGTCACATAAAATCATAAAACTATAGAAACCCTAAAACCCTAATTGTGGATCGACTGAAATTGTGGTGATGATTAATTCGATATGAATGTGTTATAAACTGATATGAATTGACCTTAATATGTTTTGGACTCGCCTATAATCGTTTGGTGTCAAGAATTAATGAACGGGATGAATAAAACCCTAAGTATGTACGTATTATATAAAAACTGCTACTGATCTAAGATTTGATTCGACTTTAAGAGGCTGTAGATTAATGATGTGAACGTATATTTTGATGTTTCTGGAGTCTAAAATTAAGTTCAAGGAAAGATCTTTCTGAGAAAATTAGCCTTGTAATTTTTAGAGGTCGGGAAGGCAACTTTTTGATTTTTAGAAATTCGTGTGTCAAACCTGAATTCGGATGTCTGGAAATCAGTCCGTTTTGACGATTTTTCATTTTCAAAACATGAGGAGTTAGGTCATGAAATTCTCCAGTATGTGACTTCAATATGTTCAGTAGTGTCATGAATTTTTGTAGATTTTTCCTGGAGGTATTGGTGGGTAAATGAAGTGGTTACTTTCTGAGTGTTACAGCAGACATGTTTTCTGAGTATTCCGAGTTGTGGTATTTTTCATGTGGGGTTAAACTAATTAATAAATTCTGGGAAAATTAGTGTGGGTTGTCAAGACATTAAGGTAGCTCTGGGAATTTTTGTGGATTTTATCTCTGAGTTCTAATATGGTTCATAAATTCGATCAAGTGTGGTCTGTTTAGGGTGAAAAGCTGATAAGAAGTTAATTAGGGCTAAATAAGGATTAATTGTGTAACTTAAGGGTGGAACTTATCATTATTCAAACTAAAAGGGTTTAACTTGTTAAAACATGTAACTTTATGATATTTATGTTTCATACCCTAATCTTACGATAGTTTCACTATAATCCCAAAACTATTTATAATTACTTAATAAACCCTAACTATAAGAATGTGATTAGTAACAAGTATTTAAAATCCGTTATCAAATTAAATGAGCTAATAAGCATATTATGAATCATCATCTATGTAGATTCGTTGAAGAGGTGTGACAGTGTGTCCTTATGTCCATCCATTGGTTTGCTTCCATTCACTCGCTAAGGTACAGATATTCTGCCCTTTTTTTTTAGTAAGGGTGTCCTCTTGCTTATTTCATTCAGTATCTATGATTCATCTTAGTATTTCTCTGAGCCGTTGTTATGTCTTCTCATACTCTGATTGGTTCTTCATTATGCATATCAGTTGGTTATGATCTGAGCCTTTTATATGGGGCTTTCCTATTTGAATCTATGTCTTTGTTATGTTTTCCCTAATTCATGAACCTTGCTTTATTTCTTTTGATACATGATATGATCTGTCCATCACCCTGTAATGTGAATATTTATGACCCTGGAATACTTTGAAGGTTCATAGGATTTTATAACTAAATGTAAAAACTCTTCTTAATTACATGTGAAGATGTTTTGGAAACTTTCTTTAAAGGACCTACTTTATGAAGACTGTTTTAAGGTTTACTTTTATGAAAGCTATTTTAAGAGATTACTTTTTTGAACTATGATAGGAACTTTTAATATAGACCTTTAAATTGAACCTTGTTATGAACCTTGAAACAAATTGATATGAACCTTCTGATTTTGGACTCCCTGATACTTGACCCTTCTGACATTGGACCTTTTGATATTGAACCTAATTTTCTGATTCCTGATTTATTGCTATGTTTCCTTGTTCTGTGAACCTTGCTTGTTTCTTTTATGATATTATGAGCGTTTGACATGATCTTTCTGATATATGATCTTTCTGATATTAAACCCTTCTGATATTGAACCTTTATGATATTGACCTACTGTTATGACCCTCCTGATATGAGCCTCTGATATGAACTTCTGATATTCTGAAATGGGAATTGACTTATGCAACTAAATTAAATACTTAATACCTTGCCATAAACCTGAATACTTGAACCTAACACCTGATACTTGAACCCGACACCTGATACATGATACGGATTTCTGATACATGATACTGTTTCTGATGCATGATACCTGATACATGATACTGATTTCTGAGGCATGACACCTGACACATGATACATGATACCTGACCTTAACCCACAGTTTGATACTACGAGCCACTCACTAGGCATGAGGGTTTCATGTCCATGTCAGTCGATGCACCGATGGCATGACTCTAGGGCAGGAGAGTGATGACCTGTCCCGTCCCTTTTCTGTATTTTATTTGGTGTGTTGGGAGTTATGGCCACCAGGGGCGTATGGATGCATCCTAGATTTGTTTCTGTTCATGTTCACGTTATGTTATGTTATTCATGGTGACTGATGGTGTGTGCGATACACGTCTTTCACAACTCTGGGAGCTGATCACTCCACATTATCTGATTTCTGGGATTAGTGAGAGGAACATCTCTCTGCATGGCGGTATGATTATGATTTCATGTTCATGTTTCTGGGCTCGTAGGGGATTTCTGTTACCCTGCACCTTGTGACCTTATAACTTTATAACCTTTATTCACCATCATTATTACTGTTACCCTGTAACCTGATACATGACTTAACATTTGACTTGACATGATCTGATCTGGGCATGTGGTAGGATTATGGATTACACCTTTACACTTATCTACTGTAACTAGTTCTAATCATGTTATATCTGTATGACCTTTATGTTCTTGTTCCTGACTCCTGTTACATCTGGTATTTATTCTTTTACTTCACTACTTTACCGTTACTGCTTGTTACCGTTATATCTGTTCACTGAGCTCTCGTAGCTCAGCCGCGTTTTCTTTCCCCGCGGCAGGTTTTAGTTGGAAGTTGGGATTTGATTGGAGAGTACATTGGGCTTAGAAGAATTTACTAGCAGCTTGGAATTAGCTATTGGTGATGGTTAGAAGAACTCATGTTAGACTTAGAAATCTTTGTATTGAAATCCTGTAATTTCATATTTCCTTTGTAACCATTGAATTCTATTGTATTATTAATGTCATGTGCTTGTATCTGTTCTGATAAGCCACCGTTGTTGTGACACCTTTGCTCTTGTTGGGTCGGGGTGTTACAATTTATGGTTTCAGAGAACAGGCTGACAACTTGTAATACAATTACCCTGTCCTGTGCGTTTAGGACCATTAGGCTTCCACTGTAAGAACATAGGAGAACACCTTGAGGACTTGCTTTAGGATTCCCTGATATGAACTTAAGTTTTGACCGGTGAGGAATGGGTAGAATATAAGGTATTTAAGTATCATCGTTTCCGCATTACTCTGATTCGTGCTCTGCTATGACATTGCTTGGGTTAACCTCTGAGACTGTAGAAGTACTAGGTGGACTAAGACAGGTGATTGTTACGACTTGAGATAAAGTATGATCATCATGAAGGCATACTTATGTGGTGCTGGTATTATTAACGTGATAATACTTACACCATATAACGTGCCCTCATTGTGGCCATAGGATGTCTTGGGAAGTACCTAAGAAGCTTAGAACTTGATCTCCGTTGGAATATCCGCGATTAGCGAGACTTTAGGTTCATCCTACCTGTTCATATACTCTGCCTTCGTTCATTAGAAATCTGGATAAGTTTGAACTATTGATTTGCATTCTGTTTAGCTCAATTATGAATCTTGAACTCCTGTAGAGCTCTCTACTATTGATACAGTTAATTTGATCTAAAATCATGTTCACGTTTCCTTATAAGCGCTCCTTCTGAAAGAACCTCCCCGGGCGTGAAAATGTTCGTGACGATCTTTCGCGACTTGCTACGACTCCGCTTAACTTGGCGACTTCAAATTTCGAGGACGAAATTTTTTTTGTTAGTGGGGAAGAAGTTGTAATACCCGAAAATCTATAACATGTAAAATGACCAAAATGCCCCTACAATCTAAAACTTTGACATAACAAGTCCTTAACGCACCGAATTGATCCCGAATCTTGGTAAACCAATAACTCATGAAACCAAATGATGCTAAGCTACATATGACACATTAAAGATGTCTTTTGGTATCCTAAAATACCTGTAGCCGAAAATATTATATATATACCAAATTAAATCCTTAAAATTATTTTAAAAACATGTTAAACTTGGAAAGATTCAATCAAATCACAATATTAATGTGGTCTACCAAAGAAATCCGAAATTTGAGGCCATCTCCCCTCCAAAATCTCGGCAATTCCATTTATTAAGGTCAATCTTATTTTTCTCCTCCCTAAACAAACCGATCTTCATCAACCCTAGTTTTTCTCTCAAAATCTTCGGTTCTCCTCTTCTCTTGGCTGCCCTTGTCGATCGAAGATAAACCCCAAGAAGCCTTGATTTTTGTTCTTCTCATCACAAGGTAATCTCATTCCTTTCATGCTTGGTCCATTCGAATTTTTAAGAAAGGAAAACTCTAACCGATCCTTGGTTGTGTCCTTATTTTTGTGTTTCTGCCAACCGATCCAAAAAGGGGAGAAGAAGAAGGATTTATGGTGAATTAAATATGGTGTTGCTCGTGTTCTTTGTTGTGTCTTCAAGGGTATTCATATCATTCCTCCTTGTTTAATCTTTATTCGTGTTCTTGTAAATATATGTCACATAAAATCATAAAACTATAGAAACCCTAAAACCCTAATTGTGGATCGACTGAAATTATGGTGATGATTAATTCGATATGAATGTGTTATAAACTGATATGAATTGACCTTAATATGTTTTGGACTCGCCTATAATCGTTTGGTGTCAAGAATTAATGAACGGGATGAATAAAACCCTAAGTATGTACGTATTATATAAAAACTGCTACTGATCTAAGATTTGATTCGACTTTAAGAGGCTGTAGATTAATGATGTGAACGTATATTTTGATGTTTCTGGAGTCTAAAATTAAGTTCAAGGAAAGATCTTTCTGAGAAAATTAGCCTTGTAATTTTTAGAGGTCGGGAAGGCAACTTTTTGATTTTTAGAAATTCGTGTGTCAAACCTGAATTCGGATGTCTGGAAATCAGTCCGTTTTGACGATTTTTCATTTTCAAAACATGAGGAGTTAGGTCATGAAATTCTCCAGTATGTGACTTCAATATGTTCAGTAGTGTCATGAATTTTTGTAGATTTTTCCTGGAGGTATTGGTGGGTAAATGAAGTGGTTACTTTCTGAGTGTTACAGCAGACATGTTTTCTGAGTATTCCGAGTTGTGGTATTTTTCATGTGGGGTTAAACTAATTAATAAATTCTGGGAAAATTAGTGTGGGTTGTCAAGACATTAAGGTAGCTCTGGGAATTTTTGTGGATTTTATCTCTGAGTTCTAATATGGTTCATAAATTCGATCAAGTGTGGTCTGTTTAGGGTGAAAAGCTGATAAGAAGTTAATTAGGGCTAAATAAGGATTAATTGTGTAACTTAAGGGTGGAACTTATCATTATTCAAACTAAAAGGGTTTAACTTGTTAAAACATGTAACTTTATGATATTTATGTTTCATACCCTAATCTTACGATAGTTTCACTATAATCCCAAAACTATTTATAATTACTTAATAAACCCTAACTATAAGAATGTGATTAGTAACAAGTATTTAAAATCCGTTATCAAATTAAATGAGCTAATAAGCATATTATGAATCATCATCTATGTAGATTCGTTGAAGAGGTGTGACAGTGTGTCCTTATGTCCATCCATTGGTTTGCTTCCATTCACTCGCTAAGGTACAGATATTCTGCCCTTTTTTTTTAGTAAGGGTGTCCTCTTGCTTATTTCATTCAGTATCTATGATTCATCTTAGTATTTCTCTGAGCCGTTGTTATGTCTTCTCATACTCTGATTGGTTCTTCATTATGCATATCAGTTGGTTATGATCTGAGCCTTTTATATGGGGCTTTCCTATTTGAATCTATGTCTTTGTTATGTTTTCCCTAATTCATGAACCTTGCTTTATTTCTTTTGATACATGATATGATCTGTCCATCACCCTGTAATGTGAATATTTATGACCCTGGAATACTTTGAAGGTTCATAGGATTTTATAACTAAATGTAAAAACTCTTCTTAATTACATGTGAAAATGTTTTGGAAACTTTCTTTAAAGGACCTACTTTATGAAGACTGTTTTAAGGTTTACTTTCATGAAAGCTATTTTAAGAGATTACTTTTTTGAACTATGATAGGAACTTTTAATATAGACCTTTAAATTGAACCTTGTTATGAACCTTGAAACAAATTGATATGAACCTTCTGATTTTGGACTCCCTGATACTTGACCCTTCTGACATTGGACCTTTTGATATTGAACCTAATTTTCTGATTCCTGATTTATTGCTATGTTTCCTTGTTCTGTGAACCTTGCTTGTTTCTTTTATGATATTATGAGCGTTTGACATGATCTTTCTGATATATGATCTTTCTGATATTAAACCCTTCTGATATTGAACCTTTATGATATTGACCTACTGTTATGACCTTCCTGATATGAGCCTCTGATATGAACTTCTGATATTCTGAAATGGGAATTGACTTATGCAACTAAATTAAATACTTAATACCTTGCCATAAACCTGAATACTTGAACCTAACACCTGATACTTGAACCCGACACCTGATACATGATACGGATTTCTGATACATGATACTGTTTCTGATGCATGATACCTGATACATGATACTGATTTCTGAGGCATGACACCTGACACATGATACATGATACCTGACCTTAACCCACAGTTTGATACTACGAGCCACTCACTAGGCATGAGGGTTTCATGTCCATGTCAGTCGATGCACCGATGGCATGACTCTAGGGCAGGAGAGTGATGACCTGTCCCGTCCCTTTTCTGTATTTTATTTGGTGTGTTGGGAGTTATGGCCACCAGGGGCGTATGGATGCATCCTAGATTTGTTTCTGTTCATGTTCACGTTATGTTATGTTATTCATGGTGACTGATGGTGTGTGCGATACACGTCTTTCACAACTCTGGGAGCTGATCACTCCACATTATCTGATTTCTGGGATTAGTGAGAGGAACATCTCTCTGCATGGCGGTATGATTATGATTTCATGTTCATGTTTCTGGGCTCGTAGGGGATTTCTGTTACCCTGCACCTTGTGACCTTATAACTTTATAACCTTTATTCACCATCATTATTACTGTTACCCTGTAACCTGATACATGACTTAACATTTGACTTGACATGATCTGATCTGGGCATGTGGTAGGATTATGGATTACACCTTTACACTTATCTACTGTAACTAGTTCTAATCATGTTATATCTGTATGACCTTTATGTTCTTGTTCCTGACTCCTGTTACATCTGGTATTTATTCTTTTACTTCACTACTTTACCGTTACTGCTTGTTACCGTTATATCTGTTCACTGAGCTCTCGTAGCTCAGCCGCGTTTTCTTTCCAAGTGCTCAGGACTTGATCTCAAAGGATACTCAGACTCTGACTATGCTGGATGCAACATGGACAGAAAAAGCACCTCAGGCTCTTGCCAAATACTTGGTGGGAAATTAGTCTGTTGGAGTGCCAAAAAGCAACAATCAGTTGCCTTGTCCTCAGCTGAGGCTGAATATGTTGCAGCAGCTAGTTGTTGTGCAAATGTACTCTGGATGAAAAGTCAACTCAGTGACTATGGAATTCAGTATAAGATGGTACCCATCTTTTGTGATAACACAAGTGCAATTGCAATCTCAAACAACCTTGTTCTTCATCAGAGAACAAAACACATTGATATCAGATATCATTTCATCAGGGACCATGTCATGAATGGTGACATTGAATTACACTTCATCCCTACTGAATATCAGTTAGCTGATATCTTCACCAAACCTTTGGATGAACCAACTTTCACAAGGTTGAAATCTGAATTAGGAATGTTGGATATAGAAAATCAGTCAATTGATTGAAATCCTTCCAACTGAAGTGTAAATTCTTATAACCTCAGGTCCCTGACTCAATGTGTACATCAGTGAATTAATATCACTGAATCCTCAACCTCAGGAACTAAATTCAAGTTCCTGAAATCTTAAGGGTTCAGGAACTAAACCCAAGTTCCTGAATCCTTGTTTCTCAGGAATCAATCCATATTCCTGAATCATCAGTGACTCATCCCAAGTCCCTGAAATACTGTTGGGAATAAAATGATCAAAGTCAAAGAGCCTGCCAATGATGAGAAGAGCCTGCTAGTTGATTTTGAACAAGTATGAAGAAGTTCTACCAGTACCTTCTGGGTAGAAGGTACTGCTAGCTAATGAAGAGCCTGCCAAGCTTATGTCAAGTCGATTAGATATTTTGTAATAGATATTTAGTTGAATTATTAGTCTTTGTACATTGTTATACGTTTTGTAGAAATAGATTAGTCTTCTGTGGTGACAGAAGAATATATCAGAGTGTACATGGGTAGTTGTATTTAATTGTAGGCGCAAATATAGTCAAAGTATTGTATAATACTCATCTACTTGACAACATGTAATAAGATATCCTTATCTTATAAAAGGATATCTTAGTCACTTCTTCATGCATGCATCTTACACACAACCATAACCAAAAACCAAACTATCTCTCAAGTAACTTAGTTACTTCAAATCACAAATCCTTTTACAATCTTAGATTCAAGATTACTTTGTAATCCCGGTGATACTTAGATCATCCGTATTATTTCATCAATAATATTGAATCGTTTTGTGCTAACCAAAGTTGTGTTCTTTGTTCATTGCATTCACACATTTACTTAAACTCACCACCTTGTGTTCTTTTAAAGTGTGTTATAGTAGATTCCGCATACTAAACACATTCAATACATAAATATCTCAATCGAACAAACCAAAACGTTCCACAAGTGGTATCAGAGCTAGGCTTGATATTTACTAATATAAAAGAAAAATGGATGTTGAACATATTCAGACAAATGTTGCAGCTAAACTTCCATTATTGAAACAAAATGAGTTTGAAATGTGGCGACTCAGGGTTGAACAATACTTTCAAGTGCAAGACTATGCACTTTGGGAGATTATTGAACAAGGCAATTCATTTAAACCCCAAATCACCACTACAACAGTAAATGATGCTCTTGTAACAAGAATACAAGACCAACCTTCAAATGCAGATGAAAGAATTCAGAAGAAAAATGATCTCAAGGCAAGGAGTATGTTACTGATGACTATTCCAAATGATCAACTTCTGATTTTTAACAAATACAAAGATGCCAAAACCCTCTTTGAAGCTATTGTGGCTAGATTTGGTGGTAATGATGCTACCAAGAAAACTCAGAAAACACTTCTCAAACAACAATTTGAGAACTTCACAGCCACAACCAATGAGTCTTTGGACAGTATGTTCAATAGACTTCAGAAGCTTGCAAGTCAGTTAGCCATCCATGAAGTGATGATAACTCAAGAAGACCTAAACTCTAAATTTCTTAGGAGTTTACCTTCAGAATGGTCTATGCATGTCATTGTATGGAAGAACAAGTCAGATATTGACCAGATGAGTCTCAATGATCTCTACAACAATTTCAAAATTGTAGAACATGAAGTAAAGAAGACTACTGGGTCAAGCTCAGGAAATATGGCATTTGTTTCATCCCCAAACATCTCAAAGGTTGATAATGAAGACAAAGGTGGCAGAGAAGAAGGTACTGCCAACACAACCTTTGGTACTGCTAGTACTTCTAGTAGTACCAAATCCATTTTAGATGAAACAATTGGGTGTGCTTTTCTTACATCACAACACAATGGGTCTGTATTAACATTTGAAGACCTTCAAGAGATTCATCCTGATGATCTTGAAGTAATGGACCTAAAGTGGCAACTTTCACTTTTAAGCATTAGAGCTAAGCAGTTGATGATGAGGACTGGCAAGAAGATACTGATAGATGGAAGTGAGCCTGCTGGCTATGATAAGTCAAAGGTGGAGTGTTACAACTGCCACATGAAAGGTCACTACTCTAGAGAGTGTAGAAGACCTAAGAGGCAGGATGACAGAGGTAGAGGGTTTGACAACAGAAGTAAAGGAAGCTTTGAGAAGAGAGGAAGCTTTGAAAGCAAGAGTAAGGTTGTTGAAGTTGCTGAGCTAAAAGCAATGGTTGCTATAGATGGCATGGGTTTTGATTGGAGTTTCATGGGTGAAGATGAGTCAACTTCTGATGAATTGGCTTTGATGGCATTTTCCACCCCTGAGGTACAAACTATCAAATGTTCTAATGATTGTGAATTTCTTAAAGAATTAGAAATCATAAGAAAAGCTTATGATACAGAAGTCTTAGAACACAGAAAAACCCAACAAAAATTATTTGACCACAAGTGTGGTATGTCCAAGCTAGAAAAACAAATCACTCACTATAGAGAAAATGAACTTACCTTTACTGATGCCAAAAATGCTCTTAATAGACAAATATTTTTGAAAGATTCAGAAATAGAAATGGTAAGGACTGAGTGCACTAAAATGACATTAGCTAGAGACAATATTCAACTGACTGTTACTAAATTGGAAATTGCTTCTGAGTGTACTAGGAGCATAGTAGAGAATCAGATGAATAAGAGGATAAAATCAGGGATAGGATACAATAAATGTCCACCTCCTTATAGAGGAATTCCTTGTCCCCAAGGTAGTGATCTTGCTGCATCAGGTTTGCATGAATTTGTTAATAAACCATTAGCTAAACCTGTAGAGATAAGTGAACCTTCAAAGAGTGCTAAGAATGTCCCACTCTCTAAGGTGCTCACTGAGAAGAGAACAGATGTCCTAGTTATTGAGGATTGGGTATCTGATGATGATGAAGATGAAACAATTCCTAAGAAAGGAATCAAAGTAGGATTGAACAATCCTAAGAAAGTAGAAATTAAAGCTAAGGCCAAAGCTGTTTTGAAGACAGTTGAAAGTTGTGAAAAATGTAACAACAAACCTAGGGGAAGCCAAAGAAATTGGAACAACCTTAAGTCACAACAATTAGGTGATGACTTTGTTATGTTTAATAAGGCTTGTTATTATTGTGGTAGCTTTAATCATCTTCATGCTTATTGTAATAAATGGGTTTCTGGGAGTAAATCAAAGTCTAAAACAAATGTTACTCACCCCAGAAAAAGTTTTGTTAAGTCTAACACTACAAAAGATAATCATACTGTTAGACAAGATAAGCCTGTTATTACAAAACCAACTAAAAAGGGTACAAGCAATACTTTTAAATATGTACCAAAAGTTGAGAAGAGTCCTATTCAAAAGATAAATGTGGTCAAAACAAAAGTTTGGAGTCCAAAAACCAAAGGTCCTGCTAGACCAAAAGGTCCTGCTAGACCAAATGGTACTGCCAAAATTGGTACTGATAGACCAAAGACCACACAATGGATTAGAAGGGAAAGTGCTGTTAAGTCCTCAGCATGTTGGATTTGGAAACCAATCCAATCAAAAGGTGCATCAACAATCCTGAAAAGGTTTGATTTTATTGATGCAAGAGGCAAACCCAAGTCTGTCATGGCTTGGGTACCCCAAGGAAACTAATATGTTTATTCATGTGCAGGAACATTCAACTGATATTGAAGATCAAGGATTTGTTGATAGTGGGTGTTCAAGGCACATGACAGGCAACATGTCATTCCTCTCAGATTTCAAAACTTTTGATGGAGGATATGTTACCTTTGGGGGAGGAATAAAAGGAAAGATCACTGGTAAAGGTACTATCAAAACCAGTAAAATAGATTTTGAAAATGTGTATTTTGTGAAAGAACTTCAGTTTAATCTTCTTAGTGTCTCACAAATGTGTGACAAAAAGAACAATGTTCTATTTACTGACAATGGATGTATGGTTCTTTCTTCTGATTTTAAGATGCCTGATGAAAGTCAGATCCTTCTTAAAATTCCTAAAAGGAACAATATGTATAGTGTCAATTTAAAGAACATTGATCCCAAGGAAGGTTTGACTTGTTTGGTAGCAAAGGCCTCATTGGATGAATCTATGCTTTGGCATAGAAGGCTTGGTCATGTAAACTTTAAAACAATCAACACTATTGCAAAATATGATTTAGTAAGAGGTTTACCCAAAAAGATTTTCCAAAACGACCAAACTTGTGTTGACTGTCTAAAAGGCAAACAACATAGAGCTTCTTGTAAGCCCAAGACCCAAAACTCTATTTCTCAGGCTTTACATATGCTTCATATGGATCTCTTTGGTCCTACTAATGTGTGCAGCTTGAATGGAAAGAAATATTGTCTAGTTGTTACTGATGACTATAGCAGATTTTCATGGGTTTTCTTCTTAAGATCTAAACATGAAACTAGTGAGATACTTAAAACCTATATCACTGAGGTAGAAAACCAATCTGATAAGAAAGTCAAAATCATCAGGTGTGACAATGGGACAGAGTTCAAAAATAGAGTTATGGATGACTTTTGCAAGGAAAAAGGCATAAAAAGAGAGTTTAGTGTAGCTAGAACACCTCAGCAAAATGGAGTAGCAGAAAGAAAGAATAGAACACTTATAGAGGCTGCTAGAACTATGTTAGTAGACTCTAAGTTGCCTACTTCATTTTGGGCTGAAGCAGTTGGTACTGCTTGTTATGTACAAAACAGGGTTCTTGTGACAAAACCACATAGAAAAACACCTTATGAACTTTTCTTTGGTAGAAAACCATCTTTAAGTTTTATGAGACCTTTTGGTTGTCATGTTACTATTCTCAATACCAAAGATCATTTAGGCAAATTTGATGGAAAAGCAGATGTTGGCTTTTTGATAGGGTATTCCTTGCAGAGTAAAGCCTATAGAGTGTTTAACACTTGCACTAGGCTAGTGGAAGAGAATCTTCACATAGAGTTTCAAGAGAAACTAGCAAATGTGAAAGGAATTGGACCGGATTGGATGTTTGATGTTGATAGGCTTTCAGAATCTATGAACTATGTGCCTGTTTCAGGTACAAATGCTAATGAAAATGCAGGTTCTGAAGAAAATGTTGAAGCTCCTAAAGATCAAGATTACATCTGGATGCCAATTTGGAAAAGTATGGATCTATCTTCAAGTAAAGAAGGACTTTCAAACACAAGAAATGAAGGCAATGAAGAAGATCAAGGAACTCAGAATCAAGAGAATCAAGAAAGTGGTGCTAATGACAATGGTACTGCCAGTTCTTCAGATGGTCCTGCTAGTACAAGTATTGGTACTGCTGAGCCATTGAATGTTCAAATAGATGATTCTTTTCAAGAAGAGGTGGGGATTAGCAATCTTCCAACTACATATGAAGTTCCTAAAACACCAAACACTAGAATTCTCAAAGATCACTCAACTGATGATGTGATTGGAAGCATAACTTCTGGTGTTAGAACAAGATCTCAAGTTGGTTTATCTCAAGTCTTATCCTCAGATGAAGAAGGATTTATCTCCTCTATTTATGAAGAAAAGAATAATGATAATTCCAATATATGCCTGTTTTCATGTTTTCTATCTCAGGCTGAACCCAAGAACATAAACAAAGCTTTAGATGATGCAAGTTGGGTGGAAGCAATGCAAGAAGAGCTTCTCCAATTCAAGATTCAGAAGGTTTGGATATTGGTTGATTTGCCCAAAGGTCATAGGGCAATTGGAACCAAATGGGTGTTCAGAAACAAGAAGGATGAAAGGGGTATAGTGATCAGGAACAAGGCTAGATTGGTAGCACAAGGATATACTCAAGAGGAAGGGGTAGATTATGAAGAAGTGTTTGCTCCAGTTGCAAGACTTGAAGCAATTAGGCTTTTCTTAGCCTATGCTTCATTCATAGGCTTCACTGTCTATCAAATGGATGTTAAGAGTGCATTTTTGTATGGTGAAATTGAAGAACCAGTATATGTATCTCAACCTCCAGGCTTCATTGATGCTGAGTATCCAGATAAAGTTTACAAGGTTACCAAGGCTTTGTATGGACTACACCAAGCTCCAAGGGCATGGTATGAAACATTGGCTTGTTTTCTACTAAAAAGTGGATTCCAAAGAGGCAGGATTGATCCAACTTTGTTCATCAAAAGAACAAAGAAAGACATCTTGTTAGTGCAGATTTATGTTGATGACATAATCTTTGGATCAACAAACCAAGACTTGTGTGTAGAATTTGAAAAACTTATGCATAGTAAGTTTGAAATGAGTTCCATGGGGGAACTTACTTTCTTTTTAGGTCTCCAAGTGAAACAATCCAAAGAAGGCATATTTATCAGCCAAGATAAGTATGTAGCAGAGATCTTAAGGAAATTTAGTTTTGCTGATTCTAAGGTTGCAAGTACACCAATGGATCCAGACAAAGGGCTACTCAAGGATGCTGAAGGAGAAGATATGGATTTGCACAATTATAGGTCAATGATTGGGTCCTTGATGTATCTTACATCATCAAGACCAGATATCATGTTCTCAGTATGTGTGTGTGCAAGGTTTCAAATACATCCCAAAATCTCTCATCTCACAGCAGTCAAAAGAATCTTTAGATATCTTAAGGGTCAACCTAGGTTGGGTCTTTGGTATCCAAGAGAATCACCTTTTGATTTGATGGCTTATTCGGATAGTGACTATGCTGGTGCAACTCTAGACAGAAAATCCACAACTGGTGGATGTCAATTTCTTGGTTGCAGACTAATTTCTTGGCAATGCAAGAAACAAACAATGGTGGCCAATTCTACAACTGAAGCAGAATATGTTGCTGGTGCAAGTTGTTGTGGGCAAGTTCTTTGGATCCAAAATCAAATGCTTGACTATGGGTACAATTTTCTTAACACCATTATTTATATTGACAATAGCAGTACTATTTGTATCATTAAAAACCCAGTTCAACACTCAAAAACGAAACATATTGAAATCAGACACCATTTCATAAGGGATTGCAATGAGAAAAGGTTAATTCAAGTAGTTAAGATTGATTCTGAAAAGAATTATGCAGACCTTCTCACCAAAGCTTTTGATTTAGGTAGATTCAAATATCTTGTAGGAGGTATTGGAATGATAAATCTTTGAAAATCATATGTTTTTGTTCATAAATTAACTGGTATTGGATTTTTAACATGGTACTGCTAGTTAGTCAAAAGGTCCTGTTAGTTCATAATTGGTCCTGCTGATACAAAATTGCTATGTTTTGTTCATATAAATGCTTGAATGTTTACAATAATATAGACCAAGTGCTCTGCACTTTGTTCTTTTGGTTTGCAACTAACACATTTCAGGTTGATAACAAAACAAGAGTTCTTCCAAACATAAATGGGCAACAAAAGTTATATTCATTTCAGGAGAGATAACAATCTCAGGGGAGGAATTGATAGCCTAGTATGGAAGAAAAACCTATTTATGAAAAGATAGACAAGAGCATACAAGATGATGCAGAGTTGAAAAAGAGAGAGTTAGATCACATATCTAGAAGGGATGAAGCATTTCTCAAGGAGAAAGTTCTATCTAGATCAAACTAAGAAATGTTTCAACTCAAAGGCATGCTATTAGATGATTTCACTTGTTGAGCCAATCATCCAAGATACACAGCATCATTGCCTGTTTTAAATTTCCTCCATCCAAGGAAATTGCACCATCTTATGGGCTATCATGGCTTTTGGTATTCATCTCACCAAGTTTTTACAAACTTAAGAGTTGACTAGTCCATAAGCAAACGGCTTTTGGTAAAGACAAATCAAATCCGTTGATGGTTGATAGTTTACCAAAAACTATATGGTTGTTAACTAACCATACTTAATTGTAAATAGTTAACTAGTCCTTAAGCAAACGGCTTTTGGTAAAGACAACTCAAATCCGTTGATAGCTGGTAGTTTGCTAAAAACTATAAGGGATTTTTATAAAACTTTCAAAGGTACTGGTAGTACAAAAATGGTACTGCTAGAGTACAAAGGTACTGCTAGATAGCCGTTGAGCCTGTCAGAAAAAGTTTTAGCCGTTGGGCCTGGTAGTTAAAATTAGCCGTTGGGGTAGTTATGTAAATTACTGATGATTAAATTATATTATATTTCACATATAAAAGATCTTTTTAACCGCCTTTTCAATTTCTTTTTATAATCTTTATTATTGTCGGTTAAAAGTAATTCTCTCAAATCTTCTTTCATCAGTCATTATCATAATTCACACAAACCTTTCATCTTCTACCAGTACTATCAACAAATCCCACCATCATATTCAAAATTTTCATTATGGCTTCCACAAGTGATCTAAACTTTGTCCAACGTCACAATCAGTTAGCATTTTTGGAGAAATCAGAGGATAATGCCTCATTTCATCAAGTAGTGGACTTTTTAAACAACTCCTACATCAGGTTTGCTTTGCTAGTCAATCCCACTATTTATGAAAATCAAATTTTACAATTTTGGCAATCTGCTAAAATTAAAACTTCTGAAAATGGGGAACAAAGAATAAAAGCCAAAGTGGATGGTAAACATTTGACTCTTACTGAGTCATCCATAAGAAGACATCTTCATTTGGATGATTCTGATGGTATTAGTCAATTACCAGATACTGAAATTTTTGAAAATTTACAAAGAATGGGGTATCATGCTGAGTCCAACAAACTCACTTTTCTGAAAAAGCATCTTACTCCACAATGGAGATTTTTGATTCACACAATCCTTCACTGTTTGAGCCAGAAGAAAACCTCTTGGGAGCAATTTAGTGGCAACATGGCTTCTGCTCTCATTTTCTTAGCTACAAACAGAAAATACAAGTTTTCTAAATATATTTTTGAAGGGTTGATAAACAATGTGAAAATCAAAACAAAGTTTTTGATGTATCCAAGGTTTATTGGGTGCATCATTGGAAAATTACAACACTTGTTGCTTCCCACAGACTCAATTTATGACACACCAAAACTTTCTCACAAAGTATTTTCAAATATGAGAATTGGTTTTAGAGGAGAGGAAGTTCCACTTTTTGATGAAATGGTACCACAACATTCAGAAGAACCAACACCATCAGCTGAAACACAATCATCTAGTTCTTCACATGGTTACATTTCACCAACACAACAAACAACACCAATCCCATCTCCAGTACCATCAGCAACACCACCACTATCACCACATCATGTATCACAAACCCAATCACCTCAGACATTGCAAGAATTGAAAGACAAGGTGAAGTTCTTAGAGAATGCTCTTAAAAGTCAAAGTGAGAGGTTTTCTGAGATCAACATCAAATTGGTCAAGAGGGTAAAGAAATTGGAGGGTGAAGTGAAGAAGTTAAAGGGTAAAAGATCTGCAAGGGTTGTTTTATCAAGTTCTTCAGATGCTGATAGGATAGGTCACTCTTCCAAAAAGGGAGGAAAGATAGTTCTGAAGATGAGGAAGAAGCTCAATTTGAATTCCATGATGGAACTCAAGTTTATGATGAAGAGCCTGTTGGAGCAGGGCAAGAGCCTGCTAGGCCAGAGCAAGAGCCTGCTAGATCAGAAGAAGAGTCTGCTAGGAGAGAAAGGCTATTGGCTATGGGGTATAAAGGGTCTGCTGAGAGAGTGTATAAGAGAAAGAGGGTTCCAGTTGCTGATGAGCAATCCTCTGCTCCATCACAAGATCAAACTCCAAAGGATAAGGGCAAAAGTATTCTGATTGAAGATGAGCCAAAGTCCAAGAAGTTGAAAAGAACTCAGCAAATTCAGATGGCTTTAGGAGAAGAAGAGGCCAAAAGAGTTCATGAAGAAGAGCTAAAAGCTAATGAAGCTTCAAGAATGCTTGAAGAAATGAAAGAGCAGAAAGATGCTGAAGATGCTGCTCAAGCTCTTCTTGATTCTCAAGCTGCACAAATATTTGATGCACAATTACAATGGATTATTTCTATTGATCCAATTGTAAGAGCTCAAGCTTCTATGTATGTGGATGATGAGTCTCTCAGTGTAAAAGAGAAGACAGCCAAGCTAGAAGAATTCATCACCAAAAAGTATAGAGAAGAAGCCTTAAATGATGTATTTCAGCAGATCATGCAGTATAAGAAGAAAGGGTTTAAATTGCCACATGATCAGAAAGAGCAGATGAAATTCTTCAAGTTATATCTGAAAAAGTCAGCAAATTGGAAGGATCATCAACTCAAAAGAAAATCATTTGAAGAGTTGCAGCATCTATACATTGAAGCATACAAGAAAAACCACTGCACTCCTCCTGAACACACACAAGAAAAATCTTCAAAGAAGAAGGAAGATGCTCAGAAGAAAGAAGTAGCAAAATTGGACACAGAGCAAGTAAGTAAAATGTTGATTACTTTGCCTACTATCATTCATGCTGATCCAATTAGGTCTAGACACCCTATAATTGATTGGGAAATACACCATGATAAATTTGGTAAGTCATGGAAAATATCAAGGGTTGGGGGACAGTCTGCTATCTTCAAGAATTTTGAAAATCTAGTTAGAGCATCTGACAGAGCAGATTTAGAAGAATTGTGGAATCTAGTGCAGATTAGGCTAGCCACAAATTCTAGCAATGATGTTAAGGAACAGGAATTATGGGTTGAATTCAATAGGATGTATGATCCTGATCCCAAAGATGATTATTGGAAGTTTCCATATTATGATCTCACTACAACCTGGGAATTCATAAGTCATTGCAGCATTCATCATTTGTACACATCAAGTGGAATTGAACTCTTCATGTTGGCTGAGAAAGAGTATCCACTTAGTTATGAAGTGCTCTCAACTATGATCTCCAAAAGATTAAGGTGTGACAAAGATGATGAAAACTCAGAAATTGTTCAAAGTTTGCTAAGGAGCATATTTGAACAATCTGAAAGAAAAAGGAAGGATAGGAAGTAAAGGTTTTTGGAAGAGTTCTCAAATCCTCAAGGTATGTATTTTATTCATCAGAAACTTGTGTATTTTAATGGAAATAACAAGTTTAGGGGAGGATTGTTGGGAATAAAATGATCAAAGTCAAAGAGCCTGCCAATGATGAGAAGAGCCTGCTAGTTGATTTTGAACAAGTATGAAGAAGTTCTACCAGTACCTTCTGGGTAGAAGGTACTGCTAGCTAATGAAGAGCCTGCCAAGCTTATGTCAAGTCGATTAGATATTTTGTAATAGATATTTAGTTGAATTATTAGTCTTTGTACATTGTTATACGTTTTGTAGAAATAGATTAGTCTTCTGTGGTGACAGAAGAATATATCAGAGTGTACATGGGTAGTTGTATTTAATTGTAGGCGCCAATATAGTCAAAGTATAGTATAATACTCATCTACTTGACAACATGTAATAAGATATCCTTATCTTATAAAAGGATATCTTAGTCACTTCTTCATGCATGCATCTTACACACAACCATAACCAAAAACCAAACTATCTCTCAAGTAACTTAGTTACTTCAAATCACAAATCCTTTTACAATCTTAGATTCAAGATTACTTTGTAATCCCGGTGATACTTAGATCGTCCGTATTATTTCATCAATAATATTGAATCGTTTTATGCTAACCAAAGTTGTGTTCTTTGTTCATTGCATTCACACATTTACTTAAACTCACCACCTTGTGTTCTTTTAAAGTGTGTTATAGTAGATTCCGCATACTAAACACATTCAATACATAAATATCTCAATCGAACAAACCAAAACGTTCCACAAATACCATCACTGAATAAAAAGTCATTCAGGGCCCTGATAAGGACATTAAATACTGACTTAAATGCTCTAAGTATCTAGTTAGTAAATGTCCGAGGTTAGTAACTGAACTAATATTTAATTTAAGAATATTTGTTCTTTTTGCCTTTCTGGCTTCCACCTCTGGGCCACCACATTCCCACTTGGCATTAAATGCCTCTCCAATCACATTACAAATATGTGATGACTCATCTCTGCAAAGTGCACTTTTGCAGAACTGCTCAACTGTTCACTTCGACTGTTGCGCCAAACCAGGAAAGTGGAGTGTTGGCATTAAATGCGGATCCCAAAACATATTATTCAAAACAATTTCCAATAATTCTTTTTGAATAAATTAAGATCGCTCAAATGACCAAAACACCCCCATCTCCACTTTCCTATAAATACCCAACCAAAAGAAACACACACATGTTTTTATAAAATCTTAAGCAAAACTCTACCATTTTTAATTCTCAAAAACAAATTGTGTGTGTATTCTTAAGCTTTAGAAACCCTTTAACCTTAGTCAAACCCAGACTTACCCACAAATGGCTTCTTCTAAAGCTGTGAAATACGCCCCTAATGTGGATTTCACAATGGAGGGTGTAGACCTAACCAAAAACAATGTGGTGGGAAATTTCTCATATCCACAAATCTACCCAGCCTACAAAAACGTTATGAAATTTCTTCGTAATTGTTTTCTTGCAAAGGCTTTCACCCACACCCCCTCAGTCATCTACCATGACTATTTGAGGGAATTCTGGTGTACGGCTGTGGCTACCAGCCCTAAAGACACCAAAGAGTCAATCATCACCTTCACGGTGATGAATGGGAGTAAAACCCACTCCTTTGACTATACAACCTTCATCAAAGCCACAGGCCTTGACTTTGCTGAAGAGTTTGCACCCAACCCTACTGATCAGGACATAAAGAATGAACTGATCTTTCTTGCACCTCATGACCCCAGACGTCCTACAACGTCTGCGGGAGGCTTATTGGAGAAGGCTCCAGTAGTCAAAACATTGTTCCACCCTATTTGGAGGATACTGATGACATTTGTCATTCAGGTCCTGGGTGGAAATAAATCCTATATGGAGCAGTTGAACTCATCACAACAATTGATGTTGTTCAGTCTCCTTGAGGGTACAAAATTTGACATCGGAGGAATAATCTTCCGAGACCTTGTTGCTAAGCTCTCAGGAAAACATAGGCAAAGGCATATGTCCTATCCTAGATTTGATTCCTGTGTGCTTCAGGACCTACTTGGTTCTGACTATGTGAGGCCTGATGCAGAAGGTACCAAGCCTGACGTCCTGCACAAGTCAAACTTCACTAGTAGCATCAGTGAGGTTACACATATTGCCCTGACTGAATACATGCAATCAGTCATTCAGGGTAATGACGCTATCTCTCCAGTTCCTTCACCGACCAAAAAGGTGAAGAAGACAAAAAAAGGTCAGTCCAGCCAGGTGGTTAGACCCAAACCACTCGCCACTGAGACTGATCCTCAAAACCAACTCAACCTTAAAAAGAGGTTGAAAAAGGCCGAGACCTCTGAGACACCCATTTCTGAGACCCTCTTGACCTCAAAACAAAGGCCAACGGAAGTCACTAAGCAATCATCCTCAGTGACCTCGGGCACACCCCTTCCACATGGTTCAACTGACATAAACAAGTCAGAGGGATCAGTAAGCATTCCCCCCTCACATCCCGATGAAGGAACTGTCAAAAAACAATCAGTTCCCAAGGGAGGAAAGGGTTCTAAATCCTCGGTAAGGCAGCACTACCTTACTGAGAAGGGGACCCACAAACATTCACATCCCGCTAACGTTCCTGAGCAATCACCCTCAGGATCTCAGGGAGAAAAGGACCCTAAATCCCCTGAAGGACAGCACAATCCTGATGGGAAGGGGGTCCACAAACTTTCACAATCAGTACCTAGTGATACTACTGGAAAGCACCCATCAGTAGTTGAAGGTGCTAAGGGGGACAAAGACTCAGAGGGAAAGAAACAACCCGTTGATATGGAACCCATCAACCCCTCAGGCGGATCCAGTCTCTCAGGAACTGCCCCCAAAAGCCAGGCTGGTGTTACCCCAGTTATTATGGCTAGTCAGGCTGAGCAAACCCACTCAGTTATTATGACAACAGGGTCAGGACCTGACCAAACCGAAGGCAAGTCTTTTTATAAAGAGGAGCTGGTTGATTTTTTGGGTATTGAGTCCATGGGGGACTTTCAGGCTTTTATTGAGTCTGATGAAGAGCTCAGGGAAGAGAGTGAAGAGGAAATTTTTGAGGCAGGTAAGGATATGGAAACTGATGTACAACCTGAACAATCACATCAGTCATCTCCAAGCCAAAGTGAAGAGTCAGGTTCTCAATCTTCTGATTCTTCTGATACTGGGGACATCCTCCAAAAGTATGATAACTCTCTTCCCCTCACTGAAAGAAAATTGGTCAAATTCCTACTGAAGACCAATAGAGCTCTTTTCACTGGTCTCACTGATGAGATGTTTGATCATCACACTGAAGCTGCTGTTCACTATGCCAACCTGAAGGCAGATGTTGAAAGTTTTCATGATGATGTGATCGAAGTCCAATCAGACACCAAACACTCCCTGACAGCTATTGATCTTCATTTCCAGAAGTTCAATCTTACTCTTGAAGGCATCACCAACAGCCTTAGAACTATTTAGACAGCTGTCAAGGATGACCCCGTACTCACCAAGAAGGTCCTTCAGGCTGCTGAGACTTATCAGAAGCAGTCAGCTGAAATCAGTGATCTTCTCAGCCTACTGAAGGATTCTAAGCTTCAGGGTCTTACCTCTTCATTGGACTCAATAAGGACTTCCATGGGTCTTCAAGAAAAACATCTTGGTACTTGGGCTCAATCTTCAACATCCTTGGCATGGTCTCTTAGGTCAAGGATGTCAGGCATCGAAGCTTCTCAGGCATCTCTGGCGGATCAGATCTCAAGTCTTCAGAAAGACACCTCGGACATCAAATCAATGATGACTGAGATCTATCAGGCTTTCAAAGGTCCTACTGCTCCAGTGACTCCAACTCTTGCTCTCACCATGACTCAAGCAATAGTTGAGGGGGAGAAAGACTCTGGAGTATCAAGCCAACAACCTCTTTCTCACAATGAGGGGGAGATTCCTGAAGCCTCTTCCTCCCATCAAGATAAAGGCAAAGGCATCCTCACTGAACCTGAGCCTCAACTAGCACCGATCTCGGTTGCAAAGGATCCTGAATCACCAATCAGGATCCCATATGAAATTGATGGAGTCCTTCACCACTTCACAGCTGATGAACTCAGTGCTTATCTTCAGGAAGAGGAAGCAAAGAAGAAGTTAAAGGAGGAAGAGAAGGTGAGCAAGCCTGCTATAATTAAGGTTGTTCATGAAGAGGCTGAGAAAATTGGTCTTGAGGCTAAGGATCTCTCAGGAAGAGAAGGTGGTATGACCTTTGTGAAAGCTCAGTCTGAGGAGATGACCACTCTCAGGCAGAAAAGGGAGGAAAGGAATAAAAGGGCTGAAGAGATCAGGCAGAACAGGATTAAAAAATATCAGTGGTATATGACTAATAGGTTGAAGCCAGAACCGATCACTGATGTTCATATTCAAAGAAACACCAATCCTGCCGTTGTTACTGTCTACAGAGGTGCTGACATGAGAAACTTTGATGTTCATAAACCCTTCAGATTCGCTGACTTCGGGATCACAGAATTGGATGAGTTGGGTCCATTAATAGCAAAGAAATCAAATGTTGTGGTCCCTAATCTGAGGAAGTCTTTGAGTCTGAGGTATGAAAGATTGGTAGCAGCACCTCAGGAACTTGGCATTCCATCTCTTCTTCCTGAATCTGCACAACCAGCTCCCTCTCAGTCTTCTTCAAGGAAAAGAAAGAAGATAGAAGCTGAGCCTGAGATCAAGATTCCTGGTCTTGACTGCAATAGGGCTCTCCCTGAAGGTGTTCCTTTCAGGAACAATATGGTCATTGAACAGCCTGAAAGAGGTTTGTTCTTCATTGATGAGTTCGGTGACAAAGCCTTCCAAAGGTGGAGTGACATCGACTTGTCAGGGATTAAAGCAATGCTCGGTTTTCTAATGATGGCCTCTCCACTCAAGAGTCCTGAAAATGTAAAGTTTTGTCAAGATCTGAAAAGGAAAATCAATGAGCATCCTGACCAACATGAGCTGCAGTCAAAGAAGCCCAAGCTTGAAGCCCTTGGAATCAAGTTGAACTGATGACCTGCCTGAATACCCACCACTATCCCTTTTGTACTTAGTTTTGTTAGGACTTGTAAATAATATCAATAAGATGATGTTTTTATTATTTCAGTGTCCTTATTTACATTCTAGTACATTCAGTATGAGTAGAAGTCTTTAGCTCACTCATATCTGATCAAAACACTTAGGAATAATTTATATCCAAATAGGGGGAGATTGTTGGGTCATGAAAAACCCAAGAATGCTTCAAACATGATTTGGACACAAATTAACTAAGTGTTAACTTAAACCGAGAACAATTCAAGTCACTGAGAGAACAGCCTCTCAGTGAGTCATCTTCAGGATGCTTAAGGCGAATTCAAGAAGAAGGATTCTCTACTCAGGAAGGCGGTACTCCCTGAGTAGGACTTAAGCCAAAGAAGAAGATGATGGTTCAGTGAGTGTTGGACAAGAACTCACTGAACCCCAGTCTCCTCAACCAACAAAGTGATTGAAAGACTGAGGAACCAACGCCTGAAGAAAAGGCGGGAACAATAGGGAAAAGATCTGAGAAGATAATAGTGTCAGCCCAACACTCTTCTCTTGTCAGATCCAACCTTCCCTATTGCGGCTAAAAGTCATGGAGTGTCAGCCAACAACTCCCAAAGTCTTATTAGCCCTTTCTTATTGGTTCTTGGAAATGACAATTACTATTTGTAATTGTCAGACACGCAACCTCAACAACTTGTATTATATTTAATCACTTATACTTAGATTACTTGTGTATAAATAGATCAGATGGGAGAGAAGTTAAAGTGTGCTTTGTATATTAAAAGTCTTGAACTTTTACAAAGGAACTTCTCTCCTACAAAGAGTATACAACTCACTGAGATAGCTCAGTGGGTATATTGTTACCACTCAAGCAAAACTTGAGTTTCGATAGGAGACACCCCATACCCTTGTCTATTCAATCCCAAGTGTTAGTTCCGCAAAACACTTGGGTATAGATTCTTGGAATTATTTCTAATAAGAATTTAAACGTTGAAAAATATTGTTGTTTTTTATATTCACGTTTTATAACTGTTAGAATTAATCTTAAACATTGTATTAGTCATAAACACAAATAGATTAACTTTCTAGTTAACTCTAATCGTGTAAAGGGAACAACAGTTTTTCATATCAACACTGTACATGTTGCCCTTTCTTGGAATTCTAAGTAGTACTTGACTTTCATCAGGCATCTTAAAATCAGAAGAAAGTACAAGACATTCAGTGTCAGTAAAAAGAACTTTTTTATTTTTGTCACACATTTGTGAGACACTAAAAAGATTATACTTAAGCTCTTGTACATAGTACACATCTTCAAAATCTAAATTTCTAGTTTTAATTGTACCTTTACCGGAAATTTTGCCACCAATACCTCCTCCAAAGGTAACATAGCCACCATCTAATGTTTGAAAATCGGAAAGATAGGACTTGTTTCCTGTCATGTGCCTTGAACATCCACTATCTGAGTATCCTTGATCCTCTTGTTTATCAGTTGAATATTCCTGCACAAAAATGAGGAATATTAGTTTCCTTTGGGGACCCAAGCCATTACTGACTTGGATCTGCCTCGTGCATCAATGTAATTTAATCTCTTAAGAATGGTTGATGCACCATTGGGTTTAGTTTGTTTCCAAACCCAACATGCTGAGGCCTTAACAGCATTTTCCCTATTTTCCCAAGCAGCAGTATGAACTACATGCTTAGCAGTAGAAACTGCTAGCTTTGTAGTTGTTCCCTTTGGTTTCCAAACTTGTTTTTGGACCACTTCTTTTGATTGAATGGGCCTTTTAACAGTTGTAGACGCATGATTGTAAGTTGTTTTTGCACCTTTAACTGTTTGTTTTGGGTAAACAGTCTGAAATGGTCTAGCAGTATGAACTGCTTGCCTAGCAGTAGGAACTGCTTTTGAAACTGCTCTGGGTTTTGTTCTCTTAGAATTAGAGTGAAAGTGAAATTGAGGAGTTTGCCTTTTTAGATTCACCCTATTGTGTGTATACCCAGATACCCTTTGGTTGCAGAAAGCTGCAAGATGGTCAAATTCTCCACATACAAAACAAGCTTTGTTATAAAAGTCAAAGTCATCACCTAGTTGGTGAGACTTAAGGCCATTTCAATTCCTTTGGTTGCCTTTAGGCTTGTTTGTGGTTCTGTGTTGTTCACAATATCTAACTGGTTGCCTAGCATGTTTAGAATTGATTTTAGGCCTATCAGAATTTTGTTTGACTATCTTTGGAACACTTGTTCCTGCTTTCTTAACCACTTCAGGTTTAGACATAACCTGGTCATCTTCATCATCATCAGATACCCAGTCTTCAATGACTACTCTATCTGATCTTCTATCAGAGGACACCTTGTCCTCAGGAAGTGAAGTTTTACTTAAACTTTCACTTACTTTCTTAGGTTCATCAACAACTAGCTTTGTTTTTGGCTGTACACCATATTGTAGCTCAGGTTGTTGAAATTCAGGTACACCTGAATTTTCTAGGTCAATCCCTGGGGGTTTAGGGATTCCTCTGTAAGGGGGTGGGACAACATTATATCCTAACCCTGACTTGGCTCTATTAATCACTTGACATTCTATCATGTTGGTCACACCTCTAGAAGCATGTTCTAGTGTTTGTGTAGTCAAGTGAATGTTTCCATTTTCCTTTTTGATCCTATCATAAGCCTCTCTCAAAAGCTTAATTTCAGCATCTCTAAAGAATATGTCTTGTCTAAGAAGAGCTTTGTCATCAGAAAAAGCAAATTCATTTTGTTTGTAATGAATGATCTGCTTCTCTAGGGATTCTAAACCACATTTATAATCTACTAAGTCTTGTTGAGTTCTGCTTAGGACTTTCTTTTGGTCATTATAATGTTTTATTAAAGTTTGTAGTTCTGAAAGAGTTGTGCAAGTATTAGAACAAACTTTATGATTTTGTACCTCAGTAGAGAAAGCCATGAGTGCCATCTGTGAAGAATCTTCTTCTTCATCAGCCATGAAACTCCAATCAAAACCTAGCCCATCAATAGCTACCATAGCTTTTGAGTTTGGCTCAGAAATCTCCCTTGTTTTGGATGTGCTTCCAAAACCTCTATTCTTGCTATCTTGCTGCCTTGGCCTTCTACATTCTCTTGAGAAGTGCCCCATCATGTGGCAGTTATAGCACTCTATCTTTGACTTGTCAAAACCAGCAGTATCATTGTTGCTGATTGTGAGCTTCTTCCCCGTCCTTTGATAGAACTTCTTGGCTCTCATGCTAAGAAGAGAAATTTGCCATTTTAGGTCCATTTCCTCCAGATCATCATCATTGATCTCTTGGAGGTCTTCATAAGTGAGCATGGACCCATCATTTCGACTTGTGAGAAATGCACAACAAGTCTTCTCATCCAAAATACCCATGGTACTGCTTGATGAACTAGCAGTACCAACACCATCAACAACTTTCACCTCTTCACTTGGATTTGAGGTACTAGGAGATGACATAAATGCCATGTTCCCAGTATTAGAACTAGTACCTCCATTTTTCTTCAAATCTTGTTCCACAATCTTAAAGTTGCTATACAAGTCTATCAGTTCCATGGTGTCAAGATCTGGCTTGTTCTTCCAGACAACAACATGTATAGCCCACTCTTCTGGTAAGCTTCTCAAAAATTTTGAGTTCAAATCTTCTTGAGGTATTTCAACCCCAAGAATAGCAAGTTGGCTCACAATATTCTGAAGCCTATTAAACATGTGGTCAAGAGATTCATTGTTGGTAGAGGAGAAGTTTTCAAACTGCTGCTTGAGCAGTGTCTTGTGGGTTTTCTTGGTGGCTTCATTTCCACCATACCTGGCAACAATAGCTTCAAATAATGACTTGGCATCTTTGAACTTGCTGAAGTTTAAAAGTTGATCATTGGGAATGGTCATCATCAGCATGCTTCTTGCCTTTAGATCATTTTTCTTCTTTCTTCTGTCTTCTGCAGATGTTGGGTGCATTTGTAGAGTTGTCACCACTTTGCCGTCCACTATTGATGTAGTGGTTGTAGGCTGGTAAGAGTTTCCATCTTCAATAATTTCCCAAAGTACATAGTCTTGCACTTGGAAATATTGCTCTATCCTCAGCCTCCACATCTCAAACTCATTCTGTTTGAGCATGGGTAATTTTGCAGCAACATTGGTCTGAATAGATTCAACGTCCATTTCTTCTTCTTCTTCTTCTAAATCAAATATATCAGCCTTGCTCTGATACCAACTGAGAGGGATTCGATACACTTGAAGGGTGTTAATCCTTTGTGACTTTGTGTATATGATATGTTTGAGTTAATATGATTAAGTATGCGGAATCTACTTAACCACACTTAGAAGGTTATTTGGATATGGAAATGGAACAGTTATATTTGTTATTGAACAATGAACAAAGAAAGTTTATCACCAAACGATTCAATATTATTCAAAATAATACGAGTGATCTTCACTATCACTAGGGTTACAAAACCTTGAATCTTAATGTTTCTATGACTTGAGATATTGTTTTGTTTGTTCTTTTCTCTTAACAGATATTCAAATTCTATTCTTAGCACACAAAAATATCTAGTCTAAGATCTCCCTTTTATACAAACAAAGGAGATCATTACAATTATGATAAGTCTTGTCGAACTACTTGCTAGCTTATGTTGAGTGTGTCAGTAGCTAAGATACAACATGTATCTATGTTTACAACTTGTTTGACTGACTACAAATCAAAGATATTATCTACCGTATATACTTGACTTTTATACACAAATATCTTTTTATACTTATCCAACCAGCAGTAGTAAACGTGACACTTATCCATCCAGCAGTAGTATAAGTTATACCAGCAGTAGGATCAACCAGCAGTACCTTCTTTGTACTAGCAGTACTAACTTCAGTTAGTACTGTTAGTTATAACTTGAGAGGCTTTAGATATACACTAGCAGTAGGAACTGTTAGTGTATTCTTCTCAGCAGTACTAACTTTGTGAACTTGTAATTTCCGATACTAATCTTCAGAATATTTAATTCCCAACAATCACCCTC
>CP139503.1:116919131-117048628 GCA_021014915.2 Artemisia tridentata subsp. tridentata
CCTTCCTCTTTTTCTTACCCACCTTTTGGAAACCATCAGTATCCAACTCCACAGTAGGAGCAGCAACATGTGAAGTAGAAACAATAGGAGGGCTAACCACCTGTGTTGGAGGACTTACCACCTGTTTAGGACATTGATCATGAGTATGACCAAATATTTTGCATAAATTGCACCTGGGGGGCCTCCATTCATATTCAACACGTATAGTCTCCTTATTAAAACCCTCTCCAGTGAGGGAAGGGAAACCAATAGTAATAGCCTCCACAAGATCAGCTTCCGAATTGACCTCAATAAGACATCTAGCAAAACTGCTTCTACCCCATGAATCCTTACACATAGAGCTAGTGTATGAATCAAGCATAACAGGCTTACCAATAAATGTAGCAATCAAACTAATACCATCCTCTTCAAACACTTGAAGAGGAACATCATGCAATTTAACCCAAACCGGAATGCTTGTCAATTCTTCCTTACGCAAACAAGTGTCCATGGACCATTTCTTGAGAATTATTGGAGATTTGCGTATCATCCAAGGACCTCCTTCTAAAACAGCTTCTAAACCAACCAATGAATCAAACTTGAAGAAAAAGAAACCTTTGGAATTCATCATAATCCTTTTAAGACCATGTTTAGCCCAGTTACTCCTAGCATAGTATTCAACAACAGGAAACGCCATCCTTTTTCCAATAAAATAGCCATATAAAGTATGTTCCAAACGAGAACTAACCTTTTCAACCACTTTACGAGGAATAGAGATGTTAACACCTTCACAAACGGGTTCTCGAATAGGAGACTCATGGGGCGATGTAGGGGTCGAAAGAACCTCCCATAAACCTTTTAATGCATCCATTACCCTCCTTCGAACATCACTCTCCAAAGCAGCCCATATAGGATACTTACCCTCTTCAATACCCTTTGTGAACTCATCAATGTCATTATGATTACAAATCGACACACCACCAAACAAGGCTTGAATATAATCGATACCCGTGACATCATTAAGACTTTTAGCCATACTCCCAACCGAGACCGTCTCACTTGCAACACCAGTAGCCGTGTCATGAGTAGGAACAGCCAAGGTTGGTTCACCATAAGTAGAATGTAATTCAGTTCCAGTAGCAGCTGAATTCGAATTAGGGTTTATAACCCCTCTTGCCATCCTTGGTTTAGAACTAACGCCTTTTTTAGGTGTAAAATCGCCTTTCCCTTGAAGACGCTTCAAACGAGCAGCCACTGAATGACAAAGCTCAGCATTCCTGTCCTCTAAACTTGCCACCGAACGTGGCAAAGTTGGATACTCCTCTCCCATATTCGACATAACCCAAAACAAACGCTAAAACCAGCAGATCACAATCAACAACAACCGTAACAAACCCTAACAAAACCATTAGGGTTTTACCACGAAAAGCACCAAGTGTCTAACCTCCAACCATAATAATCGAACCAGATATATGTATAATCGATTAACAAACTGAAAACCGACTTAACTTAGATAGAGAAAATCTGATGCGATCACAAAAACCAACGTCGGTAGAAAACCCTTACCAATCGACTTAACCAAGAAAACCCTACCTCAATGAAACTAACAGCGATCTGAATCCAAAGATGATACACACAAATGTGTAATCACAAGAGTTAACAAATCGTTATAGAAACAGCAAGATTAGGACAGATTGGTGGAAGAACGATTGAGAAAGAGTGAGTGTAAAAAGCGATCTTTAAAACCCTAAGAATCGGTAACACCCAAAACCTAAAAAAACTGTGATTAAAGCAGCGAATTGATCAGATTAATGAATAACACGAATGCAAATCAATTAATCTTACAAAATCGTTGCAAAAAACACAATAATTTGGTCGGATTAGGTGAAAAAAACGATGAAGGATGGAAGGGTTTGAAAATCGCCTAGAGAGTTTTTTTTTAGGGTGACGCTTCCAGGACTTAGGGTGCATGTAATCTGTTGGCTGTCCTCGGTTCAAGAAAACACCCAACTAGGGTGTGTCTAATCTTGGTCTCGGAACGAATTGGGTCTTACTTATTTGTTTGGTTTGTGACTTAGGGTCGTTTAACAAAACCACGAGTGTGGTGTTTGTCGGTTCGATATTGCGAGACACACAAGGGGTGTGAACTCGTTTACCTAAATTCTTAATCCATTCATTCCCATTACACAACCTATATTCTGTGTACTTAGATACCTCTACAGCCAACTGTCGAAAATTACCATGGGACAAGTCTATTTCAAACCTGTGATGGTTTCCTTTCAATTTGGGTGCGTTTTGGATTTACATATCTCGCGTTTGGTTTGTCAAATCCATGGGCCTCAAGCCCATGGTGTCATTTAAGGATAAATTGTTAAAGTTGGGCTTCTTATGGACTAATTAAACAGGCCAGCGTTTTAGTAATATGTAATTGAACGTTTAATATTTTAATGTCACCGACGTTCATCTTTAGTATATATAGATAATGGAAATGAATGCGTTTGGTAATTTTACGAATCACCTAATTTACGAACTAACTTGTTCACTCGTTTTGACATCGGTGTTCTTGGTACGCTTCGGAAAATTTAACTTGGAATTGATAATTGATATTAGAGAATACGGATACATAGCGGAATAAATACTTGAATTGTGGCTATTATATTTGGACTCAGTGGACTCCTACCGGACCTAAATATTCAATTGGCGTTTATTAAACTAATAACGAATGGGTAATTATAAACTATCGAGAACATTTTTTTTGAGAAACTGAGTTTTATTGAAGTCACGACGACTTGTGAAAAATTATATAAATGGACGCGTCATGTCAAATTTTATAAAACTCTCTAGACTTATACTTTGATGTCGAAAAACCTTTTATCTTATAAAACCCGACAATAATCGAAACTTGTAGTTTTATTAACATGAAAACATTTACCATGTAATATACTAATTTAAGTTTTCTTTTAAAACTTAAATTACCTTTCCAAAACCTTATTGATTATTTCCAAACTATTTGGGATCATTGGGAAAACACCGAAAAAAGTACTAATTGATTCATTTTGTTGACATTTTCCCTTGTCACTGTTTTCCTTGACTTCGTTTGTCATTCTCTTCTCGACTCAAGTTCTCGTCCGTATTTTTCTCGACTATGTCGATTTTCTATTTGGCGTGAGTATTCTTGAGTCTATGCTGTCTTGCCACCACACGAAATATTGACACTAAACTTTTTACAAACTTTGATACGAGTAATCCACGAAAACTAAGACGTTTGTCTTTTGAAAACTCTTTTACTTTTCAAGACGTATTCTGAGACAACTATATATATATATATATATATATATATATATATATATATATATATATATATATATATATATATATATTATATATATATATATATATATATATATATATATATATATATATATATATATATATATATATAGTGTAACTTTCAAACGAGAACCATTTTAACTGCGAGAACTGAGAGAACCACCAAAAACATACATGCACGCCTTCAATAATTATATTTTTGCACATATGTTTTAAAAACAACACATATGTTTTAAAAAAAACATAGTTGTTCTAAAGAATTTGATAAGAAATTGAAAATACAAAATTTTTCTTTGAAAGTGTGCATGTATGTTCTTATAAGACGTGCAACGACAATATTGCGGCCGTGGGTAAGGTTTTTGTGAAAAAAGATGATGAGTTCATAATGATATTGAAGAACATAGGTGGATGCTTACGATTATTGATGATTTGCATGTATTTTTATTTTATTTTAAAAGGCGTGCATGCATGTTTTTTGTGGTTCTCTCAGTTCTCGCAGATAAAATGGTTCTCGTAAGAAAGTCCCCCTATATATATATATATATATATATATATATATATATATATATATATATATATATATATATATATATATATATATATATATATATATATATTAGGTTGTGCCGATCCGGCACCGTTGTGCCTGTACCCTCGATATCGTTATGTTTTGCTCTTAATGCCAGTTGTGACCACTGTGATATTTTGCGTTGCTGCAAGCTAAGGTGAGTTCATGGCCCTTACTCTTACTGGTTTTTAAACTATTTTTGGGGGAGAATACATGCTCGTTTTAACGAAACTCAATGATTGTTTATTTGAAATATGAGAACTGTTTACTCAATATCTGACTGTGTGGCTGAATTATTTGAATTGGTTATTTGAAAGCGATATGTGATTGAATGATATGCATGTGAGTTTATAGCCCCACACTATTTAAACTTGTTTTACTATTGGGGTGAGAAACATGCAAAACTATTTTACGGACCAAACTATTGTCTATGCTGTTACGTGGATTAGCCTAAGCCCTGTTATGTCCCAATTTTCCCAAACCCATGAACCGTCAATTCCTGCTGGGAAGCGCGAATGTTATAAATAGATCTATTGGGAGTAACGTCCCCGTTCGGATTGACCGGATAGGCAAACGAACGTATACCATATCCAAACACAAGTGTCTTGGATAAACACTTGCCGGGCCTCTATATTTAACATGCTTCTAGAGCATGCACACTGTTATAGCTTCGGTTGCATGAACTTAGAGCTAGCGTAATAGACTATTTTATTTTGGGTCGCGTACCCTACTCATGGTCCACACCTTAAATTTTACTTTAAGGTAACACTATTTTCATGACATTGTGAGCGACGCAATGGTCACAAAACTCTTATGGAACTCATAGTATTTTTACTGCTCTATCTAAAACCTATGAACTCACCAACCTCGTGTTGACACTTTAGCATGTATTTTCAGGTTTAAGGCGATAAACTAGTTGTGGAGGCTTTTGGCAGGGCATGGCATGGTCATAGAAGACTCTGATGTATTTGGGACCGCTTGATTTCTTTTATGGGCCTTTATTTCCGCACTGTTTTTGAAATGCTGTAAACATAATGATTTTTTATTATGAAATTTCTTTTAAACGGTTGAGCAAAAACCGTTCTTTGTACCTTGTATTGTAATACCAATTTAGTAGCACCCAAACATGTATGCTTCCGCTAAATCAGATTTCGGGGGTGTTACACCAACGAAATTATTAAGGGTCTGTTTTGGTTTATGGTTCACGACCACACCCACGAAGGGTGTTGGTCTTGTGTTGTGTCGCGATGGGCAACAACCCATATAGGGTGTGTGATGTTTGGCTAACGCCAAGGGTTGTATTGGTCTCGGCTTTAACAAGGAAACATAAAGATGGTTTTATCAAAATAAAATGTTCTTGGTTGTTTTTCATTGTTGTTGATGACATTAAGAAGATGAAGCAAAAGAGAAAATATGTATGTACATATACAACACGTGAATGTTATTGTTTAAAAATCAGTTTTACTAAACAGCCCTCAAAGTTTTGATATTTGGCAGTTTAAACCCTTGCACTTTGGGTTAATGACATGTATTTCCACATAAAAAGTTATAAAAAAAAACAAAACTGTATTTAAATAGTTTCGGCTTATTTTCTAGTCTAACCATTCGGCTTATTTTAAACTTATAGTTTTCGGCTTGTTTAATAGCTTGTATATTCGGCTTATTTAATGGTTTATTCAAATAGACATATTAATGGACTAAACATATTGTACTTAATAATAGACTAAATATTGGGCTAAACATTGGACTTAAAATTTGACATTATTTTTGGGCTTTTAATGAACTGTTCGACCCAATAAGAGTTGGCTTATTTTGGATTTATAAAATCGGCTTATTTGATAACTTATCTAATCGGCATAATTATTGACATAGTTGGTTAAAATGGTTGTAAGTACGTGTTCGGATAAAACGTGACGAAAAAGGTGGTTTATTGTTGGAAAACGTTGTTTTTGATAAAAGTCTACGACTTTGGGAAAGTAACTACAAACGAACGGGTTATGCCCAATTTTATTTAAATTCTATTCTTATAATTATTTTATAAACTACATTTCTTAAACCCGAAAAAAGGACAAAACTATAACTTTATAAGTTATAAAGTAGTTGTTATACTTAAACTTGCCAAAAGGACAAAAACTATATTGATTATTTCCTAACTATTTGGGATTATTAGGTAAACACCGAAAACGTATTAATTGACTTATTTTGTTGACATTTTCCTTTGTCACTATTTTCCTTGACTTCTTTTGTCATTCCTTGCTCGACTCAAGTTCTCGTCCGTACTTTTCTCGACTGTGTTGATTTTCTATTCCTTTTTGGCGTGAGTATTCTTGAGTTTATGTTTTCTTACCACCACACAAAACGTTATTTTTTAGGTAAAGGGGAGTAATCTTGCACCCTGGTAAATATATTAACCAAAAAACGTTTAAGTACAAAGGATATGGGTGAATCCCATATCTCAGCCCGTTACATAGGCGAAAAGCTTACATAACAATGAACTTCCTATTTTCTAGACACAAAAATAACTCACTACTCATAAAAACATAAAACTCCAATGTTGACAAATTTACTTCTTCCGAAGACCTTGGAGCTTGATATCATACATGTCATAGAATGCATCCAAATTCCTTGGAAGATCATCAATATGATCTGCATAGTCATCATAGTCATAATAGTCTTCAAGCTCATGTCCACCACCTGTCGATGAGAGAAAATCCAAAGGCTTGTCAAATAAATTCGCAGACTCATCAAAGGTGTTAACAACCTCCTCATCACTATCAGAATCAACAATCTCTCCAACCTTAGAGAAAGGGTTAACTCTCTTAGTAGACGAAGAAGTACTAGGCATAGGCGTTCCACCCTCCTTCTCTTTCAGCTTACTCACATGCGGCTCATGCACTGTATTACCAGTCTTAAGAGACTCATTTACCTTGTCTTCCATTGTACTACCAGCATCCACATCCTTACTCACTTCCTTAGTTGGAATACCCAAGTCATCTGTATCATTCATATTAAGGGCATCAAACTGATTAGATGTTGAAATCTTTGTTCCACTCGTACTAGCCACATCAGCAGCCTTCTTCTTATTGACATCCACTTTCTTAGGTTCAGGAGGAGGAGCTTTGGGTCGATACTGAAATTGCTTACCCACAACAGGCTTAGTAAAACCTCCTTTACCCGGATTAGTTTGACCAGAATTCTTACCCTCTTCTTGTTAGTAACCGTTTGGAAACCATCACTAGTCTTTTCCTTACCAGTAGGAACATTCGGCTCCACATTAACTTCATTACGAACCACCTCATTAACACAGTTTGGGCAATTAATACGATCATGCCCAAAAACTTTGCATACATCACAATGGGGAGGCTTCTATTCGTATTCAACCTTAATGACAGCCGTAGTGAAACCAGTATCATCCTTCATGGGGATAGCCATAGTAACTTCACTCTTTAAATCAACATCCGATGATAATTCCACAAGAGCAAGAGCAAAACTAACATGACCCCATGAATCAACACACATAGAGCTTGTAAAAGCATCTAACATAATTGGCTTACCAACTTGTGTAGCTATCAAGCTCAAACTGTCTTCAGAGTAGGCAAACAATGGCACATTGTGCAATTTAATCCAGACGGGGACTTTGGTTACCTCTGGGGGTGCAAACGAGCCGAGCTACTCGAGCTCGACTCAATAAAAAGCTCGAAACGAGCCGAGCTCGAGCCTGAAAATCAACTCGTTTACTTATCGAGCCTGAGCTCGAGCCGAGCTTGTGAAGATCGAGTAGGCTCGTCGAGCCTTATCGAGCCGAGCCCATTTGGCCCAATAACCAAGCCCAAAATTACGGGTATAAAAAACACTCCAACCCTAAGAATCTGTTCATTTGATAACCCTAATCCTAACACCATCCGCCCCCATCAGTTGATGTACTACTCTTTTGTTTAAAATATCTCATCAAATCTTATCTTCATGATACTCATGTGTCTCATCTCCATCTCATTACCATAACTGAATACTTAACCCTTCGAGACCAACAAATACAAACACAACCGTATCTTTACTTTTGTCTTCATTTACATCTCAAGGCTGAATCAAGAATGCATCATGGCTTCAAGATCCTAGGTAGGTTCTTGTATTGTTGTGTTTTGATTTAAACGAACGGATGGATAGATGGAAACCGTATGGTTTTTGTTTGCTCCATTTAAGATTCGAATAGTGAACGAAGTTTATCTTCCAAAATAGATCGATGACGAGTTTTCTCTTTGGTGTATGTCTTTGGACGTTTATATGAGTACCAAAGAGTAAATTGAGATCTAAAATATTTTCCATTTCGTCTCTTGTTCTATGTGACCGAATGAAGGAAGGGTTCAAACACAGTTGTTATGATCTTTTTCTTTATATATGTTGGATATTAATGAAGCTGAGTCTTCAAAAGAGATCAATGATGTGTTAGTTTTCTTGAATTAAATAATTTTAAAGTACTTGTATTCTCACAAGAGATACAAAAGAAAACATAACTGAGATCTTGTAATTAGTTTACTGTTAAATACAAAGATTGCATGATTTAGAGGTCAATTGTAATATGAGGATGGGATAGGATAGATCGTAGTTGTGGTTGGTTTATGTTTTGGACAGTGTTGGGCTTGGCAGTGGTATTGGCTTTCTACTACTTCGATTACTTTACTTTTTATTTTCGTTTAGGACTATTATTGACCAATGAAGATAAATTCAGATCTGAGGTCTTCATCTGCTTTCGTTTTCTTTTTCTTGTGGTTGACTGATGATGGTTAAAAAAATTGAAGTCAATATAAGAGTTGTATTTGGTATTTACTCGAGCCTTGTCGAGCCATGCTCGAGCTTTGTGAAAACTTAACGAGCCGAGCTCGAGCACAAAAATAAAGGCTCGGATCGAGCCGAGCTCGAGCTCGAGCTTGTTAAAAAACTGACGAGCCGAGCTCGAGTGTAGTAAAGCTCGGGCTCGGCTCGTTTGCACCCCTAGTTACCTCACTTTTGGTTAACTACACCTCAGGAGTCCATTTGGTGAGAATTAGAGGTGAATTACGAATTATCCAAGGACCCCGTTGAAGCACATTATCAACACCCTCTTTAGAGTCGAACTTGAAGAGGAAAATACCAGCATTATTCTTCATAAGTTTCTTCAAACCAAACTTACACCACGTATTCGTGACATAGTTTTGAACCAACGGGAAGGCAATATTCTTGCCAACAAAGAAACCAATTAGAGTGTTATCATATCGGTTCAAAACACCCTCCATAGCAGCCTTTTGTAGGAAAGTATCATTGTTATCAACACGAGTCTCATTCACCAAAGCACGAAAATTAACCTTCCTAGCAACCCTTCCCGGATTCACCACAATAGCAAATGAATTAGTACCACATGAAGTATTAGCAGCCCCATGGTGATTCTCCGCATTCTTAAGAGCAAAATCATCCATTGCTTTCTCAAACGTCTTACATGCGTCCAATACCCCTTGGTCAATACCATTATTAGTACCCAATTCACAAGGTGATTTGCTTACATTAGGCTCATCAGAGTATGCTAAATCTGATATTGGATTAGACGGATCAGCCATAGTGTATTCGACATTAGAAGCACCATCCCCACGAGTAGGCTTCCCATATGAAGCATTAGGAGCAGCATGAGTACCCAAACCAACAACAGAAGTAGAAGGCATACCCTTACCCTCATCAAACTTTGGATCACGTAATGGTCTAACCGGAACATCACCCATGCTAACATTATTCCCACGCAGCCTCCTTAGCCTAGCAGCAACACTTTGGACAAGATCAACATTCGACAACCTAGTTTGATCGGCCAAACTAGTAGATGAAGTGTTACTACCACTTTGCCCAGAATTACCCACAATATTCGCATCAATATTGTCTAAATTCTTACCAGCAGAAATCTTTAAACGATCATCAGATTTAACAGCATGTTTTTTGGGTAAAGGGGAGTAATCCTGCACCCTGGTAAATATATTAACCAAAAAGAAACATCTAAGTACAATGGATATGGGTGAATCCCATATCTCAGCCCGTTACATAGGCGGAAAGCTTACATAACAAGATACTTCCTATTTTCTAAATAAAAAAATAAACCACTACTCATAAAAACATAAAACTCCTATCACGACAAAATTACTTCTTTCGAAGACCTTGGAGCTTGATATCATACATGTCATAAAAAGCATCCAAATTTCCTGGAAGATCATCAATTTGTGCCGCATAGTCATCATAATCATACTCAAGGTCGTAGCCACCTCCAAATAAATTCACGAACTCATCAAAAGTGTTCACAACCTCCTCATCACTATCAGAATCGACAATATCACCCACCTTAGAAAATGGGTTCACTTTTTTAGTAGCAGAAGTAGGCGGAGTAGAAGAAGAACCAGGCTTAATAGCCTCAACCTGCACCTTCTCTTTCACAACACTCACAGGCGGAGCTTGTGATACATTACTAGTCTTTGAAGACCCATCCTCCTTTGCTTCCATTCTTTTGCCAGAATCTAATTCAGCTCCACCCTTGGTCTCAACATCAATAGGAATACCACAATCATCAATGTCGACCATATTAAGGACTTCAAACGTATTAGAAGTAGCAACCCTTGTTCCACTCGTACTAGCCACATCAGCGGCCTTCTTCTTTGCAGTATCCACTTTCTTGGGTTCAGGAGGGGGCGCTTTAGGTTGATACCTAAACTTAGGACCCACAACAGGTTTAGTAAAACCTCCTTTACCTGAAGTACTTTGACCACCATTCTTACCCTTATTCTTATTATTGACCATTTTAAAACCATCATTAACACTCAGTTTAGGTTGAGTAGGAGTTGGCACAGATTTAGGACAATCAAGCAACGTATGACCAAAGAGCTTACACGTATCACACCGAGGTGGTTTCCACTTGTATTCAACCCAAATATTTTCAAGAGTAGAACCCGTCCCATCAAGTAATGGAATCTCAACAGTGAGGCTCTCCTTAAGAACCTGATCCACCTTGACTTTAATCAAACACCTAGCAAAACTACTTCGACCCCATGATTCCAAGCACATTTGACTAGTTTAGGAATCTAACATTTTCAGCGTACCAATCAATGTGGCTAGGAGGCTGAGGCCATCATCAGAAAACATACAAGGGGCACATCATGGAATTTGACCCATACCGGAATATTAGTCAAATCCTATGTAAGGAGGTTGGTGTTTAGGGTCCAAGGTTTAAGAATAATTGGAACATTTCTAATCATCCACGGACCATTTTCAAGCACATCATCAACACCTTTCTTTGAATTGAACTTAAAGAAGAAGAACCCCTTTGCATTCATCATGACCTTTTGGATACCATACTTACCCCACGTATTATGTACATAATAATCAACAACCGGGAACGCAATACGTTTACCAAGAAAATAGCCATACAAAGTATTCTCAAATCTAGTGTTTACCTCTTGAACTACTTTCATAGGGACGGAAAGATCAACCCCATTGGTTTCATTGCTGTACTCTAACGTACGAAAGTTAGACATTCGTTTCTTAGGATCACTAGATGTAGCACCCGCATAGGAAACCGACTTCAAATTAGGTACACTCGTAGTAGTAGTAGGCTGTTGCAACACATTAGGAGAATTATGAGTAGAAGCAACCTGATGTGAAGGATTAGAAGCGGCCATATTCTCCTCATTTTAGATTGTACTCCATTCATAGCTTCCTTAAAATTCTTACAAGCATCCAATACTACTTTATCAACCCCACAAGGCTGATTAGCATCGACATGAGTAGAGGGTTGTTCCAAATCACTCGAAGAAGTAGGCATAGTTCTCATCCGGCCAGCACTTGGTGCAACCCCAACTCCATCACCATCAGGAAGGTTAATGTTATCATTAGCAGTCGCAATTGGTGCATTAACCTCACTATTATTTCCTTTAAGACTAGTATCGACATTAGGGTTTTTCAAGACCCTATAGGCCTGTTTTAACTGGGGTACATCGGCGTTCCCAGATTCACCATCGTCTTGCCCCTTCAACCGATTCATACGAGCAGCCAACTCATCAACATTAACCCTAACATTCCCAGCAGACTTGGTACCTTTAGATGCACCCATGTTGTTTAGAAATCCCTTATCCATCTGTCTGTAAACCCACGTACAGCAAAACAAAGTAGACTACCAGATTAATGACCACAAGACGAAGCAAACCCTAACTGAAAACCAGCTAGGGTTTAACGCATAATCACCAAGCAAATTAACCACCAGCCATAGTAGTCGATACTAATGAATTCAGTGATGAAGGGTGATCGACTTACAATAAATAAACCAAAGCTTCAACCACCAATAATTTCAAGCAAGTAAAACAATAATTAATGGACAATTGAAGACCACCGTCCCACGATCTGTAAGATATTAAAGATTATAAAACCATGCAATCATAAAAACCAATCAAATAAATAATACCAAAAACGAATGAAAGAATCAACACACAAAGTGAAGCTAATATTAATCAACACCGACCCACGATTGAAAGAATCAATTTAATATTAATCAACACACAAAGTGAAGCTGATTAGGAATTAAAAAGATTACGATCGATTGGTAGGGAATCGTAGGGGTAGTTAATCGCTTTTGTCGCCAGGGAATTTTTAGGGTTTTTTTTCTCTCGATTTAACAGCATGTTTCGTACCTTTATTAGCGCTAGTAGACTTCAAAAAACCCTTCTCCATAACTCTCTAAACCCACAATACAGTAAATCTTTGAAAAACTGGCCAGCAATCATGCAATATACAAATAAAGAAGAAGAAAATCCTAATCGCAAGATTAGGGTTTAAACCGAAGGACACTCCAAAACCTAACCTAACCACACAAAACGTTAACACTAAACTTTTTACAAACTTTGATTCGAGTAATCTACGAAGACTAAGACGCTTGTCTTTTGGAAACTCTTTTACTTTACGAGACGTATTCTGAGATAACTATATATATATTAGGTTGTGCAGATCCGGCACCGTTGTGCCTGTACCCACGATATCGTTGTGTTTTGCTCTTGATACCAGTTGTGACCATTGTGATATTTTTGCGTTGCTGCAAGCTAAGGTGAGTTCATGGCCACTACCTTTACTTGTTTTATAAATGTTTGGGGGAGAATACATGCTCATTTTTAATTAAACTCAATGCTTGTTTATACTTAAACTCATTACTTGTTTGAAAACATGATTTATTTGCTTATTTCACACTGGTTTACCTTATTCTGAACACAAGTGTTTAAATAATATATGTGAGTTTATAGCCCCACTTTACCTATACTTGTTTTACAAACCTTGGGGTGAGAAACATGCAAAAAAATTTCTGGACCACAACCAATACTTTATTTTCTCAAAACTATTGCGTAGTTAGACTAAGCCCCTGAACCCAATGTTATGCCCACCTTCATGAACCGTTAATTCCTGTTAAGAAGCGCGATTGATATAAATAGATCTATTGGGGTGACTCCCCCGTTCGGTTGGCCAAACGGGTCAATGCGGGCGTTATACCAAGTTGGATTACGAGTGTATTGGGTTAAACACTCGCTATGGGCTCCAATTATTATTATTTATGTGCTATATTATAGCGCACTGAACTGTCGAGCTTCGGTTGCATGAACTTAGAGCTAGCGTAATAGACTATTTTATTTTGTGTGACATTATATGCGTTGTAATAGTCACATACCCTACTCATGGTCCACAACTCTAACTTTACTTTAAGGTAAACTCTATTATTATGACATTGTGAGCGACACAATGATCACAAAACTTTTATTGAACTCACATTATCATTACTGCTTTATCATAAACCTTTGAACTAACCAACCTCGTGTTGACACTTTTAGCATGTATTTTCAGGTTTAAGGCGATAACCTAGTTGCGGAGGCTTTTGGCATTGCATGGCATGGTCATAGAAGACTCTGATGTATTTGGGACCGCTTTACTTCTTTTATGGGCTTATATTTCCTCACTATTTTTGGAAATGCTGTAAACAAAATATTTTTGAATATGAAGATTCTTTTAAACGGTTGAGGTAAAACCGTTCTTTGTACTTTGTGTTGTGATATCAATTGAGTAGCACCCAAACATGTATGCTTCCGCTAAATCAGATTTTGGGGGTGTTACAATCTTTCAATATAGGTATGAATATGTTATGTGCTTCATTGGGAATACTCGAAACGAGTTTTACAATTAGAGGGATCCAAATTTACAACCTCCCATTTTTGGCAAAACGCCAACTCAAGTATTTTGATAAACGCCTCTAGCCAAGGCTTTTCTAAACCTAGGGGACTTATATATTTCATGTGACATCAAGTGAAAGTATTCATATGGCCATAATCCGTGTTTACGTCTTCTCTAATCACGTAACGGGTTTACTCCCTTATTGGTCAAACTAAGTCAAATGTCCCTTTGCGTAAACCCATCCTTTGCCGCTACGGGATATGCTTTACAATGATGCAAAACACTTAGCTTGTTTGCATCAAGATGATTATTGATTACGTCGAGTCGTGAAAATTCACGTATTATGAGATTATGTATACTCGACGTTGAGTTACTTGAGATTTTCTTTCTTAATGACAAAATGATTAAGCCTTAATCACTCCTTTGATTAATCTCTACACCAAACAAATCCTCCAACCATTTCAAATTCCTCCCAAATCTTATCCCCAACATTCCCTAATATTCTTTATACTTTCATGTACATTTTTGTCCCCTACATTCCCACACCATATCTTCCAAACATTCTCTTTACCACATTCCAATCCAACCACTAAGATTTCACCACCTCATCATGTTACAATTCACAATTTTGAGGTCATTATTTAATTATTTAATTTTACTTAATATTTATTTTAAGTAAATTTACTCTTGCGAGTAACTAAATAGGTTATTCCGCATACGTCTTTAAACGCACATTTAACTCAAATCGACACCTGACAATACTCAGTATAATTATTTTTATTTCATTTTGGTTCCTTACAATCATATTTTAATATCCCATTTTTACTTTCGCATCTTTAGTTAAACTTTGCACATTTCGCGTTTTGCGCGTTTTCAGTCTACGTTTTCATTTTTTAAACAACAAATAATCACTCAACAAGCTCAAAGATCACCTAAAATGTCAAAATGAGTTTTGATGTCAAGTTTTAACATTTTTGTAAGTTTTGTATTTTTATGTTACCCGATTTTAAGTTTCGCATCTTAAAAACTCCACGTTTGCAATTACCGGGATCAAACTATACACTAAATCATACACTTCAAGCAAAATAACACCAAAATAAACCAAATCACACCACCTCATGTTGAGGTGGTCAATTATAATGTGTGTCTTAGGACACTTGTAATTTTCTTCTATATACATGTCCCCCACTATCCTAAACCACTTCATAAAATAACCAACTAAAATACCACTCATTCTAGATCTCAAAACCACACTTCATTTACAGCTCCAAGATCACCATCATCATCTTTTGATCATATTGTATTTCTTGTGCAAAGATTGGATGTCTATTGGTTACTAGATCTAGTGCTTTGATCTTGATTTTCTTGTGTGTTCCATTCTACTCTTGTAAGAAACCACACCATATTTTCCATTTTCCTACTGATGTACATTTCATTTTATGTACTTTTCATGTTTCATATAGTTGTTGTATTAATTTATGCATTGTACATAGCTTAAAATGCTTAAAACTATGATTGGGACTAGATTTGAAAAGACCATTTGGAGCAGGGACTGTTCTCGTAATTACTGCACTTAATCATTAGACTTTGGAGTTTAGGTAAAAATATAGGGCTGTAGATCTATCTCTTAGCTTCGATTTTCCGGGTGGGTGGTCGCGTGGTGGTACCCGATGATTTAATTAGAAAATAAACGGTAAAACTTGTCGGAAAATGCGCACCAGATTTGAATGGCTAAAAACTCTAAAAATTTGTATTAAAACCCCTGTTTCACAAAGAATAAAAGTGGTAGATAACACTTTAACTCGAAAGTATCCGAAAACCCGCGTAAAACGGAGTTAGGAAACTCACATTATCGCAAAAATGGTGGGACTGTTTAGAGCTGTCCCGGATCAGACTTGACATATAAGGATAAAATGGTAATTTCACTTAGGCTATGCAATTTTAAGAGCAATAAGACCCACAAACCTTATTAGCACACTCAAAAACCTTTCCGGGAATATAAAATTAGACATATAACTCCTTACGGTTTAGGGGAAACGGAATTTTTAATAACAAATATCGACTTTTTATCAAAATTCGCACTTCACCTAAAAATTATATAACTTGTCAAAATTTGTGTAAAAATGATCAAAAATATTTTTATGACATCTACAAACATTATAAATAATGACAAAATCAATAGAACTATTTTGTAACTTAAAAATTTATAAATTATAAATTTCTACAAACACTTGATATTTTACATATACCCCAAAGTGGTAGGACCCACTTTTAGAAAATAAACTCACTAAATTTCTATAGGTCAATTTAACCACGTATTGACACATTAGAATATTTGGACTGTAGAAATAATATAAAAACCCGAACCTCGGACAACTTATAAATTAAGGCTCGTAACAGTTTCTTAACTTGTCAATTTTAGTCCCTGTCACTTTATAAACCTTAAAAACACTATGTACAATTGCATTATTGATATAATATACTTACTTGCATTCATACTCTATTATTTTAAAACCTAAGACGCAACATATTATTTTTAGGTTGCTCGTAGGACATCTCGGTTTCTTCATTCCTTATTTACATCTTGCTATTTGATATTTGGTGAGTTCATAGCCCCACTTTAACTCTTTAAACTGTTTATAAACCCATTGGGGGAGATACATGCTATTTTACAATTTGGACATAAGTGTTTTAAAATGTATGCTTATCAAAACATATTATTGCTAAAGTACCGATATTGCCAAAAATAAGTCCCTAACTATATCATGAACCATTAATCACTTGTGTGTGAACGCGAATATTGTGAATAGGCCTATTGGGATTGACGAATCCCGTTTGTGTTGATCAGATAGATATCACAAACGCACTATATTTGAATAATTAGGTAAAATGGCAAATTACCTTTCAGGGCATTGGTTCATTCTATGAACCTTCAGTCAGTTTGCATGTCATGAGCTTAGTGCAATAATAACTGCTTTATGACTATTGTGGGTTACGCAATTGTCTCTTAAACTTGAAATCTTGTGGTCCATTATTTATCTATAAACCTGTGAATTTCACTCAACCTTTGTGTTGACTTTTTAGCATGTTTTATCTCAGGTCCTTAAGGTTTTTGGCAAGCATGAAGTCGTACGGAGAATGTTTTGATGGCTTGCATTTTGTTATCATTCGATAAACTCTTAAAAACTTTTATGTTTACGTATTATGTACTCTAAAACTATTTGGGACCCCTTGTAACTCTGATGTTTTATTATGATCGAATGATGAGCTTTTAAAACGTCTCATTTAGAGTCGTTTTCTATAATTATAACTGTTGTACTAATAAGTAGCACCCCAATGATATTACATTCCGCTGCGATATTTTGGGGGTGTTACACATCATCTTCTTCATCCAACCCTTTATTTCAAAACAAATAAACCTTCCTCACAAACCACCTCACTTCTCATCTCTAACATTCAAAATTCAAATTTTAAATCCAAGCCAAAGGCTCCCCATCACCTCAACATCACATCCTTATCCAACTTACTCTTACACATATACAACTCACTCCCTCACATACAACCTCCCCCACTCTCTCCCTCACTCTCTCAATTCAAATTTGAATTCTCTCTTAGGCTTTTCATCACATCCATATCACATCATTCTTACACATCCAACTCACAACCTTATCTCTACTTCTCTCACACTCCAACAACTATATTTCAAATTTGAATTTCAAACTTAGGCTCCCTTTCATCACATCATTCCAACTCACCCAAACTCATCTCAACCCTTCATCTCCCCTTTCTCTCCAAGCATAGGATATTCCCTTGGATATTCCCTTTTTAACTCAACCATGCTTACTCATCCAACTCAACCATGGTTCTTTCCTAACCCAACCTCACTCACTCACTTCCCTCTCACGCAATTTGAATTTCAAATTCAAATATTCCCTCTCTCTATCTCATCCAACATATACATTTCCTTTCCAAGAAAAGAAATATACCATGGCATATTCTTTTTCTTTTTTCTATGCCATGTGAGGAATACCCAAACTACCCCTATCCAATTATCCCTTCTATTCTTCTCTCTTTGATAATTGGTTTCACTTAAACACTTCACAAAACACTTTTACAAAATGGCTATTTGAGTTGGTAGACCTTGTGGATGGATACTGTAAAGGTCTAAACGTGTGAAGTACAATTGGGGGTTTAGCAAGGTTGGGTAGTTAAAAGACCAAAACCCAAAAGAGAAAACACCAAACATTCTGGCGCGTCGCTGGCGCTCCGACACGCCAGCAGCGCGCCAGACTCTGAAGTTGTTTTCTCACTTTGGGTCTTGGCCTATAAATACCCCACCTTGGCTCTTGTATTCCTCACCCCTTGCCATTATTCTTTCTCTCCAATTTCTTTTCTCTTTATACTCTAATTCTATTTTGTGTTCTTAATCTTTCACATAACATCTTTGAAAGAACACATCTCCTTGCATGGAAAGAATCACAAGAACCTAATCCACTCTTGTGATTGTGTCAAGGGTCTTCTTATCTATAACCTTTCTACTAGAATCGAGTCTCTAGGTTAGGTTAGGACTTGATTAAACAATCAAACATTCTCATTCAATTTAGTTGTAAGGGAAGTCTTGTGTCAAGGTGACCAAGCCTAGATCATTGGGGGATCTAGTTGGGGTTTGATACTTCCGGTGGGAAGTCTTTGTAGTCTTTTTGGTTAAGTCGAATCACGAGTCCTTGAGGGTGGTTTCCGAGGGCGGAATACCGTTGGGGAGTAGCTCTTTTTAGTGAGCACCTATCTTTGTGCATATCGGTGGAGTGAAGTTGTAACGGTTTGTAGTCCACCGAAAGGATTATACTTAGTGAATAGTATAGTGTCGTGGATTCGCAACTGGACGTACGGTTGGTATAAACCCCCCATCCCGAACCAGTATATATCGTGGTGTCATTTACTTGCTTTATATACTTTGGTTGTGATTGTGTTAGTGTTTGTGGTTGTATAAACCACTTGGTGCTCTTTGAGGCTTAAAGTTTTTAAACACCTAAAAAGCTGAAGAGGCCGTATTCACCCCCCCTCTACAGTTCTACAAAAATGTAGATCCTGAAGAGAATAAGAAAGAAACTGTTGAACTAGAAGAAGCTTTAAAATTGCCGTTTTTGAATCCAACTACTAGATCCAAAACAGCAGAAGCTTTAAAATAATGTTATGTACTGATAATATTTGACGTATTAAATCATATATGATAGTATATAAGATATTATAAAAATTTTAATGCAGGTAAACAGAAAATAGAAGCTAAGCTAATAATATAGAGACATAGAGCAGTGAAAAAAAAAGAAGAAGGGACAAGATGAACGAAACAGGAAAAACAAGAAGAATCAAATAAGAAAAAACAAGAAGAAGCTACACAACAAGTTGAAAAAGAAGCAAAGGAGAAAGTCGTTTAAGAAGATGCTGCAGAAGAAGTTAAAGATGATGAAAAGAAAAGTAAAAAAGAGAAGACAAAAAATGTTGTGCACTGGAAAAAAGATGTGACAACCCGTAATTTCAGGCCATTTTCCAAACCTCGACAAGTTACTATTCACAGATTACTATTCATCATTTACTATTCATCAACCACTATTCATCATTCACTATTCATCATTTTTGAAGTCAGTTTGAGACTTCGAGAAGTTTTCAAAATTTTTACTATTCACGAGACACTATTCATTCCCGGAGGGAAATCACTATTCATGGTTATCGTTCATCTTTTCGTAAACTAGGTTTACGGGTATCTAAAATGCGCGTAACCAGTATGGTTTAGCTGCGTATTCATGCATCATCAGTAAGGACATATAGACTAGAGTAGTCTACATATCATCAGTAACATCATTATCATATTAGGTCATGCACGGGTTTGTGTGATTTTCGTTAACGTATGTTTAATTATTTAATTAACGTTACCACTCAGTCATTACTACTAACATTATACCCGATACTCCCGTCAGTGATCATAACATATTTTCATACTCATTATAATGATATAAGGATTATATTATTACTTTACCCGGTGTTTTAAATCAATTGCTATATTTTCCGTTAGGAGCTTATAACTCCGTCGGTTTGCGATATTTCAACCCGATAATCATTCTAACACCCGATTCTTGCAAAGAATATGATTTTACAATTTTTACAACTTTGTCGTATTTTATTTTACCTCGTCACGATTTATTTCTAGTTAACTCGGTACCCGGTAACACCTAATGTATAATCAAAACAACTAATACTTAACTAATTAGGGGACAAGCTCTTTAATTAGCAATCCAATATTCCTTTTTCCTTCCACATGCCACCCCCTAGCCTCCTAATTTCACCAAAACACTTGATTAGTAAGACAAAACTCATTAATGTTACAAGTAAACATAACCTTGATTTAATTTCACAAACACTTTCACTTCACAAATCAACTAGCTAAAACAAACATATTCTCTCTTCTTCCTCTCCATTTGATCGGCCAAGAACAAGAACACCAAGGAATCCATAAATTTTTGAAGATCAAGTTACAATCAAGTCTCATTTACACTCCTAGCTAGGATTTTGAAATAAAAATCCCTAGGTTTCTTATACATTTCACTCAAAATCATCTCAAATCTTCAAGTATAAAGCAATAGTACGCTACTGGAGGCTTTTGGCAGGGCATGGCATGGTCATAGAAGACTCTGATAAACATATGGGACTGTTTAACTTATTTAAGGGCCTATTTCCGCACCACTTTTAATAATGTAAATATAACACTTTTGATTTCTCAAATATATTCTAAATGGATGTGGTGAAAACCGTTCTTTGTACTTGTGTTGTGATACCAATTGAGTAGCACCCCAGCGACATGTATGCTCCCGCTGGACCCGATTCTGGGGGTGTTACAGAAGATATTACAAGGGGTCAAAAAAAGAAAAGTCGAAGAATCTCCTAAGAGATTTACAAGAAGTGATGCTAAAAAAATTAAAGAAGATGAAAAATTTGATGAGAAGAGTGAAAAAGAAAAGGATGACAATGTGATTTTTGAAGGAAGTGAAAACACTTATGAAGAAGATGCTACAACTTCTAAAACAAACAAAAAAAGCAACAAAGAAGAGAAAGAAAAAAGATGAAGAAGAGGAGGAAATGGAATCAGATGATTAAGTGGTTGATGAAGCGAAAAGTGTACCGCTTTTAAGGGGTCATTTAAGCCTTAAATCGTATTTATTTGATCAAATATTGCCCTAAATCGTTCCTTTTGTCATTTTAGGTACTTTTGAGAAGAAATCTGGAAAAGGAGGCATTTTGGACGTTTTTGGAGCATAAAAGTGAAGAAAACGACAAAGTCTCAAAATCTTGCTGAAAGTTACTTTTGACGGCGTCAGGATTATGCCTGGACGGCGTCATGGCTTGGAAAAAGTGGTGGATGTGAAATTTACTCATGATAAGCCAGTGAAAATTGCATGGGAATTCTGACGGCGTCACCCTTTAATTTGATCAAGGTCGTCACGTTATAATTTAAAGAGGGACGGCGTCACGTTCATAGTCTGAGGGCGTCAAGCCTTGATAGGCCAGAACGGATTTTGGAGAGCTAAAGAGGGACGGCGTCAAGAAGGTCATCCGAGAACCCTAAAAGCGGTGAGGTGACGGCGTCACACTCCATAACGTGACGCCGTCAGATCTGAAAGTCTATATATAGTTTTCTAATTTTTTGTCATGAGTGTGGAACTTATTGGGGAACTTTGTGTGTGAAAACCCTAGGACGAATTTGGCAGCTTTTTCAAGGCTTTTTGCCTTGAGATCTTCCATGTTACATTGAAGATAAGTTATCAATTAATCATTCAATATGTCTATGTGTTGTTTGATTTTATCTTATTCTTGTCTTTTGTTTAACATGTTAGGCTAGATTTATATTGTGTTTGCTTAGATCTAATGAAACCTAGCTATTGATTATTGGTTATTAGTATGTTATTAGTTGTATTGGATGATTGTTCATCTATGTTAGGCTTAAGAAAACTGGCTAACTTCCTATTCGGTAACTTGCTTGAACGTCTTAAGAAACATGAACCAATGCGTACTAAAGGTTTTTATGGTTGTATTTAATGCACAAGCGAATTCTAGTGATCCCATGTTAGGAGCTTCCTAGCCGGCTCGACATAGGAGTGAAGTAGGAGCTTGTAGAGTTGGGGAAGTACGTACGCCACCCCACGAATGGTATTAAGGAATACACCCGTCATTCACGCAACTAATACACACTAATCAACCGGTAAAAGATAGTTAGGGAGTAAGGAAATCTAAGTAAACACATTTTCCTCCACATAAGTTTTCACCAACATTTTCATTTTTGTTATTTTATTTTATTTGCATTCGTAGTAATTTGGGTTAGTTGACTAGCAACTAATTCCGCCCACTCTTTCAAACCCGAGATTTTACTTGCTTTCATAAAAATTATAAAAACATAAAAAGAATCTTCTCTCACCCTTAGACCTATTAGAGTAATTTTTCATACCTAACGAACACTATTCCCTGTGGAGAACGATCAATCCCCCGTACTTACCACTACACTATACTACATCGGTCAGGTACACTGCCTGGTGGGGTTGTAAGCCTCTTGAGATCCCTCGAGAGGTAAAACCTGTTGTAAGGTTGCAAAACCACGCATCAAGTTTTTGGCGCCGCTGCCGGGGAATAGTTATTGTTTAGGTTGAATTTTTACTTTATAGGTCTACTCACTGGATTCCTTTCTAGTGAGATTTTTATTTTCTTTTTCTAGGTTTTCTTTAGTCTATCTTATTTCTTTGTACTTTTGTTTGTGATACCTTCCACTTACCTCATGAGTAACATTGGTCATTTGATCCCTGTTATTCGTATTTTTCGCCGTGCAAACTTTCAACTACCCGTTCCCGCCCCCATAATAGAAAACAACAACTTTTCACCCGACCACCACTTTGATAACAATTTTGAGATGGAGGAGTCTGACCATGAGAATGACTATATTAGTCCGTTTTACTACTCAGACTCCGATGAGGATGCCGGTAATGGAGAAGTAGTTAACGAGGAATGGGGAAAAGAGGAAATTGATCCCTTTAAGTATGTTGACCCTAGGACTAAGATCAAAAAGGATAGCCTCTTTAACATGCAATTTCCGTGTAAGATTGGTTATCATGATTTTTATGCTTACCTTAACTCATCTTTACCTATGAACATTATCTCTCGCGCTAATTATAATAAAATCATGGTAGATGAGCTAGAATATCAAGGGGATAACATTGTTGCTAGGATTGAGCCACTGCACGTATTCGTTGGAAGTTTTGTGTATTTGGTGGATTTTATGGTTATGGAGAACTTAGGAGAATTCATTGATAACAAATTAACCCAAGTCATTTTTGGAGAACCCTTCAAAAGGTTGACCAACCTTGACGAAAAACTTGTGGACGGGTTAATTACATTCTCGGATGGGGATGAAGATTTTACTTACCAAATGCCCCGAGCACATCCTAGGTTTAAAAACTACTCCATTGAATCTTGCAATAGACTTGTGCCTCTTGATTTGTTAAGTGAGAATGATAAGAGGAAGGGGCTCAAATATCCACATGAGAAAAATAAGAGATACTATCATGGATGTTTGGAGCTGAATGATGAATACAAGAAAGATGATGCAACAATTAGATGGCTCACACTTGGATACGTGAGCATAAGCGACACTAGATGAGCCTGACTTTGAGTCTAGCTACAAGACTCGTTAATAAAGAAAAGCGCTTCTTGGGAGGCAACCCAAGCTTTATTTGTTTTGTGTGTTTATTTGTTTGTTTGTTTGATTTTATTTATTTCCGTATGTATGTTTAAATTTTATTATTATTGATTCATGTTCAAAACTAATTTGTGAAAATGCTTTATTTTGTTTTTAACTTCGTCTTAACTACATATAAAGGTATTTTGCAAAAGCTAAGTGTAAGGGAAATCTAAATCGGTTTATTAGAACACAAATGAACATGAATCATAATAATAATAAATTAACATACATATTAGTATTTGTTTGAGTCAAATGCTTGTATCGAGTCATAATGATGTTTTGTAGGATTTCCAGGAAGTAAGGTATAGGTTTTTCCAAAATTTTTCCGGAAACGTAACATGAGAATTCTGTCAGATCATATCTGACGGCGTCAGGCTTTACAACCTGACGGCGTCAGGTTAAATTTTCTGAAAATTTTTGAAAGTTTTGTTTTCATAAAAAGTTTTTATTAAATCTCTAACTTATAATCTCCAGGAATCTGCAAAATTATCATTCCACAAGCATTATATCCTTATATATAGAGTTTATCCCGCCGATGTTATGCAGGTTTTCGTGTTTGTTTTCTCAGGTTTAACAGGTTATTTTGGACAAGGAAATGTTTTTGGATCAAGCTTATGGCGATGCATTAGTCATGGAGCTTCAACATTACTTTGGAAGAAAATCTAACCATGATACTTCATTATCCACAGAGCGAATCAGGGGAGTATTTGATTTCATTCTTTTACTTTTTTTCTTTTACATCTTGTTATTTGAACATTGGGGACAATGTTCATCTTAAGTGTAGGGGGGGGGGGGGGGTAAAAGTACGATTTTAGAGAATGCAGTTGCGCTTGATTTTTGTTTGTTTGATGATAGATGTGTAATAAAACTGAGATAAATACCTGTTAGGGTAATTTTAGTGCCAAATTTAAATTTTTTTTACAACATATAGGAGTGAAACTTTGATCTTAATGAGCGTCTCACGGATAGGAGTTATATGACTAGCACAAAACCGTACCACTAAAAAATTTTCCACCCCCAAATATGTGAGGTTCGCCCCTAGAATTGGTAGGAAAAGCATTTATGCTATGATGTGTGTACCGGTAGCACTTAGATTCTAGAACTTGCGTTAGGACCATTCCGAGGCCACAAGTGAGACTACATTCGTGTAGTTAGATTTACTACATGATAAGAGGCATTAGGATTAACCCATTGTTTTACACCTGTGTTTTTGTTATAATTACATTGGCTACATTGGTCAAGTAATTCCCCCACACCCTTTGCGTTGTACTCATTTTTAGTACACGATACCCCTAGTACACCCCTCAGAGCCTATCTTTTCGTTTCGACCTTTAAGCATTTTACTTAAAGGAAGAATTTGTTACACCCCACTAAAAATGTACACCCAAATCGCCTTAGCCTACCTTGTATGCACTCATTTTTAGTGCATTATTGTTACAACATTTGTTTAAACCCAAGTTAATTATCTAATTGATTACATGGTTGCTAAGTTGAGTCATATCCTTGTACATATTGTTTTGGGACGATTGGGACTCATGGGTAAAGTACTAGTGTAATGGAGTAATGGGGAAGAACAACATTATTACCCCCATATGTGCTAAAGAAAACCTAGAAAAATAAAATAAAAATCTCACTAGAAAGGAATCTAGTGAGTAGACCTATAAAATAAAAATTCAACCTAAACAATAACTATTCCCCGGCAGCGGCGCCAAAAACTTGATGCGTGGTTTTGCAACCTTACAACAGGTTTTACCTCTCGAGGGATCTCAAGAGGCTTACAACCCCACCAGGCAGTGTACCTGACCGATGTAGTATAGTGTAGTGGTAAGTACGGGGGATTGATCGTTCTCCACAGGGAATAGTGTTCGTTAGGTATGAAAAATTACTCTAATAGGTCTAAGGGTGAGAGAAGATTCTTTTTGTGTTTTTATAATTTTTATGAAAGCAAGTAAAATCTCGGGTTTGAAAGAGTGGGCGGAATTAGTTGCTAGTCAACTAACCCAAATTACTACGAATGCAAATAAAATAAAATAACAAAAATGAAAATGTTGGTGAAAACTTATGTGGAGGAAAATGTGTTTACTTAGATTTCCTTACTCCCTAACTATCTTTTACCGGTTGATTAGTGTGTATTAGTTGCGTGGATGACGGGTGTATTCCTTAATACCATTCGTGGGGTGGCGTACGTACTTCCCCAACTCTACAAGCTCCTACTTCACTCCTATGTCGAGCCGGCTAGGAAGCTCCTAACATGGGATCACTAGAATTCGCTTGTGCATTAAATACAACCATAAAAACCTTTAGTACGCATTGGTTCATGTTTCTTAAGACGTTCAAGCAAGTTACCGAATAGGAAGTTAGCCAGTTTTCTTAAGCCTAACATAGATGAACAATCATCCAATACAACTAATAACACACTAATAACCAATAATCAATAGCTAGGTTTCATTAGATCTAAGCAAACACAAGATAAATCTAGCCTAACATGTTAAACAAAAGACAAGAATAAGATAAAATCAAACAACACATAGACATATTGAATGATTAATTGATAACTTATCTTCAATGTAACATGGAAGATCTCAAGGCAAAAAGCCTTGAAAAAGCTGCCAAATTCGTCCTAGGGTTTTCACACACAAAGTTCCCCAATAAGTTCCACACTAATGACAAAAAATTAGAAAACTATATATAGACTTTCAGATCTGACGGCGTCACGTTATGGAGTGTGACGCCGTCACATCGCCGCTTTTAGGGTTCCCGGATGACCTTCTTGACGCCGTCCCTCTTTAGCTCTCCAAAATCCGTTCTGGCCTATCAAGGCTTGACGCCCTCAGACTATGAACGTGACGCCGTCCCTCTTTAAATTATAACGTGACGACCTTGATTAAATTAAAAGGTGACGCCGTCAGAATTCCCATGCAATTTTCACTGGCTTATCATGAGTAAATTTCACATCCACCACTTTTGCCAAGCCATGACGCCGTCCAGCGATAATCCTGACGCCGTCAAAGGTAATTTCCAGCATGATTTTGAGACTTTGTCGTTTTCTTCACTTTTATGCTCCAAAAACGTCCAAAATGCCTCCTTTTCCAGATTTCTTCTCAAAAGTACCTAAAATGACAAAAGGAATGATTTAGGGCAATATTTGATCAAATAAATACGATTTAGAGCTTAAATGACCCCTTAAAAGCGGTACACTTTTCGCTTCATCAAATACCCTTACACTTGAGATTTGCTTGTCCTCAAGCAAATGCGCTTTTATTCTAATCAAAATACAAGTTAGGGGTCATTTAATGCTAACATAAAAGTAATTACAACAAATAATCGTTCCACTTTAATCATAATAAGCACGGAGATTATAAACTAGCACCTCACAAGTAGTGTTTAGATACTCACATCTCTCAAGTGTCATCAAAATAAATCTCATAAATGAAAACGGATAATATCTCTCACTACCTGTCATAGCAAATAGATTACCATAGGCTTGGGAAAGGATCGAAAACCTCCTCCACTAGGCGTAAGCACCTAAGATAAACTATCAAAGAGGGCTTTTAAACGGGTTATAACGTTAGGTGTAGGGATATGATAAACACGGTTTTGTTGGATAAAGGATATTTTACTGGTGGCGAGTTAAAGATCTTGATTAATTACATGTACTATACAATATTGCTAAGCCAAGACTCGACTTGATTTAAGCTAATGAAAGAAAATAACAAAAACATAAAACAAACATAAAATGAAACGGGATGGTAGTCCGTATGTTTTTTTTTAAACGGCAACGGCGCCAAAAACTTGATGCGTGGTTTTGCAACCTTACAACAGGTTTTACCTCTCGAGGGATCTCAAGAGGCTTACAACCCCACCAGGCAGTGTACCTGACCGATGTAGTATAGTGTAGTGGTAAGTACGGGGGATTGATCGTTCTCCACAGGGAATAGTGTTCGTTAGGTATGAAAAATTACTCTAATAGGTCTAAGGGTGAGAGAAGATTCTTTTTGTGTTTTTATAATTTTTATGAAAGCAAGTAAAATCTCGGGTTTGAAAGAGTGGGCGGAATTAGTTGCTAGTCAACTAACCCAAATTACTACGAATGCAAATAAAATAAAATAACAAAAATGAAAATGTTGGTGAAAACTTATGTGGAGGAAAATGTGTTTACTTAGATTTCCTTACTCCCTAACTATCTTTTACCGGTTGATTAGTGTGTATTAGTTGCGTGGATGACGGGTGTATTCCTTAATACCATTCGTGGGGTGGCGTACGTACTTCCCCAACTCTACAAGCTCCTACTTCACTCCTATGTCGAGCCGGCTAGGAAGCTCCTAACATGGGATCACTAGAATTCGCTTGTGCATTAAATACAACCATAAAAACCTTTAGTACGCATTGGTTCATGTTTCTTAAGACGTTCAAGCAAGTTACCGAATAGGAAGTTAGCCAGTTTTCTTAAGCCTAACATAGATGAACAATCATCCAATACAACTAATAACACACTAATAACCAATAATCAATAGCTAGGTTTCATTAGATCTAAGCAAACACAAGATAAATCTAGCCTAACATGTTAAACAAAAGACAAGAATAAGATAAAATCAAACAACACATAGACATATTGAATGATTAATTGATAACTTATCTTCAATGTAACATGGAAGATCTCAAGGCAAAAAGCCTTGAAAAAGCTGCCAAATTCGTCCTAGGGTTTTCACACACAAAGTTCCCCAATAAGTTCCACACTAATGACAAAAAATTAGAAAACTATATATAGACTTTCAGATCTGACGGCGTCACGTTATGGAGTGTGACGCCGTCACATCGCCGCTTTTAGGGTTCCCGGATGACCTTCTTGACGCCGTCCCTCTTTAGCTCTCCAAAATCCGTTCTGGCCTATCAAGGCTTGACGCCCTCAGACTATGAACGTGACGCCGTCCCTCTTTAAATTATAACGTGACGACCTTGATTAAATTAAAAGGTGACGCCGTCAGAATTCCCATGCAATTTTCACTGGCTTATCATGAGTAAATTTCACATCCACCACTTTTGCCAAGCCATGACGCCGTCCAGCGATAATCCTGACGCCGTCAAAGGTAATTTCCAGCATGATTTTGAGACTTTGTCGTTTTCTTCACTTTTATGCTCCAAAAACGTCCAAAATGCCTCCTTTTCCAGATTTCTTCTCAAAAGTACCTAAAATGACAAAAGGAATGATTTAGGGCAATATTTGATCAAATAAATACGATTTAGAGCTTAAATGACCCCTTAAAAGCGGTACACTTTTCGCTTCATCAAATACCCTTACACTTGAGATTTGCTTGTCCTCAAGCAAATGCGCTTTTATTCTAATCAAAATACAAGTTAGGGGTCATTTAATGCTAACATAAAAGTAATTACAACAAATAATCGTTCCACTTTAATCATAATAAGCACGGAGATTATAAACTAGCACCTCACAAGTAGTGTTTAGATACTCACATCTCTCAAGTGTCATCAAAATAAATCTCATAAATGAAAACGGATAATATCTCTCACTACCTGTCATAGCAAATAGATTACCATAGGCTTGGGAAAGGATCGAAAACCTCCTCCACTAGGCGTAAGCACCTAAGATAAACTATCAAAGAGGGCTTTTAAACGGGTTATAACGTTAGGTGTAGGGATATGATAAACACGGTTTTGTTGGATAAAGGATATTTTACTGGTGGCGAGTTAAAGATCTTGATTAATTACATGTACTATACAATATTGCTAAGCCAAGACTCGACTTGATTTAAGCTAATGAAAGAAAATAACAAAAACATAAAACAAACATAAAATGAAACGGGATGGTAGTCCGTATGTTTTTTTTTAAACGGCAACGGCGCCAAAAACTTGATGCGTGGTTTTGCAACCTTACAACAGGTTTTACCTCTCGAGGGATCTCAAGAGGCTTACAACCCCACCAGGCAGTGTACCTGACCGATGTAGTATAGTGTAGTGGTAAGTACGGGGGATTGATCGTTCTCCACAGGGAATAGTGTTCGTTAGGTATGAAAAATTACTCTAATAGGTCTAAGGGTGAGAGAAGATTCTTTTTGTGTTTTTATAATTTTTATGAAAGCAAGTAAAATCTCGGGTTTGAAAGAGTGGGCGGAATTAGTTGCTAGTCAACTAACCCAAATTACTACGAATGCAAATAAAATAAAATAACAAAAATGAAAATGTTGGTGAAAACTTATGTGGAGGAAAATGTGTTTACTTAGATTTCCTTACTCCCTAACTATCTTTTACCGGTTGATTAGTGTGTATTAGTTGCGTGGATGACGGGTGTATTCCTTAATACCATTCGTGGGGTGGCGTACGTACTTCCCCAACTCTACAAGCTCCTACTTCACTCCTATGTTGAGCCGGCTAGGAAGCTCCTAACATGGGATCACTAGAATTCGCTTGTGCATTAAATACAACCATAAAAACCTTTAGTACGCATTGGTTCATGTTTCTTAAGACGTTCAAGCAAGTTACCGAATAGGAAGTTAGCCAGTTTTCTTAAGCCTAACATAGATGAACAATCATCCAATACAACTAATAACACACTAATAACCAATAATCAATAGCTAGGTTTCATTAGATCTAAGCAAACACAAGATAAATCTAGCCTAACATGTTAAACAAAAGACAAGAATAAGATAAAATCAAACAACACATAGACATATTGAATGATTAATTGATAACTTATCTTCAATGTAACATGGAAGATCTCAAGGCAAAAAGCCTTGAAAAAGCTGCCAAATTCGTCCTAGGGTTTTCACACACAAAGTTCCCCAATAAGTTCCACACTCATGACAACAAATTAGAAAACTATATATAGACTTTCAGATCTGACGGCGTCACGTTATGGAGTGTGACGGCGTCACCTCGCCGCTTTTAGGGTTCTCGGATGACCTTCTCGACGCCGTCCCTCTTTAGCTCTCCAAAATCCGTTCTGGCCTATCAAGGCTTGACGCCCTCAGACTATGAACGTGACGCCGTCCCTCTTTAAATTATAACGTGACGACCTTGATCAAATTAAAGGGTGACGCCGTCAGAATTCCCATGCAATTTTCACTGGCTTATCATGAGTAAATTTCACATCCACCACTTTTGCCAAGCCATGACGCCGTCCAGGCATAATCCTGACGCCGTCAAAAGTAACTTTCAGCAAGATTTTGAGACTTTGTCGTTTTCTTCACTTTTATGCTCCAAAAACGTCCAAAATGCCTCCTTTTCCAGATTTCTTCTCAAAAGTACCTAAAATGACAAAAGGAACGATTTAGGGCAATATTTGATCAAATAAATACGATTTAGGGCTTAAATGACCCCTTAAAAGCGGTACACTTTTCGCTTCATCAGTGGTTGAGGTTAAAAGAGAAAAAACAAGCAAAGGAAAACAAGAAACAAGCAAAACCAGTAAAAAATAGTGAGGTATATCACCAAAAGCTTTGTATGATGCGATGTTTTGTTTAATAGATGAAAGGAAGAAATGTTTGAAAGACATGGGTTTTGAGCGTATGATAAACTTTCTGATAGTTGAACTACTTGGAAGTTTAGGGTATTACGTTGTTAAAAAATTTCACACACCAAGCATGGAACTAGGATTACAGAAAGCGTCAATAAAAATAACAAGGCAAAAAATTCACGACATGTTTGGTGTACCAATGAGGAGAAGAAAGTTAGAAGATCTTGAACCAAGACCTTCTGACGATCCTTTCATCAGAGAATGGGAAGAACAATATTCTTATCTTCCAAAAGTCACACCACCATCGATATCTTTATAGATCAACAACACAATAGGAGATGTTTTCTTGTTTAAGATCAACTTCTTAACTCTATTTGCAAGCATAATGGGAACTTTGGACAATGGAGGAAAAGTTCCAAAAACTGTGCTCAAACATGTCAAAGAAGATGATGACATATCTGACATAGACTAGTGTGGTTATATTATTGATAGCTTGCAAACTAGTAGGCAAAATTGGGGAGAGTGTGAAGAATGGCAACAACTACTACTATGTGCCACTCACATTCCTAAATGTAAGTTATTTTTCATGTTTGTATAAATTTATTTATTTTATCACATGTAATTCAAAAATATAAACAAATAATCTCACAATTTATTTTTGTATAAAAAGATGTTGTACTTGGACTCAACATACTTTCCGACCTTTCCAGTAATTCGTCATCGTCCCGCATTGAGAAGTTGGAATACTCCAACTATGAGAAAGAGGATCGAACTTGAAAAGAAAGAGAGATGCTTGGGAAAACTGGAACATCACGATGATTTTAATGAAGAAGAAGAACAAACTAGTTTAAATGTGTATAAAGGAGCTGATATATACTATGAATAGTTGAGTCCTAAAAAATCAGTAATGCAAGAGGTAAACTATTAAATTCTTTTAATTGTCTTATAACCTGATGCATATATCACATATGATTCTGTATAAATTTTAAACTTGTTTTGAATAATCACATGTGATAGTTTACAAAATCACATTTGATAATTCAAATGTTTGTGTGAAATACAAAACAACACATGTGATTTTACATGTTTATTACAAGACTAAAATGTTTTAATACAACGTGCTGGTTTTGCAGGATTTTTATGCGAAGATTAGAGAAACGCTTCAACTAATTTCAACAGAAAGGAGGGATTTGGTTGAGACTATGAGAGATGGAATGATAAAGTATATAGATGACAAAAAGCTGTTGCAGTTTTGTAGAAGATACAAGGAGATATTTAAAGTTGTTGAATTTTATCAAGATCGAAGTTTAAGTGAAAGTGATGACTACATTATGACTGACACTGAAAGTTTCAATGATGACAGCAGCGAAGAAGACAATGCATGGCCAAACAATGAGGAAGATTCAATAAGTTATGTTACTAGAGAAGATGCAAATTATGGCGGTGAGGTGGGTGGGAACGAAAAAAAAGATGGAATTGAACAGCAAACTAAGATGGAGACTGAAAAATAAGGTAAAGACGAAGTTGAAGCTGAAAAAAATGAGAATGAGACAGAAATGAAACTGAGAAGGCATAGGAGACGATGGAGAAGGCAAACGAGCTTGTGGTGGAGGAGCCTGCAATGGAAAAGGAAATTGAGAAGGAGACTGAAAAAGAGAATGTCGAGAATGTGGCGCAAAAAGAAACAGTGGTTGGGAAGGGAAAAGAGACTGTGGTGGTGGAGTCTGCGGTGGAAAAGGGACAAAAGAATGTAGTGGAGGAGCCTGCAGTGGAGAAGGAAAACGAGCTTGTGGTAGAGAAGGGAAAATATATTTTCGAGAAATGTTATACGAAAAATTATTACAGTATAATATTAAAATATATCAACAAAATAAGTATTATTATACAAACATGTACTAATATGATGCTCGCGTAATGCGATAGCGAAATCAAATAGTCCTAAGAGCAAGACCACGTGATGATTGATTAATTAAGAGTGGTTGCATACTATATAACATCGAAAATATCATGCAATATAGTAAAAGAGTTCGAATATAAGATATCTTTTTTCATACACAATCACAAATTATTACAAAAATTACAAAAATCATTTATCATTCAATTAATTGCATTAAAATATGTTTGTATATTACAAGCATGAATTAAAGGGTAGTTATGGTTTTAGACTTTTTTTTGTTAAATCACATTGTATTTTTCCTTTTCTTTTTCTTTTATTGTAAAACATGTCTACAAAAGGTGCTTTAAAATGTTGCAATTAATGCTACTATGTTGTAACCAACACAATTCCATAATAAGTAAATGTGTTGGCTGAAAATTTTAAGACTACCTTATTTAGCATGTCCTAAATGCTTTATAATGTATTTTACATATATATGTTCAATTTCCTCAAAAAAAGTCGTCTCGTGGTATTAATGTGGGTAAAGGGGCTAAATTTAGCTCTTCAAACCCTAAGCAGGTGTACGTAGCTGTGTCGAAGCCAGATGCTACTAAGGAGAAAATCACCAAAGAGGCAAGTTCGAGTGGGACGAATATTGCTACATCAAAACCATTTGATGCTCTTGATATGCCTGATAGTGATGAGAATGGTATTCCTTGTGCAACAAGTGTTTCTCCTAAGGATGGGGTGAAATAAACTAAGGTGGCTGAAGAAGATAGTGATGATGAGATTCTTGATTGCCAAAATGATATGGCTAGTTTTTTAGCATCTAGGATACCTGCTATTGCTAGTTCTTCTAAGGGTGAAAATGGATGTGGGGGGAAGAAGAGTTTATTAGAAAGTTGGAGGGAGAGTCATGGTGACGACCCCTATGGTAGCACTAGTACTACTCTTATTGTTGAGAAAATTGGGAAGCTCAAATAGCTAATTATTAAGGGGAAAGTACTCTTGTGGATGATGATGGTAAACCTCTTAAAAAGGTTGATTTGAAATAGATAGAGCAGGATGCGGCTTCTAAGCCTAGTATCTCTTCCTCTACATGTACTTCTTCAACCAAGATGGGTAACCCTTTCTTTAAGGTGGGTAATGTGGATGTTTTTTATAGCGACGACGATGAAGTTCTGGAATATCCTAACAAGACTAATTATTTCGGTAGTTGAAGGAACGAGAGGAGTCTTCTAGAACAATGGAAAGATGGTACATGTGACTAAAATAACTATGATGATGATTGTGGTCTATCTACGGCCCAATTAATGGTTGCTGCCATCCATGATATTAGACTTGGATAGGTTGTTTTCTTTTGCTTAGCATAAAGGCTGATGTGTCTTAGATTATGCTTGGTTTTGTTTTGGTTTTCTAGTTGTGTGTAGCTAGTTTGATCATTTATAGCCTGTCATGAATGATTTAGTGGTTGTTCAAGACTTCAAGCGGTTGCTTGAGGTTAATGTGGTATTTCAGGCACACTCCATTGTACTTAACTATCTTTTGGATTAATATATTTTGTTAGGTGGAAGCCCTTTACTCAATATATATATATATATATATATATATATATATATATATATATATATATATATATATATATATATTATATATATATATATATTATATATATATATATATATATATATATATATATATATATATATATATTTGAGATCAAATAAGATCAATGTTAAAATTCTAAAAATTAGATCCACTCAAGAACTAATAGGAGGAGGGCATTCTAAAAATTAATACAAATGAATTTGTATAGCTTACATGGCATTTTAGTAAACATAACACAAAGCAAAAGCAGTTTTTTATTTTATTTATTTTTTTATTTTTTTTCCTGGTTCTTTAGCCTCACATCACCATGCATGATTTCATTCAATTATATCCTAGATTTGTAGCACAATATCATTCAATTTCAGTTATTACAATACAAAAGATCATACATCTCTTTTCAGTTTTCACATTCTCCATTCGTTTCCAGTTTTCAGAATCTGCATTCGATCCAGTCGTCATGAATGATTCAATAGAAATTCAGGTTGTTGATAATTATGCTGAAGATAATAAATTCGTTTGTTATGCGTGTATCATTATTGTTATCAGTATGTAATGATTGTAGTTGATCATTTGTTTTTGAATTGTTTTTGTTTTTTAATGTATAATATCACATACTCTGTATTTTCATGTGTTTTTTTTATCATTTATTTTATTTGTTCATGTGTTTTGTATTTTTGATAATGTATTTGTCCATGTATGTATATATCATCATATACACAATATTATAGAATAAGAACCTTTAGGATTTCGTATGTTATATCACATACTCTGTATATGAGATTAAGCTTTAGAATTTTGTAATTTGATAAAAGCTTTAGAATTTTGTAATTTGATAAAAGTTTATAACCTATAATCCCATTGTTTTAGGTGAACCACTCAGTCCTCGAGCAGTGAACAATGAGCAAGACGTGTTTGGTGAGTACTGTTTTACACCGCCTCAAGATCAGGTTGGAAATATTCAGCCTACTCCTAAAGGTACTAAATTTTGGGTCCCCAAAGTTAATAATAAACCTGTGTAAGGGATAGTCTTTGATACACTTGAACTAGCTCTAAAGGCTTACAAAGATTATGCAAGTGAAGGTGGTTTTGAGGTTAGAAAGGGTGGTCAGAAGTACACCAAAAGACAGGAAAGAAGAACCCAGGAATAAGTATTTTTATTGTGTTAGACAAGGTTTTAAACCCCCACTTAAGACTGAAAATCAAAAGGCTAAAAATTAAAAGAAGGAAACTTTCATCTTGTCTTTGTGGATGTACCGCACAACTTAGACTTAATAAGAGACCAGATGGAAAGTATATTGTGACCAATTTTTTTGAGAAACACAACAATAGTTTTGTATATGAAGACGATATCAAGTATCTTAGGACATCCGTAGGCTGACTTTCACCAAGCAGCAATTGTTAAACCATCTTTCTAATGTCAACATAGGTCCCGTTAGATCTTGGAAAGTGATGAAAGAAATCTATGGTCGATTTGAAAATCTAGGCGCAACAGATGTTGAATGCAAGAATTAGAGGTGTGGGTTGAATGAATATATTGGTGATCGTGATACTCAAATGGTCGTTGATAAGCTATTGAGTCGTGAAGAATATTTCAAATATTTTTTTAGTTGAATACAAACACGATAAAAATACTAACACTTTGGTTGGATTGTTTTGGGCAGACAATCAAGCCAAGTGTAATTACGCTGCCTTTGGGGACGTTGTGTCATTTGATGCCACGTTTCATTCAAACAGGTATCTTTAACTTCATTTAATTTTTTTAGTTGGTGTTTGTTTAGCACATATTGATACATGATGTGTCGTTTAGTAAAGGTAATTTATTTTTCAAGTTTTAAATTTATATTTTGCCAACTTTACCTATAACTAACAATTACGGGTAGTTACCCGATCGATGGTGAGCTAGTTGGTAAGTAGGGTGTCGATCACTAAGAGTGGAACGTTAACACTTAAATATCTATCAGCATTTTAATCTTAACAATTAGTCTAATTAAACCTAATCTAACGCAGCAAGGGGTTTTCAGCCTCAGAGACTGGCACAAGATTTAGATTTAATGAAAACAGTAAATAACAACTAGGAGACAAATAACACACAGAAGCAGAGATACATATAATAAAGAAGAGGTCAAGCCGATAGTAAGGAAAACGTATTAGCCATTGGTTAGTCATATATGATGTTTGATAAGTCTAAGACCTGTAGCGACAGTAGTCACAACTTGGCGTATCTCATTCCTGGGAATAGGCACCCCTAGACTCCTAGATTCATTTTTAAGATTGACTGATCTAATCCTGTCACGATTAGTCCAAATCCGCATAAACCTCACCTTAATGATTATCTTTTTATTAATTAACCACTTAGGGCTTACATTAACATGCAAAACAGTATTAATGAAGTAATAAATGTAATGAAAACACAAGCCTGAGCTGCATATCGAATTAGTAAAATATCAAAACATCAAATAATAATTAAACATGGCTAATACCTACAGGTATTAGCCCATAATCGCAGTCATATCACAAGATAACATATTTGGAAATATTCAAGTATGAATCAAAAGATAAAAATACGCTAACCGAACGATTAAAGTGTAATACAACGAATTAAGTGAATCTTCCTATGTAATTATACACTAGCAGGACCTTTGTTGTCTTCTTTATTGCTCTGATCTCGTACTTGGTGGTTAGATTCTCGTTCGCCTATATTGTGTCTCTCAAAAGCTGCTGCGAATCTGGTATTTATACATTCTGGAAAAAGAGTTGATACGGCGTATCAGTTAATCTGATACGATGTATCTCGGTAACTTTGCGTGGGGTCCAAGATTATTATTTTCTAGAATATTCGTACACTGCCTTAGTGATACGGCGTATCACTGTTCTTCATATGGCGCATCTTGTCTTCAATATCTTGGAATTCTGGTGAAGTCTTGAGATTAGATACGACGTATGTTGTTGATGTCATATGGCGTATCTTAAGTGGAACAAGTCAGATCTTCTCGTTGACCAAAGTTTCATATACGGCGTATGAGAGAAATTCATACGGCGTATGCTTCAAAGTTAGGCAATGGTCTTCATATTCGTCCAAGTCTTGTTATACGGCGTATCTATCTAGAATGATACGGCGCATCCTTTTTCAGTTTGGTGGACTTTTTTAACTTGATCTATTTTGCTCCAATTTACGTAAAAAATAGCTAAGTTTCACCAATTGCTTGTAAATATCTGAAATATGAACATTTAAGTGATTAAGTATCAATTCTTATATAAAACAAGCAACATAAATAGGATAAATGATGCTAATAATTACCACTTATTTTATGTCATCAAATATCCCCCACTTGAACTTTACTTGTCCTCAAGTAAACTTTAGATTAAACTTATAAAAATGTATCCTAAACATTCATCTAGGATTTTTCTAGTTAAGCATTTATTCATTTAATCTCAATTGCACAACCAAACTCCTCACGAAATAGGAAAATGAAATCACTCAAATCACTCAACTAATCTATGTGGTAATATTTAAGTAATTCGCTCAATTGCTTGGTCGTGACGAGTATTATATCATAAGCTTGGAAAGGATACACATCTCCCCATTAAAGCTCAGGAGTAACAAGTCTAAAGCGATAAATTGGGTTAATATGATAAGGCTTAAGGGTTGTACCTAGCTTTTGTTCAAACATCGCATACACAAACATAATAGATCGCTGGCGCGAATTTTTGATTTCCTCAAACAACGGATGGTCACTAAGGTGGAACCTTAGATCGCTGGCGCGTCATTCGATTAGTCAAAAACCGGATGGTCACTACAATATTCTTGCACTTGACATTCTCACTAAGCCATTACTTTATCCGGATGCTCGAAAGCTAACAACGAACAAAGTAACTTGGTAAGGGTAAGGATTAAATTTGGGAAATACATAAAATGGTGTAAAAATTAAATAAACAAACACGTAGATTAAGTCCATACAAATGTGGTTAATTACTTCCCGACCTTCCCTTGAAAAAGACACAAATCACAGACTAACTCACACTTTAATAGGTAGACACGAATTAGACTCAATGATGTCTTAATCATAGAATAAACCTTAGTTAGCGTTCCCATAACGACCAACTCCCTTGCAATCCATAAATATAGTACAACAAATAGTGGCGATATCTCCACTAATACATAACTTTACATCGTTGGTTTATAATACGTACCAACGAATAATCGATTAGCTCAAAAAATATAAATTCGGTTAAGTTTAGACAAACCGATTATCTCACAACCTCACTTCTTTTTTCTTTTTTTTTTTTCTTTTTTTTTTTTTTTTTTTTTTTCGATTTTTTTAATAAACAAAAAAAACTACTAATGGTGTAAAATTTCACCACATCACCATCATAATAAATCTGGATAATTTTTCCATACTTTTCAAACTTCAGATATAAAAATAATAGTGATAGTAGCAAACACACGAAAATAAAAAATAACTACTATCACATTCCCAATTGCGATGTGCAATTCCCGACCTAACCAAAGATAAGAAACACACACGAACATAGGAAATACACACTTTATAAAAGCAACCAACCACGGACTTTAATCTACAGGGTAGGCTAAGGTGTAAGGGTGTAACGAAATAATTTAATATTGGTGTAAGAAACGAAATGAATGGCTCTAAGGGTTTTTCTAGGGGTATCTTACTCTAAAAGTGAGAGTAACAAATGGGTTTATACGGGGATTAACTAACCAATGTGGTTAGTTAATATAACATAGCAAATAAAGGCTATTTGGGTATGATCCTAGAAATTTACCAAGTTAGAGAAGTCACTCCAATTATATCTATAATACTTATTATGGTGGTCTCGAATAGTATACCAAGCCAAGTTCTAAAGTTTACTACAAGTCATCAGCACACTCATATTTTTGTGGAATTTGGGTAAAATAGTGGAAATGGAATAGGCTTAATTCTCACAATATGGAAATAAGGGTTATGTGTGCGGGTTATGCAACTTATGATCTCACAAAAACATGCTAAATTTTCTAAATTTAAGCATATATTAGGCATATTTTTGAAAAATTAAGGACAAATAACGTTCTAATTCGCCATCCCCCTACTTAAGATAAACAACGTCCTTGTTGTGTAAATGAAAATTAAAAACAGGAAATAAAAAGAATTATAACGGAAAACTCCCCTGAGATTTGCTCGGTATGATCCTCCATTATGCGTGTGTGAGCAACTTTTTCTATGTTGTGAAATGAAAGGTGTCATCCTAGCTTGAACAATTTTGAACAAAAAAAATTCAGGAGTATGTATACCACCATTTACTTTGTATTCAAAGTACTCAACTTGTGTTAGTAATCATGAAAATCACAGCTAGTGCGTATTCGTTGATCGTTGGCTAGTAAAAAATATAAAAATAAAAATAGAAATAAAACTTAAAATCATCAGGTCAGTCGATACGCCGCATCCATGGGATTGGATACGCCGTATCGAGCCTGGAATAAAAATAAGTACGAGTCAGATGTTTTATGCGTCGTATCCAAAAACCTGGATACGCCGTATCAAAAGATCTGACAGAAAGTTTCAAAGTGCAGAAATAAAATAAAAATGCAGAAAAATAAAAGGATGGATATGACCAGAACAGTCGATATGCCGTATCCTTGTTATGGGATACGTCGTATCGATGTATAGGTCAGACAGACTCGACAACAAATTAAATTGACGTAAATTAAAAGATAAGCATGGGTTTCCTCCCACGAAGCGCTTGTTTTTGTTCGAGTCACGAGCCTGACTCCACCCTTATTTATTGTGTAATAGGGTGTTTGTCCCCCTACTTGGATTCAAGTGCGGGTGATAATAGCAATAAACACTATAAGAGTGTAAATTTGCTCTAGTAAGAAGAAACGATAAGTAAAAATGGTACCTTAGTGGGTAGTGATCTCCACTCATTACCTTTCCCGATTTTGTTGATGAATTGGATGTCTTGAACACTCCATGTGAGAGACTAATATGTTGAGGGTACACGAATAACCTTTCTTCTTTAAGGATCTTGTCGGTAGTCAGGCGTCCCTCAACTTTCGTACAAGATGAGAAGGGGTCATTGGCAAGTATCTTTTTGAGCCCCTTCTTTCCATGTTGGCTTCAAATTATCTCGCTCTTTAACCAAGGTATTGTTCAAGAGCTCATCAATGGATTCATTTGGAAGTTCAACCAAACTTTGGTGGATAACAGGTTCGTCATATGTGTCATCATGTGGTGTGATTTCTATAATAGGTTTTAAGGTAATAGGTTTCACCACATCATCTTTCTGCTCTGCAACCTGTTTAGAAACACTAGCAATATCATTAGTAACTAAAATAAAAGGAGAGTCAAGGGTGTTACCAATTTGTGTCACAGATTCCACACGAGCTTGTGGTTTTGATTCTTTCACCCGTAGACTCTTAGCTTTCATCTTCTTTAAGTGCTTATTGCTTGGTTCCTTATTCTTCACCACCTTCAATCGTCCAGGGAAAGGGATGGTTGTCGATCCCATAATCAATCATCCAGGGAAGGGGATGGATGGGTGATACGGTTCAACCACTGGTTTTGGCCTAGGCCATACTTCCATAACTAATGTCCAAAACTTGTTAGCCTTTCTAAGTCCGTGAGATTTAAATTCCTATTTTCTTCCTGAATGTCCATCACAGGAAGGTCATCCGTTGTTTCCATGTCATCAACGAACTCCACATTATTCTTAGTATATCCGGAATTATACACCTCATCATCTTGTGGTTGTACATCATCACAAATAACAACATCAAACTCATTACCTTTTTCCACCACACTCTTTTGATTTGGTATGACACTAAGTAGGCTTATAATAGTACGACAATGTTCTTCAATACGATGTACCAAATCCATAGTATCTTCATTATGCTTCTTAAGCGCCTCTTGATAACTTGTGTCTTCCATTTCTTGCCTTGACAGTTCACCATCATTTATAAATTTAGAAATGGTTTCTTCAAAGTTATAGACCTCTTTTTGTGGTGGTGGATTTGGTGGGTAGGGTGAGTATTGGTAAAACTAAGGTGCGTTATCGTAACCGTATGAATCATAATGAGAATACCCATCATAATATTCATTGAAATTCTTGTTGTTGAGGTATGGGTAATCTCCATGTTCATTATTTTTAGCCCCCCATCTGTATCATCATTATTAATGTACCACTTTTCTTCAACGTATCTTGCATATATCCAATCATAGACCTGACCATTCTTAATTGACATGTCTGATTCATATTGGACATATTCTTCCATGGTCATTTCATCAATGTTTTTCTCGATCACCATGATTTCCTGAAAAACAAATAACCAAGAAGACCAAAATTAGACCAAATATAAAAACAATAAAAACTAAAAAAAAATTGTTGCTGTATCAGATGATCGATAGGCCGTATTCAGTAAACTGGATACGCCGTATTAATAATTTAAAAATTCAGGTATGTTTAAAAAAAATAGATACGCCATATACGCAAGAGCTGATACGTCGTATGAACTTTTAGGGTTTAAAGATTCTGATTAAAAACAGAATACCCGTATTCAACGAATTAAATACGCCGTATCCGAGTAATTAAATTCGATACGCTGTATATATAATAAAACCGCAATACACCATATTCAAATAATTGAATACGCCGTATCGTTTAGTTCAGCAAAATACAGCAGAACATAAACAATGCAAAAAAACAAAAATAAACACACACAAACAAAACAAACAAAATCAAACAAATGCAGAAAAAAATACAATGCAAATTTACAACAAAGTTAGTCAAGTTAAAAACCTAAATCAAAATACTAACAAATACAAGTATTAAACAATTCACTCCCCGGCAAATTTACAACAAAGTTTGATCCAACAATTCACTCCCCGGCAACGGCGCCAAAAACTTGATGTATTGTTTAGTACAGGTAATTTATTTTTCAAGTTTTAAATTCATATTTTGCCGACTTTACATATGACATACACTTACGGGCAATTACCCGATCGATGGTGAGCTAGTTGGTAAGTAGGGTGTCGATCACTAAGAGTAGAACTTTAACACTTAAATATCTATCAGTATTTTAATCCTAACAGTTAGTCTAATTAAACCTAATCTAACGCAGCAAGGGGTTTTCAGCATGAGAGACTGGCACAAGATTTAGATTTAATGAAAACAGTAAATAACAGCTAGGAGACAAATAACACACACAAGCAGAGATACAGATAATAAAGAAGTGGTCAAGCCGATAGTAAGGAAAACGTATTAGCCATTGTTTAGTCATATATGATGTTTGATAAGTCTAAGACCTGTAGCGACAGTAGTCACAACTTGGCGTATCTCATTCCTGGGAATAGGTACCCCTAGACTCCTAGATTCATTTTTAAGATTGACTGATCTAATCCTGTCACGATTAGTCCGAATTTGCATAAACCTCACCTTAATGATTATCTTTTTACTAATTAACCACTTACGGCTTACATTGACATGCAAAACAGTATTAATGAAGTAATAAATGTAATCAAAACACAAGGCTGAGCTACCTATCGAATTAGTAAAATATTAAAACATCAAATAATCATTAAACATGGCTAATACCTACAGGTATTAGCCCATAATCGTAGTCATATCAAAAGATAACATATTCAGAAACATTCAAGTATGAATCAAAAGATAAAAATACGCTAACCGAATGATTAAAGTGTAATACAATGAATTAAGTGAATCTTCCTATGTAATTATGCAGTAGCAGGACCTTCGTGGTCTTCTTTATTGCTCTGATCTCGTACTTGGTGGTTAGATGCTCTTTCGCCTATATTGTGTCTCTCAAAATTTGATGCGAATCTGGTATTTATACATTCTGGAAACAGAGTGGATACGGCGTATCAGTTTATCTAATACGGCGTATCTCGGTAACTTCGCTTGGTGTCCAAGATTATTATATTCTGGAATATTCGTACACCGCCTTACTGATACGGCGTATCACTGTTCTTTATACGGCGCATCTTGTCTTCAATATCTTGGAATTCTGGTGAAGTCTTGAGATTAGATACGGCGTATGTTGTTGATGTCATACGGTGTATCTGGAGTGGACCAAGTCAGATCTTCTCGTTGACCAAAGTTTCATATAAGGCGTATGAGAGAAATTCATACGGCGTATGCTTCAAAGTTAGGTAATGGTCTTCATATTCGTCCAAGTCTTTTTATACGGCGTATCTATCTAGAATGATATGGCGTATCGTTCTTCAGTTTAGTGGACTTTTCTAACTTGATCCATTTTGCTCCAATTTACATCCAAAATAGCTAAGTTTCACTGATCGCTTGTAAATATCTGAAATATGAACATTTAAGTGATTAAGTATCAATTCTTATATAAAACAATATGAAACAAGCAATATAAATAGCATAAATGATGCGAATAATTATCACATATTTGATGTCATCAATACTCATGTATATGTATTTGGTATAGGTACAATATGGTGCTTGTACCTTTTACGGGCATTGATAATTACAACAGATGTGTCATATTTGCTGCTGCTTTGTTAGCAAGAGAATTTGAAAAAAAATACACATGGCTGTTGAAGAGGTTTAAAAAGATATTCGTTAAAGTTCCAAAGGTTGTTGTCACTGATCAAGATCCGGCGATGAAGATAGCAATTGAAAAGATATTCCCGGATACCTACCACCGTCTATGTATGTGGCATATAATGCAAAAACTCACTACAAATGTATGTTTTTTTAAGTATGATGCTAAAAACTTTAATTATACTAACAAACATGTTTTGCTAATATGTTCATGGGTGTTTCGAAAAAAAATATATGCCTTAAAAATGATTCATGATATTGAAGAACCACTTAGGATCGGCAATAAGTACACATGTTTTGTTTGCCCACTTTGGATCAGTAGAATTGTTTTTGAAAGTTGGATGTGGATCAACAATATGGTTTTCTTCATTTTTGTTTTTACTCATATGTTTGAAATCTGCATTTTATTTTCTTGAAATATGTTTGAAATTTGCATTTTGGTTTTTCCTGATATGTTTGGAACTTGCATTTTTTGTTTGAAAATTTGAAACAAAAAGCATTTCAGATACACAGATGCATTTTTTGGTTTTTCCTGATCTGGTATGTGAAATTTGCACATATATATGTTATCTGCGATTACGGGTTCATTCACAGATACACAGATGCATAGTTAGTCACAGATACACACCAATTCACATACCAGACTACATACAAGCTATTAGTTAAGTTTGGTTATGCACATCTATAAGTGATATGGGATTAGGGGTTCAATCACAGATACACAGATACATATTACAAGTTATATGAGAGTTTGGTTCAACACAACTATAAGTTATATGGGTGTTTGGATCATCACAGATACATGTTTTAAACCATTTTGAAAGCATGTTTGTATGCAACTCTGATTACACCATTTTGAAAGCATGGTTGTTTTTACCATTAATATGTGTTTAGGTCGGACCAGCCTTATGCAGCAACACAGATTTTAAACGGCGTTTGTGTGACATTGTATGGACGGATAAGATTGAGCCCGATGTGTTTGATGAACAGTGGAACGAGATAATGAAAGATTTTGAACTGAGTGAACACAAATGGCTTCATGATATGTTCAAAATGCGATTCAAGTGGATACCTGCCTATTTCAGGCATGAACCGATGTCTGGGCTGATCGCACAACATCGAGGTCCGAAAGTGAGAATCACTTTTTTGGCCAGCTGACAAACTCACATTTGAGTTTGATCGAATTCCTGAGTCATTTTGATACTGCAAGGGATTCCCAAAGATTCAAATATGGAAAGAATACACATGACTCAAAATACACAACACCGGATTTCAAAACTCACTTACAGGTTGAAAAGGAAGCCGTTGAACTGTATACATACACTCTCTTCTATGACATTCACGATGAGATATTTGAGTCACTTTTTCATTGTTGTTCACTGAACGTACAATAAGATGATACATCCTTCGCTTATGTGATTCATGATATTGAAGCAGATTAGAAATCAAAAGGGTGTTCATTTGAAGTTAAATATGAGGTAACGCTACCCGTGTATTTGTTTTTGTTATATAAATATATGGCTAATATGCCTAGTTTTAATCATTGCTTCCTTTCTAATGTAGGTCAAGTATGTACTAGCTAGTTGTGACATCAAATGCAGCTCCTTAAAGTACGAGTGTTATGGGTTGCTGTTTCATCATATTTTTTACGTTCTTAAGTTGTCCAAGGTGTTCAATTTCCCTAGAAAATACTTGCAGCGAAGATGGTCAAAGAATGCTTTGCCTAAAAAGTCTGCCAGAAGGCCCGTGGATATTGCAAGCTCATCAAATCTGGTAGAATGTGTTAGTGGTGTTCTTAGGGAAATTTACGGTACCGTTGAAGACTCGGTTACCCGTTTGGTCACTTATATTCAGAAGCTTGACTTTACAAGGATGACCTTGCTGCATTACTAGAACAAGTGAAACTTGATATCCCAAATGCCCCTGAATTGAACAAGAAGGAATTATATGCTGTTGCGCTTGGTGTCAAGGAACCTGTGGCGGTTAACATTGTTGCCCTGAATGTCATAATAAAGGATTTGTTTCTTTGAAGAGGCATCAAACAAAGGCCGAGATAGCTATGATTCAATCAAACAATAATCCGCGTCATTGCAATACCTGTGAAGAGTTTGGTTATCATGATTCCCGCAACTGTCCCACCAAGAAGAAAGGAAATGATGAAGAGATTGACGATCCAAACAATGATGCATAAGAACTTATTGTATTTTATTTTACTTTCAAACAATATTAGTCATTTTCTCAAACAATATGGTTAATGCTTTATTTGTTATTTCAGATTCCAATGATTGTGTTTCTGATTCATTTTAATTGAATGCAGTATTGTTTTTTAATTTGTTCCCAAAATGTATTATGTACCATAAGTGTGACATCATATATCCATGTGTTTTTTATAGGTCACCAGCCTCCCAATTCTTCAATAACTTACTGGTTTTCATTCACTTTATAAGAGTAACTTGGTTTTCATGGGTGTTTGGGACAACTATTTCATATCAACAAAATAGGCTTTCCATATTTTTTTGCTGATATATGTAACATTTCTTAGTTTTATATGATACATTTGATGTACAAAAACATGTTTGATTCACTTTCTAAGAGGAATCTGGCTTTTATGGGTGTTTGGGACAACTATTTTTATATCAGCAAAATGTGTTTTACATATTGTTTTTGCTGATATATGTAACATTTATTAGTTTCATATGATACATTTTAATAAACAACATACACTTATTGGTTTTTTTCCCTTTCACAGAGGCTTATGACTATCTGATATGTTTTTGCTGATATATGTAACATTTATCAGCAACTTAGCTAAAATTTAACATTTTAATTAGCAACTTATGCAAGTTTGTATTAGTAAACTGGTTTTGAATTAGCAAATAACATGTTATGTACCTTGGTTATCACATCTTTAATGTTTCTATACAAAAAACCTTTCATTACTAATATCAGATAAATCATTAAAGGGTGTTTGTGTCACGCAAAAAAATGGTTGCCAAACTGGTTTTGTAGCAGCTAAACTAATGATTTCCAATTTGGTTTACCCAAGTTGAATATAGAATGCTGGTTTTGTACTGAATAAACACATTATGCTAGTTTTGTTCCAGCTACACACAATATGCTTATTTTGTACCATCCAAAGACATTATGCAATAACCTTTATTAGGATGACCAATTGTCGCGCAGCTTGTACATGACCTGGTTATAGATTACATACTATACTCAGGCATCTAATTATAGTACCATACAAAACTATATTGCCATGGAAACAAAAGACTTAATTTAGATAACACCTTCATAAAAGATACACATCAGTTCAGCTGTTATGTGTACCAAAAACCACATTTGTTCGGACTTGGTGCTACACCAACCCTTAGGAAACAAAAAAGGAAACTAACTGCAAACCCATTGCATAAGACAAGTCTTTAACTAACTACAACCCATTGTTCAAAAAAGTAAGTGCAGACCCCCTTCAACACTGATACTGTAACACCCCAACCCGACAAGGGTAAAGATATCACAACAATGGTTTCATATCAGATCAAAACAAAGCATACATTTACAGTAATACAAGAAATCTCAAAGGTTACAAATGAAATACTGAATATACAAGGTTACAATCAAAAATTTCAACAACTATTAAATATAGTGACTTCTAATCATTGCTAATCCATAATAGCTATCAAAGTCTTCTAAGTCCGAGGTTCTCTCCACTCATAACCCAGCTTCCAACTAAAAACCTGCCGCAGGAAAAGAAATGCGGCTGAGCTTAAAAAGCCCAGTGAACAGATATATATAAACAAAAACGAAAGCAAAAGGAAACGAACATGTATAGTTTGGTGCATTGGGTTTACAAATGTATAGTCAAAGAGTACAAAGTAAGGAAGGGAAAAGGGATAGTAATCCACCACGAGTCCGGAAACAGATCATATCATAACGTAACCATAAATCTTCAAATCATATAGAGGGGAGACCTCTCAGATCATCAGATAATATATGAGGGGTGTCCTCATTCTTCAAATGGAGTAGCTAGCTCCCAGAAATATGTGAAAGGCGTGTATTGCACACAAGCACCAGTCACCAGACAAATCATATCAAATCATGTTAAATCCACTAAACAGATTAGATCTAGGATGCATCCATACGCCCCCCAGAAACATATATAATCCATAAACAAAGAAATGCGCATATCATAATCAGAATGGGGACGTGGCGGAACATCACTCTACCGCCCTAGAGTCATGCCATAGGTGCATCAATGACACGGACATGGAACCCCCATGCCTAGTGAAATGGCTCGGGTATCAAACTAAGAGTCAGATATCATATCAAATCAGAGTGTCACATCAAAAGGGTCATATATCAGAAGCTGCATATCAATATCTCAGAAGTAATATCAAAGGTCCAACTCAGAGTTTATCAGATCAAGCTCATATTAAATAGTCAAGTCAGGGTTCTGAACAACAGTTCATTTCAAAAGTTTCTATCAAAAGTCCTTTTTAAAACAATCCTTTATTCATGATTTTCATAAAACGATCCTTTAAAGTGGTTTTCATAAAAATAATCTTTCAAAACGGTTTTTCATAAAAATAGTCTTCCAAATATAGTATTCACAAAAGTTAGTAACATTTGATATAAAAGTGGTTTCGCCTCATTGATAAACATCTTTTTAAAATGGTTTTTCTCAAAACATTTTCAAGGCATAATTATAAAAGGTTTTGATAACATAGCTTCATATCAGAGGTCATATCAAATGGGATCAATAGAGAAGGTTCAAGCGAAAGGGAATCATAGCAATCAACTCAGAAAATTAATGGATCAGAATACGAAAGAGATCATGAGAAACCTTAAAAGAAAAGGTCAGAATATCTGTACCTTATACCGCACGTGCAAACATTTCTAAAAATATAAGGGTCGGACATAACTCCATCTTCAGCGAATCTACACGAATACATGGTCGTCTTATTATTAATATCTTCTTCAAATCATATTTCTCATTTTATCGGCTTTCCATTTTTAGTAACTTTCTCGATTTAATAACTCTTAGGGTTATAAAAGATAGTTAAATAACTTAAAGACTTAATATAACAACGTTATTATTTAGAGTTTAATCTGATAACTTTTAATAGTTGAGGGTTTAAAGTGTCGTTTAGCATAGTTCATGGTCTAATATGTAAATTATACAATTGTATGACACTTTATATCAAGATATTAATTATAATTATGTATGTCTTCCAGATGGATTTTAATATGATTTCTTTACTTTGTATACATACATGATGACCCTATTTGTTACCCTTTTCCTTTTTACTCATTTAACGTCACACACACTCGACATAAAATCACAATCCATACTCTAGTTCCCATACCTTCGGCCCACTTTTAGACCACACGAAATAGGACCCAAGGACCAGCCCACTTGACACACTCATAACCACTCCATTCGACAACCAAGAAGCACCTATTTCCCAGCCTACAACACCCTATATTAACGCACACAAGACCATCTAAACAACTCTTATTTTCCCCATGTACTCGCCACCACTTTACAGTCATACACATAATCAAAATATCCCTTTGTTACACGCACATATATGCAACCATTTACCCATATATTCAACCCATTTAATACGAATTTCATGCATGCAAGCTTCCCTTATCCACTTATCATACCAGGTCTTGCCCCCACATAACACACCTCGTACATAACCCATTTTAACTACATGAACACTACACACTCAACTCATTATTCAACCCTTTAACTCAACATACACAGTACACAATAACATGCTTCAATTACCAGATATTAAGTTTACATATCTACTGGTTCGAACAGCAGAATACCACCACATATTGACCTATATAAGTTCCATTATTTCATGATTTTTAGGTTGTGTTTAAGAGCTCTTTCACTCGTATAATAGAGGTCAAACAAGTGTGTTTACTACACATTCTAATAGCCATAATAAGTCTTATATATCGACCTACCTCTATGTGCATTCCATGCGACTTAATACCAGATTTTAGGGGGTATTTTAGTGATCGAAACACATGCCAAATTCCCAGATTTATGAACCTATATATATACTGATTTGAATTGGCATTTTAAAGTTCAGCATCGACCCATACATTTCTTCATCCCATGAGTTACTTTCTTCATCAGTTTATGCGATTTATATCATATCATTTCATGCGACATAAAACCATTTCACTCGTACCATTCTTTAGGTCGATCGATATAGCCTTGTTTTTGGTTATCTTTTAAAAACATTTTAGGTGCATATATGTCGAGAAGGAAACGAGATTAAAAGAGTGATACCTTGGACTAATTCAAAAGGGATCGAATACACAAGGGTCAAAGCACCGAGACCCTTTCCGGACCAGATCCGAAACCCTTCTTCGAATGACACACCCACGATCACCACCAAAGTTTGGACACCAGAAGTCGATCACCCAAACTGTTGCGCACCATAATCTGGTCACCACCTTCGTTATCTCTTGATTTCTTGGAGAGAAAATAGGGCGGCAGTTCTGTGTATGTTTTAGGGTTTGTGTGTGATATTGAGATAGGAATATACGTGTAGTTATGAAGCAAGTGGATGGGAAATGTGGGCTGAATATTCATCCGAGTCTCATGTGGGCTAAATATATGTATAGTTATCTCTGCAACTTTTAAAATATATGTGCCATTCTTCTAAAGTTTAATTGGGTATAAAGTTTACTTATTCTATGTATGTCACGCATGCTATTTAGTCCTAAAATAACAAATATAATCGGCCCTATATGAATATATTTTTAAACGTGCCATATTTGTATCATAAGGTTCATACATATTTTCATATAATACTTTAGATTATATGTTCATATTATATGGTTTCGAGTCACAACATGATATATGACTCAAATTTTAATTTATAGCGTATTTTATAAGTTCTTAAAAGTTCAAAATTAGAGGGCACTTTGGTCATTTCGGATTGTGGTAATTTTGGGGTTTTACAGATACACTAAAGCATACTCGTAACACGCTCCTTAACTGTTTCAAAGGAAGTAGCCTCTAATCTTTGCCTTTCTTCTAAAGGCAACATTCTGTACGCTTCTGCTTCAGACTCAAAAGCAGTTTTCTTCTTGTTTATGTCCGACAACAATATTTTTGCAGCATACTTCTTACGGAGTTCATCTAGTCGATGTTGTTGATCCTTCCCCTCTCTTCGTAATCCACAAAGGTCATCATACTCCCCGTCGAAGAGGTATGTCTCCATGTGTCGCATCACAAAGACCCCACAGTCAATTAAGTTATTTTTTGTCATACATCCCAAGCGTAAGATCTTGCGCTCAACATTCCTCAAAAACCCCTGTGCTGGATGACTTTCGCATGAAAGGAAGTCTTCAAACCTCGCGACCTGTTGGATTGATTAACAAATAAGGTAGTTAGTTTACAAAATATTATTTCTGCATTTACCCGCATAGTAGTTAAAAAAGACAAACTTTATTCGTAGATAAACGCACCAGAAATTCAACAAATAAGGTAGTTAGTTTACAAAATATTATTTCTGCTCTTTCGCCTATATTTGCCATAGAACCATTCAACCAATCCTAGCCATTCATTTTTTTTATCAAAATAAAAAAAATAAACTTACACCATTTTTTTAAAAATTAAATATCTCGCAAACCGTTAATCGTTACGTGAAAAAAATTATACCATCGCGACGAGAGTTAAATTATCTTTCTATAGATATGCATTGTTATATACTTTCGACGAACTTTTTTTTTTCGACAAACTTTTTTTTAAAAAATTTTCGCCCAGAAAAATCACAATGTGATTCGTTAAAATCAAATCATATGTGATTTGTAAAAATCCCATGTGATTCGTAAGAATCATATGTGATTTGTAAAAATCAAATCATATGTGATTTTTACGAATCACATATGATTTTTCTGGGCGAAAATTTAAAAAAAAAAGTTCGTCGAAAGTATATAGAATTGCATATCTATAGAAAGATAATTTAATTCTCGTCGCGATAGTGTATTTTTTGTAGCTTGAAGATTTACTGTTTGCAAGATATGTTGTTTAAAAAAAAAGGTGGAATATTGTTTTTTATTAATTTAGATAAAAAACGGATGGCTATGATTGGTTCATTGGTTCTATGGCAAATATGAGTTCTATATTGATCTCACCTATATATATATATGGGATAGCTTGGCTACAATTTTTGTAGCCAATTGGCTACAATCCTTCACAAAAAATACACAAGCAATAAATCAGCGACCCACAGAAAAGAATCAGGACCCACAAAAAAATCAGGGGCCCACATTTATAGCACAAAATTGTAGCCAATTGGCTACAATTAATTGTAGCTAATATATTCCCACATATATATATATATATATATATATATATATATATATATATATATATATATATATATATATATATATATATATATTAGTTGTCATGACCCGCCACATGGGCGGGCATGCTTTATAAGCCGGTTGGGCATGACTTATAAGCCCTCCCGGGCATATAAGCCCGCCCTGAAGGGCGGGCATGACTTATAATTATCGTTGGCATATTTTACTATAGCGAAAGAAGGGTGGTAAAAAATGGTTGAAAATTGTACATGTTGAAAGAAAGGGTTGTACATAAAAACTTTTAGATTTCTGTAAATAAATTATTAGATATTAGTGGTCGAAGGCAAAATGAGCGCCAACATAATGGGATTTCATCAGTATTCCGATCAAAGAATCAAAGAAAGAAGGTTTCAGTTTCATATAGCAATCACCTCTTTCCAGCCTTAGTCAAATAGCCACCGAAGGCTCCCAAAAAATAACGAATAATATTAATATAAGGTAGTAGTTATTTTTATTAATTGTATAGTTTTTTTTTTTTTTTTTTTTTTTTTTTTTTTTTTTTTTTTTTTTTTTTTTTTTTAAATATTTGGTACTACAGTTTACTTGAAATTCTTATATAAGTAGGTAGATTGCTGAGTGACTATATTGGAAATCAAATATCATCATCGGTATTGTCATCATCGGTAGAATAATAATCTTGAGATTCGTTTTCAATGAGAATGTCTAAATCAATTCCATCAGATACAGAGCGGACATTATAGACGTCTAAATCTTGTAAGGCCTCGTCGGCTTCTTTGTCAACGTATATGGTTTGAATATCATTTAAAATATAGATTGAAACATATCACTTAAAGTAATAATTTTTTCTGTAGTATTTTAGTATAAGATTGAATGAATAATTTTAAAGTGCATGGCAAAATTAAAAGTAGTAAAATGTGTCTGATTCATTTTAGCAAAAAATATACAATCGGATTCTAAGTTTATAAAAGAAGTTTATAAATATCAACATATGTTGATGCTTCGTGATAATACCATATGTGTATACATTCATAGCTCTTCAACTAAATGAAAATAAAATTTTCCAGTCCTTAACATACACTAACATGTGATATAAATACCGATTTCCTCTTTCTCGAGTCCCCTGAAATTGTTTCGTCCTTTTTGGATGGGATTCTTGATTTGTAATAGGAAAGAAGCCTACTTTTGAACGGTTAAAGCCTCCTGTGGCTGATGTTGTGTTGCTTCACCTTCCGCCGAAATGTAGAATTTAACTTAATAAAATCAGTTACCATTAGTTTACGGTGTACCCACTTCATCATCCAGCACCATTCAAGTATGAGACAAATCCACATATGGGATGTTAGTACTCTTAATACAATAGTTAGTTTATTGATATACTACTAATATTTTTGTTAGGGTTCATTTTATCAAAAACAAAGAGATAACAATAGAACTAAGGCTGCACCATTCATGCCCATGATTCTATACAACACACCCTGCATTATTTTCAAACATTTCCAAATGTGTTCAAGAAACTGTAGCCGAAAAAAAATAGTTGGCGTATGAATAAAGATTCTTTGTCTAAGGTATGGAGCTATTGTATCTTCGTTTAGTTTGATGGATGAAGTGGTTCCGTCTGTCTAAGTTGATTCTTCACATGGATTAGAATCTTCGATCAGGTTTAGAGATACTGTAGTGTCACTGACTGCAAGCTGTCTCTCGCGTGTACGCTTTCTAATTTGGCAAGCTCTTAGCTTTTTCACGTATGTGATCAAAAATGGTTCTCTCAGTGATGACTTTGCAATCATTGTCGTTGATCGCAACCACATGATCACATGTAGCAAGCACAGTTAGCTTGGTAACTACATAAACAGATTTAAAATGATCCTAAACTTGAAATATAGCACATAGTCTCATACAAAATCTCAAAAGCTCAATTGAAACTTTTTTTGGGTGGATTTGGGAACTTTACCTTCATCTGAATCTTGATCCAAGAGTTTGAAATTGGGACTGATCACCAAAAGGAAAATGAATCAAAGTAAGTGACTATTGAACAGAGACTCACAATAGACCTGAGCCTGTGATTGATTCTAGGCCCTTCCCACATGATCCCAAAAGCCCGGTCCTTTTAGTCTTAACATTTGATCAAGATCAGGGTTCAGCGCCAACCTAAACCTGTGGATTGGGCTCTGTTAGGACCCCAAATCCCTAATGGTCCCTTTTACAACCTTTAGCAATGTTCCCAGTTAGTACCAGGCTTTTATTGTAAACTAAGATCGAGCCTAGGCCTTTTTGTTCCATCAAGTTTATGCTGTGCACATATAGTATATGCTGTGCAAAATAAAAAAAAAATGATCTATTACTATACCTTTGTTGATATACAAATACAAACCTATGAAAAATTGATCAGAATAGAAAGGAACATAGTGATGACATGGTTTTCGTTGGTATATTAATATGAAGTATTCCAGGTTAGCAATGCTCGAATTAACCCAAAGTCCCAAACCAACCCATAAAGAAATCCTATATTGATTTGTTACCCACCGCATAGACCCATCCTAATAACCAATATAAGCTTTTTGAATAGTGTGATTAAAATGGAAATGTATCGAGAGTAATCTGTAAACCTGAATTTTCTTGGAAATAGCCATTTTTACTGTATTTGTAACCATGGGAGGGGTATTCTTCATGTACATTCCTGTAAAAAAGAGACGCCAGCTTATTGTCATATGCATGGAAATCTATAGATTATTAATATTGTTCCTTTTAAGCACATACCAGATGATTCTGTAACAGTCTGTGCACTGTTGCCGACAGGTAGCACATCTACCAGATGAGCTGGAAGTGCTGATGTGATTTGTCTTTGATCCGGGGGTAAATGTAAACCTACAATAAAAGAACAATTTTTTTTACATACATTGATGTATGAATATCCTCTGCTAGCTTCAAATTTTACCGGTTTTTACTTAGAATCCTACCAACATAAAATATTTAGCTAAGTGCCTACGACCTACCACATATCAAAACTATGCAACCATGATCTGAACTTTCATAAGTGGTAGCATGTCGCATCGTTATCAGCTAAGTTAATTAAGCTGCAATAGGTACAAAATTTCACCCATTATAAAATGGGATATGAGGCTAACCTAGAAAGTTCAAGTGACTGTGAGACTTTCTATCTCCCAACTAATACTTTCAATGTGTTGTTTAAGCCATTACGGGTTGGAAGATGAAAATATAACCATACACGTGTCTCACATAATAACACCAAAGCAACTGAATAGAGGTATTCCATAACTATACAGAGAAACTATAAAAAAATATAGGGGAACACCTTGACCATGATTAACAACATGTCTCAGTAAATTTTCATGTTCCTGAATCTTTGCAGCTTGAGCCTTATTAGAGTCATGGTATTGGTAGGCCCTTGTCGAGTGCCAAAATAGCTTTTTCGGGTATCAGCAATGACTTTTTCAGCACTTTCACAAGCTGCTCCGATCATATCAATTCTAGCCTGCAAAGATATTTATTAAATATTAACGTCTTAAATCTTTGAGTAAAAACAACTTACCAAGTTGTGTGGCTAAAAATACATTTCCCTTTGAATCATCATCTAATAATAAATTGTTAGGGCTTAATATCTCGGTGCACCACTTTTGGTTCAATAACGTTATGTAAATCCACAAAATACCTGTAAAGTTAACATATGGCCACTCTAAGTCTTGTTTCCCAAAACTCATCATCATTTTCAGAGTAAATGACATTGGCAACCAAACCTTTACACATACAGATTCATACAAAAGTGTACATATAAGAAAGACATTATAGAAAGAATAGCTTAAAATAGTGCACCATACTCACACACATTTTACTCTACTTCAATAATCTTCGTCCCAGCTAATAGTTGCATAACCAGTTCAAAAGTCACAATAGCTCTAATACAAAGTTCCATGACAGTCCCATGGTTCCAATTAACATTCTCTCTAAATTGAACTAATCACAGTGAATGAACTTTAATGAATGATCTTACAAATATATCCTCCATTTTTTTAAGATACGTATCTTTTACATACACTAACATCTATTAAGTTTGTTAAAAAAGTAATATATAAGAGAGTAATAATCATGAAATGTATTCTCATAATAATATTTATAAGCAATCCCAAACACCCCCTAACACCCATATAGACAGTTTCATCCACAAACTTAAAAAGTGCTTATATGGTTTATAGGCTTTATAACAATGTAATAAGAAAAACCTTTGTAAGCAATCCCAAACACCTTTACACCCATATTAGCAGTTTTATTCACACACTCAAAGAATGCTCACACATGCTTTATAGGCTTTAAAACTAATGAGCAGAGACTTAGATAAGCAATCCTAAACACCCCATTACATAATGTAATCTTTTGATTACAATTTCTTACTGCTAATTGCTAAAGTAATAAAAAAATAAAAGGTGCACCCTAATAGAGCAGATCACTTTCAAAATAAATAGTTCGGCTTTAGGTTTAAGTCTTGTTAGATTAAGCTTTGGCTTAAATTTTATATATGCATTTGTAGAAGGTCGTATATCGTGAAGATGTTTTTCGTGGGCTATCCTAACAGGTCAAATGTAATATTCCGGTTATTAGACATTTTCTTTTATATTTTCAATTAGTTGAGCCACTTACTAAAGCACATATATTCATTGACCCACAGTGATTGCAGTTGGACCAACAGACCAAGATTCTAAAAAGACTACCTTGTCAAGAATGCTTCTTAGTTGGCCAGCCAAACAGGGATCCAGTCATCTAGCATTAGTGTATAAGTATAGTTTAACTATTTACTAAAATAAATGTGACTATACATAAAAGAATTGCAGGACCAAGTGAGCAACAAAAAGAAACTATACATATATAGTTGGTTGGTTTGGGTTTCTAGGTGATGATAACTGGGCTCAATTTCCATTGTTAATCTCTAACCCTGTCTATAGTTGTAGATCTTATATGTGTTTCCATGGCAATATTGGGCAGTAATATATGTAATTATTTTTATAATCAGGTTGGGTGTTGCCTCTAGCACACTACTTATCTGATTATTTCAAGAAGCATATTTTATAAGAAATCCCAAACACGCACCTTCAATCTTCTTATTATCTCTGTATTCAGGGCACAATAATCACTTCTAAAACGCACACCAAGCACCCGATAAAACATCATTAATGTGTTTTTGTTTATCGTGATTAAGATTCAATGATGTCTATTTAACTATAAATGGATAAAATCTATCAAAATACATGTAGTTTTTAGCAGCTAGAATAATGGCCAATAAAAGGAACATATAACTAATAGTGATGGAGGGTACCATAGAAAGATGGAAAGCAATTGTGGATATTTTGGCTTGAATTCCAAAGAAGATACATGTGATTGCCTCATATTCTGTACTGCATATCTACATGATTGGATAGTTGCAGATGACCATAGTAAGCATTTACATTAAACCACAATCCAATAGGTGATATAGTAATACCTGAGTAGCATCTTTTTCAATGACTAAAGCGATAGAAGCTGATAGATACTGAAAGAGGACTGCAGTCAAACTAAAAACAAACACGATTACATGATCTAACATCAATACTTTTTGAGATAAAAATAAGCAAGTGCAATGAAAAATACTTATAGCATATCAGGAAACAAACTTAAAGGAAACTCTATAACTGATGACACATCAAATATAATAACCAAGAATCAGCATACATAACTTAATATTGGGTTGCAGACATATTTATAGCAATTGGATAAACAAAAATGACAGCAGGTTGAGATATATTCACAATATATATTCCACTGAACCAAATTAAGATAATTACCTTTTGTAACTGCTTTTTGTTTTTCACATCCACTACAACATAATCAACTGTGACAGCTTCCGAACCCTTCAGCTTATTACTGAACGCATTACTTGTCACTTCATTATACTTGTTGTAGTAAGGTTCGCCTGGTTTTACCCTCTAAAAGTTGGCAGTTAAGACACACTTAATTGCCATTTGAGATGAGATACTCATTTCTTTTTCCACATCCGTCTTCATCAGATCAACTTCGGCAGGCATGGTTTGAGCATCCATATCCAAATAACCTATAAAAAATAATAATGAATGTAAATTTGAGAAGCACCAAATTAACACATTGTGCTAATCAAAAGGAAGATATATTAAAACTTACTCAAACACAAAGGTTTTTACCTGCAACAACGTAACCATACCAAATGAGTAGTTTTACTCTTTCTTGGGGCAATCTGGACGTGCGTTTTAAAAGTGATAATTGCCGCTTGAAGAATCAGTTTATCAATAACTACTTGATTAAAGGTAGAGACATGTAGCTGGCTTTTAATTTATCCCACTCATCTACTTGTGGCAATCATCGTATTAAAGCAGGCAAACACAAAGGAAATGATAATTGTACAATTGAAAATTTCTTTACGGTAAGAAAAAAATTAAAGAGCAAGGAGTACCTTATTTAGTGCTTTTTAGATTTGAGAGACAAATTAGCCACGCATGTATGGTTTTGTCATATTATGATCCCTTATTCTAGTTTGTTTAGTAATAACGGCCTCTAAGGTTAGAACGAATATGTAGTTTAACTTGCTATATCAGTCTGCAGACCGTATTTGAACCTTCTCTCTTTTCTGTTGTGACTTATATTTCCTATACAGTTGTTAACGGGGTCTTGGTTATTGTGACAAATGGTAATTTTCACGTTGTTAATTAATATTAAATGGTTATTTATTATTTTTAAGCTGAGCATTTCTATGCGCATTTGCATGTTTTTGAGCATTTTTGGGAGCTGACCCGCATACTGTAGCTTTAGTCACATGTCACACCCCCAAAAATGGTTTGCAGCGGAAAGTAATGTTATTGGGGTGCAACTCAATTGGTACCACAACACAAGTGCAAAGAACGGTTTTCAGCTTCAATCATTTAGAATAAAATAGTTTAACAAAAGTGTTGGATTACATTGTAAAAAGTAGTGCGGAATTAGGCCCTTAAAAATATAGTTTAAAACGGTCCCATATGAATATCAGAGTCTTCTATGACCATGCCATGCCCTGCCAAAACCTCCTGTAGCGTGCCATAGCATAAAACCTGAAAATACATGCTAAAGTGTCAACACGAGGTTGGTGAGTTCATAGAGTTTAGTGTAAAAATGAATTGCATTTGAATAAAGATTTCCCAGCAAAGGCATTGTAAATCCACTCAGTTCCAAGCCCCGGCCATACAAGACTCGCAACCTGTGTGTTTACAACCCACTGCTAACATATAGTATGATTAAGTCAAATGTGTATACGATATATGCACGCTTAATGTAAAGTTTAATAGCCTACTGAACCTCACGACAAGAATAAGCAAGAATGCTTCAAAGCTGGATTATATTCACCCAAGGCCATGAATCGCGGGCCAAGGGTGGGGGTGTCAACCCGATAGTACTATCAATACCTCTCCGTCGGCTCCATCCAGGAGTTAAACAGTGGTGAAAGAATATATCGTATAGAATAGTTTTCCACATTAAGTCATATATCGTAATAAAGCTACACATCATGTTTAAGTGTATAAAAGTATAGCATAGCATATGAGTAAAATCGTCTTGAGTAATAGCAAACAATTTAAGCATGTATCTCCCCCAAAGAGTTTATAAAGCAGTTAAAATGAGTAAAAGTGGGGCTATGAAACTCACCTGATATAATGATACAACAATGCGATGATTATGTGAGGTGAACGGGACAACAAGGCGCGAACACTAGCCGCAACCTAACATGAATGAATATGTTCTACTTAGATGATGTAGTGGATGTTCATGCATATGTAACCTATACCACTCGTACTTTGAAAATAATAGTTATCGTCGATAAGTAATGTTTTTCCAAAACTTGGTAAAAATGTGTTCAACTTGTTACGTCAAAACTAATCGTGTAATAATGTGTATAAAACGTTTGTGTTAGTCTCGGCGTTTTGAAAACCTTGGTATGTCATATAATAGTCGCGTTAATAAATCTTTGATCGTACGTGTTCCAACGGGTAAGAAATACGGCTCTCCATGGTTGTTACTTGAAATATATAGTTTTTAGTACGTAAATATATTCCCATTAAAAGCTGTCAAAATATAATAGGATTTATCGATGATTAAACGCGTGTATCTTGGTCGTTATTAGCTCGTATCCTACGTTCTTTATATCCGTGGTTTCGTATTAACATGTACTAATATATTTTCAGTAGCTCGGTTCATCTAGGTCGCGTTAAACGCCTCAGTTTGTCCGTCGAAAATCGTCCAACAGCACGCTATTTTCAGAAAATTAGTTTTCGTCGTTAAACTTTGAAAAATCATATCTCCTTCGTTATAAGCCCGTTTTTGTCCCCGTTTTCGGCCATAGTTTCGTCTCGGAATGTATTTTCTAAATCTTTGGTCCAACATTACTCCCAACCTACTGAGTTGGCCACGTTTTCAAAATAGGGACAGTAGCATTATTATTGTTTCAAAAATGAGTTTTTCTAGTTTGTATCTAGTCCAAAACCATTCAAACTACAACCAAACAACTTTCAATCCTACCATACACCTTCTTAGGGTGTCGTGGGTTCCTAAACATCATCATCCAAGTTAATCTACCAAGGATCTAAATAGATAACACATCTAGGGCTTAAAAGTTATAAAAAGTGTAAAAAGAGTGGTATAAACTAGCATATGCATATATATCTTGTATAAAAATGGTATGTACATTGTAGGAACTTGATAAAATTATAAAAATGAGTTTGTCAAACTTACTTGAAAGATTAGTGAGCTTATGGGGATGAAAACCTAATTAATCCTTGAGTTTGTATTTCAAAACCCTAAAAGGTATACTAGAATGACTTGTTTATGCATAGATCTTGGAAAATTGATGCTTTCTTGTTGGTGTTCTTGATGTGGCCGAAATTTTAGAGAGAAGAAAAAGATGGAAGAGTTGCTAGCTTTCTTGAAGTGAAGAATGAAAGGAAAATGGAAAAAAAAAAGATAAGTATATGTGTGTAAATATTATTCTTGGTCAAAGTCAAGCATAGTGGTCCAAGGGGGGGCCTTGGCGTGAATCAAGGGGAGGGGGGGCTTTTGTGGGCTAATTAATGGTGTTGTCCAAGTGGTGGAAGTATTAGTGTAGTTTAATTGTGTATTGGGTGTTATCGGGTACCGAGTTTGCTAGAAATAAAATTTAACGGAGTTAACCGGGACTTAATAAAGTCATAAAAATTATAAAAATATGTTGGGTACAAATATTGAGTGTTTGGACAATTATTGTTTAGTTTTTACGAAAACCGTCGTAATTATATAAAACGTACGATATAAATTAAATAAATTCTCAAAATACCGGGTAATTGAATTTTATAAACTTTGTGATGTTAAAATGGGTGTAAAAATATATCGGGACCATTGTGGGGATTATCGGACGTGTTAGTCACATTTATTGCTCGCGCGTTAACGTTTTAATTAGATTTAATTATACATAAAACGTCAAATGTAATAAAAATGTTAATTTGATAAACCTACGAGTGGAATAGTATAAAAATGTAATTATGATGATATGTAGACTATTCCTAGTCCGTATGAAGTGTCCCTACTAATGATGCATGAATTTCGCAGCTAAACCCATCCGGTTACGCGAATATGAATACCCGTAAACCACGTTTACGATGAAATGAATGATGGACATGAATAGTGTTTTCCCCGGGAATGAATAGTGTCATGTGAATAGTAACGCTTCTCGGAATCACAAACGGACTCCAAAAATGATGAATAGTGAAATGATGAATAGTGATCGGTGAATAGTAAATGATGAATAGTAACCGATGAATAGTAATTTCCCGAGATGAATAGTGAATATGGAAGTATCCTGAAAATGCGGGTTGTGACAGTCTCCCACCCTAAAAGGAACTTCGTCCCGAAGTTCAGCTCGTTCGTTCTGCGCACACACGTTCTCCTGGTCGGATTTGATGAGGCAAACTTTCCCATCCTCGAGCGTAGCCCTCAAAAGACCTTTCGGTAACCGATTTTTACTTAATCCCACAACTCATCAAACAAGAACTGTCATGGGATTAGGCTAAATCGGTTTAGGTTGTCGATTCAAATTTAATCTCACAACTCATCAAACAAGAACTGTCATGAGATTAAACTGAGTCGGCTGGGGTAACAACTTGGCTCTTAGCTTGATTTTCGCAACTCATCAAACAAGAACTGTCACTAGATCAAGCTAAGAAACAAGTTGTCAAAAATAATGGATTCAACATCCTGAAATGAGGTCTTTTGAAAGATTGGCTTGATTTTGGAATTACTTACATCAATCAAATCAATCTGGACATAATACTATTATAACTACTCTCAGTATTGCAAAATTCATCTCTGAGTCAGACATAGGTGGTCAGGCTATGTCTCACTATCCCGGGTCGAATATAGATGACCAGTCTATATTCCACCGAGGTTCAATGAATTTTGAAATACTCAGCTTAGTTATACTAATACTATGTCCTTCACATTTAAAGGACGTCTCAAAAGACTAAGGCAAGTGACCAAACTCGAGGTCGAATGATGAAACTACATAAGGAAAAGGTGTAACGCTATGACGTGTATGATATGTAAGCATACTTATATGGAATACAATTTTAGTAATCAAAGAGAGTAAGTGAGTATAAATGATTTGGTAATAAGACACAAATCTTATTAAATATGTCAGCAACAAACCACAAATGAGGCATCAGCTTGGCAGGCAGGCACGTGGCGGTCATAGGGTTAAGTTTTCGTAAAAGTAGCTATAGTTTAGGTTTTAAAATTACCCAATTCTCTATAGCCTAGGCTCTGATACCAATCTGTCACACCCCCAAAAATGGTTTGCAGCGGAAAGTAATGTTATTGGGGTGCAACTCAATTGGTACCACAACACAAGTGCAAAGAACGGTTTTCAGCTTCAATCATTTAGAATAAAATAGTTTAACAAAAGTGTTGGATTACATTGTAAAAAGTAGTGCGGAATTAGGCCCTTAAAAATATAGTTTAAAACGGTCCCATATGAATATCAGAGTCTTCTATGACCATGCCATGCCTGCCAAAACCTCCTGTAGCGTGCCATAGCATAAAACCTGAAAATACATGCTAAAGTGTCAACACGAGGTTGGTGAGTTCATAGAGTTTAGTGTAAAAATGAATTGCATTTGAATAAAGATTTCCCAGCAAAGGCATTGTAAATCCACTCAGTTCCAAGCCCCGGCCATACAAGACTCGCAACCTGTGTGTTTACAACCCACTGCTAACATATAGTATGATTAAGTCAAATGTGTATACGATATATGCACGCTTAATGTAAAGTTTAATAGCCTACTGAACCTCACGACAAGAATAAGCAAGAATGCTTCAAAGCTGGATTATATTCACCCAAGGCCATGAATCGCGGGCCAAGGGTGGGGGTGTCAACCCGATAGTACTATCAATACCTCTCCGTCGGCTCCATCCAGGAGTTAAACAGTGGTGAAAGAATATATCGTATAGAATAGTTTTCCACATTAAGTCATATATCGTAATAAAGCTACACATCATGTTTAAGTGTATAAAAGTATAGCATAGCATATGAGTAAAATCGTCTTGAGTAATAGCAAACAATTTAAGCATGTATCTCCCCCAAAGAGTTTATAAAGCAGTTAAAATGAGTAAAAGTGGGGCTATGAAACTCACCTGATATAATGATACAACAATGCGATGATTATGTGAGGTGAACGGGACAACAAGGCGCGAACACTAGCCGCAACCTAACATGAATGAATATGTTCTACTTAGATGATGTAGTGGATGTTCATGCATATGTAACCTATACCACTCGTACTTTGAAAATAATAGTTATCGTCGATAAGTAATGTTTTTCCAAAACTTGGTAAAAATGTGTTCAACTTGTTACGTCAAAACTAGTCGTGTAATAATGTGTATAAAACGTTTGTGTTAGTCTCGGCGTTTTGAAAACCTTGGTATGTCATATAATAGTCGCGTTAATAAATCTTTGATCGTACGTGTTCCAACGGGTAAGAAATACGGCTCTCCATGGTTGTTACTTGAAATATATAGTTTTTAGTACGTAAATATATTCCCATTAAAAGCTGTCAAAATATAATAGGATTTATCGATGATTAAACGCGTGTATCTTGGTCGTTATTAGCTCGTATCCTACGTTCTTTATATCCGTGGTTTCGTATTAACATGTACTAATATATTTTCAGTAGCTCGGTTCATCTAGGTCGCGTTAAACGCCTCAGTTTGTCCGTCGAAAATCGTCCAACAGCACGCTATTTTCAGAAAATTAGTTTTCGTCGTTAAACTTTGAAAAATCATATCTCCTTCGTTATAAGCCCGTTTTTGTCCCCGTTTTCGGCCATAGTTTCGTCTCGGAATGTATTTTCTAAATCTTTGGTCCAACATTACTCCCAACCTACTGAGTTGGCCACGTTTTCAAAATAGGGACAGTAGCATTATTATTGTTTCAAAAATGAGTTTTTCTAGTTTGTATCTAGTCCAAAACCATTCAAACTACAACCAAACAACTTTCAATCCTACCATACACCTTCTTAGGGTGTCGTGGGTTCCTAAACATCATCATCCAAGTTAATCTACCAAGGATCTAAATAGATAACACATCTAGGGCTTAAAAGTTATAAAAAGTGTAAAAAGAGTGGTATAAACTAGCATATGCATATATATCTTGTATAAAAATGGTATGTACATTGTAGGAACTTGATAAAATTATAAAAATGAGTTTGTCAAACTTACTTGAAAGATTAGTGAGCTTATGGGGATGAAAACCTAATTAATCCTTGAGTTTGTATTTCAAAACCCTAAAAGGTATACTAGAATGACTTGTTTATGCATAGATCTTGGAAAATTGATGCTTTCTTGTTGGTGTTCTTGATGTGGCCGAAATTTTAGAGAGAAGAAAAAGATGGAAGAGTTGCTAGCTTTCTTGAAGTGAAGAATGAAAGGAAAATGGAAAAAAAAAAGATAAGTATATGTGTGTAAATATTATTCTTGGTCAAAGTCAAGCATAGTGGTCCAAGGGGGGGCCTTGGCGTGAATCAAGGGGAGGGGAGGCTTTTGTGGGCTAATTAATGGTGTTGTCCAAGTGGTGGAAGTATTAGTGTAGTTTAATTGTGTATTGGGTGTTATCGGGTACCGAGTTTGCTAGAAATAAAATTTAACGGAGTTAACCGGGACTTAATAAAGTCATAAAAATTATAAAAATATGTTGGGTACAAATATTGAGTGTTTGGACAATTATTGTTTAGTTTTTACGAAAACCGTCGTAATTATATAAAACGTACGATATAAATTAAATAAATTCTCAAAATACCGGGTAATTGAATTTTATAAACTTTGTGATGTTAAAATGGGTGTAAAAATATATCGGGACCATTGTGGGGATTATCGGACGTATTAGTCACATTTATTGCTCGTGCGTTAACGTTTTAATTAGATTTAATTATACATAAAACGTCAAATGTAATAAAAATGTTAATTTAATAAACCTACGAGTGGAATAGCATGAAGGTGTCATTATGATGATATGTAGACTATTCCTAGTCCGTATGAAGTGTCCCTACTAATGATGCATGAATTTCGCAGTTAAACCCAACCGGTTACGCGATTACGAATACCCGTAAACCACGTTTACGATGAAATGAATGATGGACATGAATAGTGTTTTCCCTCCGGGAATGAATAGTGTCATGTGAATAGTAACGCTTCTCGGAATCACAAACGGACTCCAAAAATGATGAATAGTGAAATGATGAATAGTGATCAGTGAATAGTAAATGATGAATAGTAACTGATGATTAGTGAATTTCCCAAGATGAATAGTGAATATGGAAGTATCCTGAAAATGCGGGTTGTGACATCACAGCAGAAAAAGGTTATTTTTGTCAGTAAGCATAAATTATTATATTTCTGATAGTTACTGACAAGTTTCGTAATTAACTGAGAGCTTTCTCACATTTTTCTGAAAAGCAACCGCACACGCGTACCGACAGCACAGTACATATGGTAGCAGTCAAATAAATATATTTTTGAGTTAGTAATAATATTTTATTACATTTCTGACAAAAACGTGGATAAAAACTTTATTTTACGTATACGTGTCCAAAAAGTTAAACCGGGACTTTACGGTCACGTTTAAGCTCAAACCGACACACGATACACCAACGAGGAGTAAAAATAAATCCCCCCTCCTCTTGCTTGTCCATATCCGGCCCCAAGTAGTTACTTCACCAATACAAGACAAAAATTTCCCACTAACTTCATTTTAATCCTATATATATATATATATATATATATATATATATATATATATTATATATATATATATATATAATCCTATATATATATTACCATTACCTTAAATGATACTCACAACAAAACACTTATCCATTTTAACCTCACCTACATTCCTAGATCATTTTTCCTATCAATATACACGGCTTAACCAAAATCCTCAAGATCCATCACTTTTCTTTGAAGTTCAAGTAAATTAGAGTGTATATTCAAGAGTTTCGGGTTAATTGGAACGTGGTTTGGGTAAATTTGGTGAAGTTTGGGTTGTTCTTGGTCCTTTCTACCCCACATTAACACTAAACCATTGTAAGGAATCATCACAACTCTTCTAATCTTGTTAAATTCTTGTACATTTGATGTCTAATGATGTTAAAAACTGTTAAATGTATATATTTTGTTAAAATGGAAAAAGCTAGGGCTTGTATTTATTAAGTAGTGCTCGACATATATAAGGTTTTTGAACAAATTAGAGTATTTCTTGCTTGTGTGATAAATCTTGATGTATATGGTGCTAGTTTGATGGTACAAATATGATTAATGTTAATTTCGCGAGATTAAGGCAATATATACACTTATAAGGCTATATGTATAAATCGACTAGAATAAATTACAAAACTATTGGGGTTTTGAAAAACATAAAATTTTGGCTCAAGTGGTGAAATGATGGGATTAATGCTTAAAAGTTTATTTTGAATAACTTATTGAATAAGCGATAACTAAATGATTTTAGCTCATAAAAATGTGAAAATGGGTCGAATGGTGTATTATGGGTCGAACACAATAAAATTTGGTCATGTTTGACTTTTTGACTTAATAGCTTAATTATAAGAGCTTAATTGATATTATTAAAAATTTGTTACGTAATTAATATTACTAATTATCAATAATGGGTTAAATATAAATTTTGGGCTAAAAGGTTATGCTTGGACTGTTGGGCCGAGCCCAACATGAAAATGGTCACTTTTGACTTTTTGACCAAACGGATTAACGAACGTGTTAAATGATTTTTAGAAACGCGACGATATATATAATTTAACTAAAAAGGGCTTTGGGAAAAAATTAATGACTTTGGGCTTATGAACTTTCGGTGGCAGTTGGGCCAAGCCCAACCCAACTCGTCACAATTGACCTCTTTTGACCAAATGAATTCCAATCTCAGGGATTCGCTAAACGAATGTGTTAAATTAAATTTTAGCAAACTAACGATATATATAACGTAAATTAAAAAGGCTAATTGGGTTGGACTAAAAATTAAACTATTGGGCTCATTTAGTAACTTTCAGCCCAATAAGTATGTCCGGTGACAAAATGACTTTTGAAATATTTTTTGACTCACTATGAATATCATTATTTAACGATACGATATATATATACTTAAAACTAGTTTGGACTTGTTTTGAGACGCGTTAGTCTCCAAAAGGGTAAAAATGAAATTTTGACCAAATCCTTATAAATATTGCCTTTGTTGACTTTTTGACTAAATATTGACGTTGTGTCGAAATCTATTGGTAATAATTAAGCATAACGATAACGATAATTATAACTATAAAATACTTACAACGACCAATATATATATTACGAACAAATTTTGCACATATAGATAACAACGCGAATTATTTGAGAAATTGCAACACATGAGAAAATGGAAACGTTTAGATAAACGAATGGGTCATGCCAAAATTTTCTAAAATTCCAACACTTATAGTATTTTTGATAAAAATACTTAACTTGTTAAATTTTTCTAAGTACTTAACAATTTTTCTAAAATTCTTATAATCAAAATTTTATTATAAATAATAACCAATATTTATAATATAATATTCCTCCACTAACACTATTATTTTATTTATTTCTCAAAACCTATTTAATTAATTTTAACCCTAATTAATTAAATAAATAATTTTTAAACTTAACCTAATCTACATATTATATATAACAAGATGCGTATGACGTCATTAAATGCAGGATTGCCCAGTAAGCAGTCTGATTGATGAATAACCATGCTGGATTGCCCAGTAAGCAGCCCTTAATTCCACCTAAGCAGTGTTTTAATGTTAATAAAATTCGAAATGTTAATAAAATTCGAAATTTCTATAAAAATTGTACATTGGTGGATTCGAACTTGGGTTGATTATAAGGTTTACATGTATGTTAACATTACCATTGGACCAAATTACTTTTTGAGTTATATCATCCAAAAAATTATATATAATCTTCTTTTTCAATGTCTATTCCGTATTTTTAAAAGATATGTTTATTTTATAGAATATATAGTATTCAAAATTTAGAGTATACACCGGCTTTTTTAAGAAGATATATTTATTTTACAAAATATATAGTATTCAAAATTTAGAATATATACCGGATTTTTTAAGAATTTTCTGGAGTTTTGAGATATATCATACAAAATTTAAAATATATATCGGTTATTTAAACATATATGTTTAATTTATGGAAGATATAATTTGGAAGATAAGTATAGAATGTATTTTGCATAAATCTTTATTCCTATATTTAAGATAAGTCTTTGTGTTTTTAAAATTTTTTTTTTTTTTTTTTTTTTTTTTGATAATATCACCAGCCTAATTTGACACTATACTTATCAATATAGAACGATTCTTCTCAACTAAAAAAAATAACGCATAGCTTTATTCATAAAAATATATTGCATTATGCACCGTCAAAGGCACTCTGCAAGGCTCGCACGAGGGTCAGGGAAGAAAAACGCAGATACCCCTTCAGAAGGTATAGTTTTAGCGCGTAATTGATTCATTGGGTCGTTATATTCTTAATGATATTGTTGTGTAATTAATCTAATGTTTTATGACATAGTCGTTTTTTAATAAGAAATTTATTTGTAGTGTTGTTATATTCTTAATGGTGTTGTTGTATAATGAATCTAATGTTTTAATGTACAATCGTTTTGTAATTGATTAAAGCTGTTAAAGCAAACAAGAGTAGTACCATGCAGAAGAAAAATTCTAAAACTTCTTCGCAAGGTATGTTGTTGCTTTATATGTTTACATGCATCGTACATTAGTTTGGTTTATTTTACCATATAACTCTATGATTCCGTATCAGGTAATCCTCCACAACATGATTTCGATACATCAGACAGACGAACTGGCAACCATGATTCAGATGTTGTTATACAACCAACGGGTATTAACTTGCTTAATATTTTGTTTACGTGGACTATACATGTTTTTTACAATGTGTTTGTTATCTTATAACTTCTGCGTCAGTATAGCATTGTTATATAGTTTTACATGTATTGTGCATTAATCTTAATAATTATACTATATTTGAATATATCAGATATAAGATCTGGACACAATGTTTCTGATGTTGTTACAGAACCAACAGGTACTACATTTACCAGTGTTTTTTGTTGTATTATTATATAAATACATGTTTGGTTCAGCAATGTTTTTCATCTGTGATATATTTTGAATAACTTTTCATACAATAACAATCTTATTTTGGTGTTTATACTGTGTTACTTAATTTATAACTTCTAAATCATCAGCAAATAGAGGTTTGGACCAACAAACTTCATCATCTGTGTACGAAAATTCCATATTTGAAAGTGATACACCTGGTCGGAGATCTGGGATAGCAATTTCTAATGTTGTTGCTCAATCTAAAGGTAGTATCTTGAATTACGCATTAGCTGGAACAATAATACGTTGTGTTTATATATTTTTAATTATTATGTTGTTGCTTATTTCAGTGTCTAAGCCACCAACAAAGAGAAGTTTTGGAAACGGCTCATCATCTTCTGGGTCACAACTACTCCACGAAGGTCACATGTTTCTGGATTATGTGTTTTAATAGTATAAAGTGTGGTTATAATATACTGATTATCCATGTTTGTATATTTTAAATCGTGTTTAATCTGTATTCATTAAATAACAGTATCTGATAAACGTTTGAAAAGAAAAGCCGTTAATCAGTCAGCCTATGTTGAAGCACATTCCGCGTATGAAAATTCTAATATCGATTCTTCCAACTTTGAGTATCGGTCAGGTATAAATATTTGTTTTTAAGACCTCGATCTTTTATTAATGCATGTTATACAACAATTTATTTTATGGTTGTTGCTAGGGAAAACAATATCAAGCTTTGAATCTAAAGGATTAGCATACATTAGACACCAACAAAATGATTTGAGACATCGAGCAGCATCTTCGGCTGCACCCTCACGTATGAACAAAAAATCTCTGGTGCATACGTCATCTTATGGAAATTTTTCACCAGGTTTTGTATTAACATTATGAATAACGACCATTTTGAATTATTTGCTTTATATAAATTACATGGTAGTGATTTCTTTATGTATTTGTAGGAGGCAATTCTCATCCAAGAAAAAACAATGGGAGGAACATGTCCACTGTTAAAAGTTCTACAACAGGTTTGTTTAAAATGGTTGTTCAATTGTAAAATGTAATTTTGATGCAGTAAAAAAATAATTTGTTTTTGATTTTCATGTTTAGTAATGAGAGAACGTAATATGACTCTCATTAAAGATGTCAGTCCGATGAATGTAAACATGGCCATCAAAGGAAGGTGTATATCCGTATGGCATTCACACAAACTTAACGAAGAACATGATCCTTACAGTCTCGATTGTGTTTTCCAGGATGAGGATTGTATAAACAGTCGAACCGTATCCAAATTTACATCAAGAAGGAGTTTATGTTTAAATTTGAGCCTCTTTTACAAGAGGGTCAATGTTACATAATCTCTAATTTTGGGGTAGCTGAGAATGCTGGAAGGTTGCCTTTGTTACCAAACCAGTGGAAAATATGTTTTTACAAAGGAACCGAGGTTACCCAGATTGATCACATTGATGACAACTTTGTTGGGTTCGTTAATGAGCCATTCTCGAGTATTCTGGACACAGAAAATGAGTACCACGAACATGATTGTGTTGGTATGTGTTTGTATAAACAGTAAAAATAACATTTGACATTATTGAAAATTTTAATTGTGAACTTTTATAACTAATTTTTTTTTCAGATATTGTTGGTACAGTCGTAGCTATCGGGAAAATAGTGACCGTGAACAGTTCTGGTGGTCATAAGTTACGCAGGACAATTGTTGTTGAAGACGCCGAGATTAATTAAAATAATGTATATAGAATAGTATGCAAATGTAACCATATATTGATCGTATACTGTGTTGTGCAGGTCTTTAAGACTTGATTGTACATTTTGGGATAGTTGGGCATTAATGTGGAATGACTACGACAACAAACGTGATGAGCTTGGTCATATAGACATCCTCTTGATGTTGGGAAAAGTGAAATATTGGGATAGTAAGTTTTAAAGATGTGTATTAAAAATTTGGTCACAAAAGTAAAATATTTAATTCATATTAATAGCTTTTTAAATTGTCCCTCTTTGTTGTGCAACACAGACAAGCCGTCAATACATAATGCTTTGTTTGGCACAAGAATATTTATAAATAGAGATGTGCCACAATTGTTGGCTTTCCGAAAAAGGTAATTACATTGATGTTGTGGCATATGTATTTTAGTTTGTTGATCGAGTACGCGTTGAATTTATTAGGAAACTTATTTATACACGACACAGGTATGAGGAGCAGGAGGGGTACAATGCGGGTGAATTCAAAATTGGGGATTATTCAGTTGATAGTCGTGTTGTTACACCTGCGGAGTTCATGCACGGTTGTGTAAAGAGAGTTGTTGGAACCATTCGAACTATTGAACCGGTAAGATAAAATTTGTTATTGTAGATGTAAGATAAATTTCATTGAATTACTAATTAAGACCGCATTAGTAATGTTTATATATGGTTTTGTATTTGAATACAGGAATCACATTGTGTAGTTTATGCAACGGTGCATAGTATACAATATGAGGATGGATGGGTTTACACGGGTTGCAAAACGTGCAGTACTAGAGTAACACCGATTGTTTCAAAAAGCAGCTCAGGAACAAAGAATAAGAAACAGTTGTGGTATTGTAAGAAACATGGAGAAACGTATGCAGTTGCGTCGAGGTATGTAAAACAACCTCTATATAAAATTATTTGAATCTGTCCTTGAACGTAGAATAAATAATGCAAAATGTTTGAATAGTTTACATTTAATGATAAATTTGTGTATTTGTAGGTTCAAAATCATTGTGCGAATATTTGATCATAGTGGTACAGCACAAGTCGTGATTTTTGACAAGAGTTTGCATAAAATGACACATACAACAGCATGGGAAATCATGGAACGAGAGGGCATGGACACAGAAGAGTACTTTCCAGATGTCCTAAATCAAATTATTGGGAGGAAGTATCTTTTCAATTTTTTTTCCTGAATTTAACCAGAACAATAACAGTTACATATATCGAACCGAGAAGGTGACTGAAGATGTTGATACAATCAACTATTTCAAAAATGGTTTCATAGAAGAACAGGTTTGATTTATTAGCTATTTTAATATATTTAGTAATGGTGCATGTTTACAGACAAGTATATACTAATCGTTGTGCATAATTCAAAATAGGACGACGATGAGGAAGACCAGGGTTTAGAGTATGACTCTGTGTGTTCGGATGATGAATCAGAATCACAATCTGATGATATGACTGAGGTAGTGTGCATTGTATTTTTGAATGTCAGTTAACACCGCTAAAATTTAACCAACAATACACTATAATCATTTATTTCTTATGACAAAATGTAACAGGAACCAACAAGTGAGCCTATAATTCCATCTGTAGACACAGTAGATGATAATCCAGCAGCGTGCGGTGCTGCCACAGACGATACTCTAATCCGATTTGATGATGCAAACAAAGACATGACATGCCGCAGTAATGGTGTCCCTGCAACGTTGGATGATGGATCACCAGCCAATGACCCTAATGAACAAGAAAAGCATGAAGATGATTGATGTCCATTACATTTTTTTAAATAATTTTTGAACAATTTATCTACAGTTCACATGTTATTGTGTGTTTATGGTTATTCCTTTTGAACAATTTATCTACAGTTCACATGTTATTGTGTGTTTATGGTTATTCCTTTTGAACAATTTATCTACAGTTCACATGTTATTGTGTGTTTATGGTTATTCCTACTAAGTTTTCCTCTTATATTTTCAATTTACATGAATAAACTTGCTTTTTAAAAAGCGATACATACCATTTCCAATAGTTTTAGGATATTGAATGTTTTGGTCATGTGAACTTTTAATTTTTATTTATAGTTATTATTATAAACGAATAATTTTCCACATTACATGTAATTAACAAGTGAGACTCTTGAAAATATTGTTAATACTGATAAGGTTTTAAAAAAAGAGTGTTTCAATGTTAAAAAAAGAAACTAAGACTAAGTATAACCTTAACATATATTTGTCCATATTGACTGTCATATATAACTTAAACTTATCAAAAGTTTATACTCATAATTTACAAAAATATAACACACTATTTTTTTAAAAGATATGTATATCTCATAATAAATTTCAAATTAATTTTAGACCTTTTGACTTCCACTTTTTGTGGTTAAATACCTCTTAATCTTACTCCATTCTAACTTCCATTAACATTATCAAAAACATCTATTGTTCTTAGCACATATCTTCCACTTTCAAGAATCTGAATATGTCTTCCAACGTCAAGAGAGTAAGGACTGATGACGAAGACGAAACAACCATTGCGAAGAAATCAAGGTAAAGCTGCTAATTTTATAACTAATCTGTTTTAAAATGTCATTTGTTTTACATAAAAACGATTATGAACAACATGTTGATAGCAGGTTGAATAACCATGAGGCAAGTGGACCTAATGAACTGCGTGAAAACATAGGTACGCTAGCAGCTACTTATTTTCCTGAAACTATACCCTAAAAACTATGTATATGGTAAAAAAATAATTTCGAACATCCTTGTACTTTGAAGTTTTCATAAACAAAAGAGTTATCAAGTTAGGTTGATTGTTAATGGTGTAATAGGTCGAAAGAGTCATTGTTATTCAATCAATCATAAACCTTTGTCCATGAAGGTGTTACCTTATGTATTGACCATTTCATAAGTAGCGTGGTTAAACTTAGAAAACTAAAAGTGTGGTTGTCAATAACTTGTGAAACGATAGCGAATCAAGTGATTGAATTGTGTTAGTCTTGGTTGATCAAAACTTAATATTGTTTTTGTCATTTTAAAATCTTGACGAGGATTGAGATTGTTGAAAACAAGAAGAATAGTACATCAACTAATCCAATTAGAACACCATCTAATTTATTGATCATAATCGATTTGAACCATTGTCATAATCATATCAAAGGGATTGTGCAGATGAAGAACAAGATGGCGTTGATGATGAAGTAGAGGAAAGTTTAGAGTCAATATATGATTGGATGATTTCCAAGAGAGCAGCCTTAAAAAAATGGGATCAAAAGAAAGATGAAGAGGCTAGACAAAAGGAACGGAGGAAAAAATACAGACAGCTCGTGAAAGGAGTTAAATCTTTTAGGAGATCAGGAAACAAAAACAAAAATGTTGATGTTCCTTTGACCGAAGCAAGTGATGAAGATGAAGATATGGAGATTTATTCTTATGATGAAATGCATTTGTCATTCTCATCAGAAGATTTTTAATTTTTTGTTAATTTTATTTAGTATGTAGTAGCTATTAAATTGTTATGATATAAAGTATTGTGTGTTTTGTTTAAACCTTTTGGTGGAGTGAAATTTTATGTTTCAATGTGTACAATCTTAGATACATACATCATAAACACGATTAACAATATAATTGTTTATTACAATACGTATGGTACACATATATCCATTCCAAACATCAACCGAATTATAATTATTAATAGATAAAAACGAGATTATACGTATAAGTAGATTAAACACAAGATAGGGAAAAAAAATAAAAGAGGACGATTGAATTGCTTAAGTTTATATTTGAAGCATAATATACAGCATATAAAATCTAAAAATATGTTTAAAATCTAAATGTAATCTTTATCTATAATAGCATAATATACAGCATATAAAGTCTAAAAATATGTTTAAAATCTAAATGTAATCTTTATCTATAATAAAACTATAATAGTTAATTAATCAGTTTCCATTTTATGGTCATCTTCAAAGTCTATAAATAAAGCCACATATTAACCTGTTGAACATATATCTTCAATAGTTGACATAGAAAAATACAATCAATGTCGGGCAGACAATCAAACAAGGTATATATTCTTATGTTAAGGATGTTTTATTGATTATCATATAAGTTATAATCACTTTAATCACTAAACTTTTAGCAGGGTAATCCGAAAACAGGATATAATCCTCCATCTCCAACCAATGTTTCGCTGAATAAGGATATACCGACCATTGTTATCTCGGAAGATGAAGAGGTACAATAGCTAACTTAACTTTTTATTTAAATTATATGTGGAACAAAATATCTGATCATATTTAGCATGATTACATCCCAGACACGCTGATTTGTTCAAAAAAGATGTATTAATTGTTCATATATCAGACAATGAAGGGATATCCTTAATCCCACATTATTAAGCTAGCATATATAATAGAGTAAATCAAACAGCCCGCATAATTGATACTCTGTTAGTAACTACTAACTATGCCTTGGTATGTAGAAACCCGTTTTCCCATGGGTTCTTACAAATCACGCGTCACGACGCTTTGGTCCTTCAAGTCCATTATCTTTCCAAGACATTAAGGATAAACCGACCATTGTTATCTCGGACGATGAAGAGGTACAATAGCTAACTTAACTTTTTATTTAAATTATATGTGGAACAAAATATCTGATCATATTACATCCATTTGAAGTACTAAAAATAAATAATAGTGACATCCAAGTAGAGTATATGATTGTGTGAATTAGCATATGATTATCATAGACTGTCTTCTCACATAAATTCGTATTATGACACATTCATTAATCAGGAAATCTAATTACCTTTTTAATACTTGCAGGTTGTTCCATCGGACGACGAGGTATTATAACATTAACGTGTTTATTATTATTGACATTTATTTGTGTTGGATATGCAAAATTAATTATTAACATAATATGTGCAGATTTATGCTGCTGGTGTCAGTGGTTATCCAACTATTCCAGGATGGAATAAACAAAAACAAAACAATCCATATGTATGCAAAATATTTAACGATGATGTTGATTTGCATGATACTGATGATGAGGTATTATGTAGAATTTTAATTACATGCTATTTTTGCATCATATTAAACATAAAATATTTGTTAATACTTAATTTTTTATGCACTTTTTAGGTTGTTTGTTTGACACACAACAGTCGAAGATTGTTAAAGGCGAAATCCGAAACCGGTGAAAACATATGCAAGTTTGATTATTATGAGTGTCAATCTGATAAGGAGTTATTTTTATTAAATTTATGTAATATTTTGTTAGGTCAATTAATCATTGGGAAAAACTAAATAGCCTTCTCATACTTGCAGTCTCTTCCAGTTACACATAAACGGTGTAGACCGACTAAGGACAGCAGTTTGGCCAGCAACAGAATCTATGATGATATCTCAGCAGATGATGAAAAGGCAAAAAAAAGGGATGACAATAAAGAGGTATAAAAAATAATTGTAATGCATATTATGTAATACTTATCAATCTGAAAAACTAACCACCTTTGCAATAATTGCAGCCTCTTCCAATTATACACAAACGCCGTAGATTGGCTAGAGACGGCAAGTTAGTCAACAACATAGTTGTTGATCTGATCTCATCAGACGATGAAAAACCACAAACAAAACAAGTTGTAGATCTAACTTCATCTGATGATAAAAAGTCACAAACAACAGTTGTGGATACTATGGCTGGTGATGAAGAACCAAATACGTATACGTGTTCAAAAACAACACAATATTCTATAGTATCGAACCGACAAAGGTATATGCTCTATGATGAAGATACGGAAGATGAACATGAGACCAACAACAGCGTATCTGAAGAAGGTGTGTGGGTTAATATAAATGATCTTGATGAACCCTTCTATCCTATAGAAGATTATAAACCTAAATACACTATCCCTGACGAACTTATCGTTGAAGACTCTTCGACAGGTTGTTTGTTGAAAAAATAATTGTATAATTATATTTTATTTGTAAAATGTCGAATATGTTTTAGATTAAAAGATACAGTTTACTTATATAATTTTACACTTGGCATTTTCGTAGGGGATTCAAAATATACATACATTGATGAGGCTTGTGACGAAGATTATGAGGCTTATGATAGAGAGATTATCGACAAATCTAACACGGTTGAAATGACATGTGGGATGAGATGCCTGATATTGACGGAAAAGTGCACGGTGAAAATTTTAACATTAGCAACGTCGACGAAGAAGTATGGGAGGTCGATTCAAATGCGTATAGTGTCAGTTATGATTCTAATGATGATGATATACACAACTTTATTAACGACGGCCCTACTGATTATGAAACAAGTGGGGATGATGATAGCGAAGATGAAATATGATGGAACATAACAAGATCTCCCATAGCTTTTGTTTTTTTGGTTTTTTTAATTTAATTTGTCTAAAACTATTGTTATTTGATAAGTAACACCTTTTTATTATGAATATTTGTTACAATTTTTAAGATTTGTGAGTATGTGGAGTGATTTTTTTATTTATTTATTTATTATTATTATTATTTTTTTTTTTTAAGGTTTACATAATCTCATTGTGTAACAATATGTTTAATAAACACCATATATCTATTTTAATAGATGTATAACAAATTCTGGCCCAAAAAAAAGAAAAAAAGGCCTAATAATAACAATTTCGAATCAATTAAGAACTATATAATAGGTAAAACAATAATGTCGATCAACATATATTAATCTCATGGAATCATCAAACCCTAAAACCTGTCAAGATGCAAGCCCACACCTGCCTCACACTGATTCAAAGTCTCGCACTGATTCAAAGGGCAAAGCTCAGACCATTCCTGGGAAAAAAGGTGTGGCACAACCAAAAATGGAAGATGGAGTGCATGAGGGACACAGTAAAGAGCCAAATACTAAGGTGGATGATGCATTGAGATTTCTTGCATCAGTTTTTGAAGAAGGTGGACCTTCTCAAAGTAATAAAGGTATCCCATATAGGTTTTTTAATATTTTCTCAAAAAATTTTGTTCCCATAATAGGCTTATTAGTCCATGTACTTTTGATTCAATAGATGATTTACCCGAATCTATTCTCCTCGATTGGCTGAAACTAAATGTTGGAGATCCTCAAGAGTCTCTACAAGTTCTTAACGGCGTTCAATCGAAGGTCTTAAAAGCAGAAGCTATGATTAACGAATTACAAGAGATGGGTCATGAGGTAACTGGTGACTATTTTGTGGATTTAAACTTCTTCAGCGATGAAGATTGAAAGTACGCGGTCTTATTAGTAATCGTTGTTCACGAGTTTATTTACTTTCAGTTTAAATAATAAGTTAGCAATTTTTTGTGCTTTATGATTTCAATCGTTTTTGGCTGATTGACGCACGTAACTTTTTTGATATAAAAAAGTGTCTTGGCTCTTTTGAATCTTGGATAAATGATTACGTTTATCACTTTGACTAAAAAAATTCGATTAATTACGTTTTTAAATTTTATTGAGTATTCGTATTACCATAACTATTAACCGTGATTGTGGATATGTGTGGAAGCATTGATGTAAAGATACCAGCAAAAAAAAATATTCACACAAAACCATTATTTAAGCCATTATTTCGTTAAACAAAAACAGGAGACAAAAATAATGTTACAGGTGGTTACTAAAATAATTTATTGATGTGGTTAGTCCACTTAGTTTAAATTGTTCGGCAAATAAATTAAGCAAGTGTAATAATCAAACATTGTATAGGAAAAGACTAATAAAACAACTTAATTAAAGTCATTCATCTTCATCGCGTTAGCTTCTTCTTAACGAACGGCATCCTTGGTTTGTACAAACAATTCTCCCAACAATTCAAGCAATACCCAATGTCTCTGTTGAGTTTTCTTCAAAGCATCAATCGCGATTTCTCATCGCATTCATACGATTTTATTTTATCTTTGAAAGTATTATCGATTTATTGCGTTCCATCTAATGTGTGTGTTTAATAATTACATAGTCACGTATTTCTTTTTTTAACATTCGACATATATATTAATCACGAAATCAAGCATAACAAATATATGTATTTTAAAAATATATGCATATTATTTAATGCGTATAGGCGTAAATATTTATAGAAATACAATATTCAAATTTAAAAGATATATGCATATATTTAATGCGTATAGGTAAAAATATTTATAGAAATACAATATACAATTTAAATAACAACTTAAGATTTAATATTTGTATTTAAAAGAAATATGAATATCTTTAATGTGTATACATAGATGTATTTATAGAAAACATGAATCTGGAAACAAAGCAACTTTCCAATTAAATGTTGTGACTTTTCAATGTAAACATTAAAAGTCTATAAATACAAAGGCATAACAAACACTTTTTATTATCTTTTTCACTATTCTAAATTATTATTTACTTTGAAAATTCAATGGCATCATCCTCATCAAACCCTGAATCGAAGGAGGCTAAACGACCAAGACGTGATGCTGTTCCTCCAATGCCAGACAAGTACAAGATTTTCGACATACCCCAGCATATATGGGATAAATGTCATTCAGGCGCTTATGCGACTGAAAAAACCTTGATTGATCTTTACAATCGTCGTATAAAGACTCTTGAAGAACAGAACAGGAGGGATGCAGAAATCATACGGGCACGACAACAGAACATTGATGCTCGGAATGCAACAATAGCAGAAACACAACAAAAAATTGTTGCGGTTTACAAAGATATTGAAAACAGTTTGTTTATTTCTTAAAGTTTAATTTACGTTAAGAACATGATGTTATTTGAATCGTTGTTTTAGTTGTTTGGATAATAAATGTTATGTGTCTTGAATTTTTTTGATTGTGCATGTTACTGGAACCATTGACCACGATTGTGAATAACCATTAAGGGAGAAAAGAGTGGTGTGCAAGAACATTCATGCAAGTTGTGTAACAAATGGACTAAACAAATAGACCAAGCAAATGGATATATGATAGAATCAAATCATTCCCAAATATAAGCATATATTTAAATCAATATGCATTAACAGTGTCATTTTTTATTTAACTATGATGTTAGTTGGATGGTTGTTTTGGTTATTCGAATAATAGAGTTACGTTTTTAAATTTTTTTGAGTATTTGTACTTATTTTATAAAATATATAGTATTCGAAATTTAGAGTATATACCGGATTATGTAAGAATTTTTTGGAGTTTTGAGATATATCATACAAAATTTAAAATGTATACCATGTTTCAACATTTTAATAAATACACATGATTTGATTATTTTATACTCTAAATTTATGATATGCGCAAATCATTCCCAAATAAAAGATTATATTTAAATAAATCACACATACATGTATTGTTTCATCAATAGAAATTCGTTTATCATTTATCTGATGCTAATATTTTGTTAACATAAATGCTATTATATAGTATTAGATAAATATGGTATACCGAATATTCTTTAGATTTAAGATATTCTCAATATAAATTATACAACTTTTCACCATCTATAAATGATGATACGATATCAAAGGCCATTAAACATCTACCATCCTGTTCTACTTTCGTTCAACAAAAAAAAAAATAATAAAAAAAAAATCTAATGGGTCGTGAGTTTTTTCTCCCATCAAAATCGCCTACCAAACGTGCAAGAAGTGTTTCCCCACCAAAAGAATACTCATCGGATTCAAGACAATCCCAAGCAGCTGTGAGGTATTTTCTACCAATACGATCTATTGCTCAGCTTAGACGACTAATAACAGAGATGGAAGCAAAAATCATAAACGACGAACAAACAATACTGGAATGTGCAGAGGCTATTGGTCAGCGGAGGAAAAAAATATTAGAATATCAGGGGAGGATACACGATATTATGAAACAAGTGGATAACTATAATTGTTTGTAGTTTCTTTCATATACGATAGTGTTACTCAGTTTTTTTTTTTTTTTTCATTCTATGTTTGTGGAATTCTGATAGCATCCATGGTGTTTTCATAAGTTTGGCAGTGTTAATATCCAATGGAAACAAAACTAACTTATTGTACAAGCAATGCAAACATCGAACAGTACTAAAAACATCGATATATCAGTAACAAGTATAGGGAGCAGTACTAATAGAGCATGATAGTGGTAATCACATGTATTTTTAAAAAGTTCGCAATTGGGGAAAAAGTCCTTATCGCAATTGGGGGAAGAGATCTTATCGCAATTGGGAAAAAGGCTCTTATCGCAATTGGGAAAAAAGATCTTATCGCAATTGAGGGAAAAGTTCTTATCGCAATTGTGGCTTAGATTCTATCACGAAATTAAAAAAAAAAAAATAATAATAAAAAAAAAAAAAACACATAGGAAAAACACGACTATATCCTAAAAAATCGTTACCAAGACGCGTATATCCTAAAAAATCGTTACCAATATAATTTAGATGTGTGATTAATTTGTCCAAATGATGTTTATCTTTCATTATATATTCGTATGTTTAAAGACTCAATTATATCTAAATACATTCAAACTTTGGTAGTTATCTTATACTATAGATATATGATATGCACAATACATTCAAACTTTGGTAATTATCTTATACTATAGATATCTACCTCCTATATAAAACAGGGTTTTGTCCTATAATTTCTCCCAAATAAATCCCCCAAAATACCTAATCAACTGACACGTGGAAAATCATTACCATCTAACGGATGTCATCTCCTCCTGCCCCTAAAACTTAGCGATTCATGGAACATGGGCGGGATTACCATCCTTCATTCATTTGACAGAAATCATAAAACAAAAACACACACATATTCTCTCAAAATCCACATATTCGATAATCAAAAACCCAGCTCTGTAAAATCAAAATCAGTTCATGTTTAATGAAGTTTAATACAGTTGATATTTTTGGGGCAACAATCAATCCCGGATCAAGCTTTATACTATCGACTTAACTTTTCTAAATCTTCCTTTCAATCAGGTATACTATCAATTTCATATTTTTTTTACTTGCATTAATTTATTAAATCAAAATTATTCCGTTTGATTATCAAATGTCAATTTCATTGATTATTTGGTTTCCGCTTTGTTTGATCGATTAGTTTTTGAATGTCGATTTCATTGATTAGGATATTTTCACTTTGTTTGATTGATTAGTTTTTGAATGTATAAATCGTAATGATTCTGTTTGATTATCAAATGTCCATTTGATAATAATTTGATTTGCACTTTGTTTGATTGATTATTAGTTTTTCAATGTATTTATCGAATGTGATTGTGTGATATTGTTTTAATAAATAATCATTGTTCTTGATACACACTTGCTGTTTCATTCATTAAGTGTTATTGATCGACATCTGCTATGGGTTGATTCATGTGCTTATTTTTCCTATAAACCCTAGTTCATACTAGGGTTTTATCTGTTTGCACCGATTGCATTGTTTATGGTTTAATCTGCCTGTTTGGGGTATACCTTATTATTACGTGTTATTTTTGAGTTGGCTGCTGTGATGGAACGATTGGGAGAGATGAACGCTGAACTTTTACGCTCAGTAAAAGCTAAGATGAATGAAAGGGATGCTCGCTTGAAAAAGTTGGAGGGGAACACCGGTGTTCCTCAACCCAAGAAAGCAACGAGGGTTGTGGTTAACCCAAGTGACTCGGTTAGTGTCACTTCTTCCTCGGGACATTCTGATCCCAAGGTAAAAATTTCTCATACTCATGATGATGTTCCACATGTTACTAAGGTTGGATCATTTTTTGAAAATGCTCCCCAATCCATGAACTTTGATGTGGCTAATGTTTCTGCCGTTGGGAGTATGGATAATGATTCTGGTCTTAATGGTGTTACTGGTCTAGATTATATCAAAGCTTTGTTTGGTGATGTGTCAATTACTAGCAATGTGGATGCTCATTATTTCCTTCAGGGAATTGTAGAAGGCAAATATCCAATATGGGAGTTGTTGGATAATGAAGTTCGTACAAGGGTCATGGATGAATTAAGAGGTTTTTGTGTGCAGTTCACGGCTCAAGAAGCTCCTAATACCGAACCCTTATATGAAGGTGTTAACATATCTATTCCACGTAATGTAGTTGAAAAGGTAAATTCTCGTTTGGAATACACTCTCTATGGCTACTTTATTGGTAAAAGAATGGCGTTTCCTGTTGTTGAGTATTATGCTATGACTAACTGGGCAAAACATGGTCTTAAAAGGATTATGATGAATTCCAAGGGTTTCTTTTTCTTTAAATTTGATACATTGGTTGGTTTAGAAGCTGTTTTGGAAGGACGCCCTTGGATGATACGCAAATCTCCAATTATTCTTAAGAAATGGTCCATGGATACTTGTTTGCGAAAGGATGAACTGACGAGCATTCTGATTTGGGTCAAATTGCATGATGTTCCTCTCCAATTATTTGAAGAGGAAGGTATTAGATTGATTGCTTCTTTTCTTGGAAAGCTTGTCATGATGGATTCATACACTAGTTCTATGTGTAAGGATTCGTGGGGTAGAAGTAGTTTTGCTAGATGTCTCATTGAGGTCAAATCCGAATTTGATCTTGTAGAGGCTGTGACTATTGGTTTCCCTTCCCTTACTGGGGAGGGTTTTAACAAAGAGAATATACGTGTTGAATATGAATGGAGGCCCCCTAGGTGCAACTTATGCAAAAATTTTGGTCATACTCATGATCAATGTCCTAAACAGGTGGTGAGGCCTCCTACACAGGTGGTTACTTCTACTGTTTCTACTTCTCATGTTGTTACTCCTACTGTGGAGTCGGATACAGATGGTTTTCAAAAGGTGGGTAAAAAAAGAAGAAGGGGAAAGCCAAGGCTACTAATGGGAACCAATCTGTTGGTACTTCGGTTAAACAGTTCAAATTTGTTCCTAAGGCAACTCCTAGTGAACCTAAGAAGGTAGCCCATACTATGGGTAATGCATCTACATCGTCGTCTCAGTTGAAGTCTACTGGTAATGCTTCTAAGGAAGTTAATGTTACTACATCTAATCCGTATGCTGCATTGGTGATGGATGATGAAGATGGTGAAGATCTAGTGGTAAATGAGTTTGATGAATCGGCCAATCTTTTTGCTAATATGGGGGCAAGTTCATCTCGCACATTTTCTGCTGGCTAGCTGTTTTTCAGTTCTTTTTCTAGATGCATTTTTGTTTCTAGTTTTGTAAGTGTTTTTGGCATGTCTTAAACACTAGTGTTAGGTGGTTTTCAAGCTTTTTAGCTTGAGGTTAATATGGTACTTCAGCCATATTCCATTTGTACTTAAACGTTTTTGGTTGATCTATTTACCAGGGTGCAAGATTACTCCCCTTTACCCAAAAAAATAATCATTGTTCTTGATACACATTAGGATGCAGATGATCAAGCTTCATAAGCTGTTTAATCCAGCTGTTTCGTTTACCAGTAATTGTTTTGAAGGTTAGTGATTGTTATGATCTATCTTAACTATTATGTTATTTCAATTAATTACAATGTTATTTTCAAACAAAGACAAGGTTGTTTGATCTTTGGTTGCATCAGTCATGTTATTATTTTTTGTTAACTCAAATAATTAAACTTTTGTTATTTTTTCTCGAATTTGTTTAAAAATGTTAATTCAAATAATTAAACATTTATGAATTTAATTAGGAAAGTGTCAACAATAAGTTGGTAATGAAGGAAAGTTTAAAAAACAAATTTATAGCATTTAAAACTTTTAAATTCCAATCACAATAAACAGCTTAAGCTTAACTATCATCCTGATTTATAGCCAAAAGTTTTAAATTTCGAATATTTGATTTACTGGAATTTCGGAATTTGATTAATTTAACCTAATTCCTACCACTATATATCTCAGTGCATCCTAAACATCATCTCATTCATCTTTTATAACTTCATACTTAAAAAAAAAAAAAGCAGAGGTATTTTGAAATGCCTAATCATAATCAATAAATTGTAACTTTGTTACCTGTATTTATTTTCATTATTAGTGTTGTTTATATGATTTCATATTTGACCTATGTATTACTGCTGTCTCTATGTAGGCAAAAGGAATGGATCAAGTTTTTACTACATTGAGTGACCTTGACCCTATGCTTGATGATGCCAAAATTCTTGTGAGGGTGGTACGTGTATGGAAGTCTCATCCTCTCTCCAGGCCGAATGAAATTTGGGGGTTAGAAGTCCTGTTTCAAGATGAACAGGTTATCTCATTAATTGTTGTGCATCAATTTATTCACTTTACTTTCATTGTTATTTTTGTAATTTTCGTATCTATACAATGTATGAAACTTATTTGATTTAAATGTGCATATACATGTATGTATGTTCTAATCTTTTTATGCAGACAATTTATTTGATCTTTATTTTCCACATTCATGTTATAAGTTGTAACCATTCTTTCATGTATTTGTGAGTAATCAACTAATGTTACCTGATATTTGCATCCTTAACGTGCATATGTTTTTGGTAGTTTGATGTCTAATGTTTTTTGCTTTTATGCTGATGCTACTTATATCCATTCAAAATATTAACCGTTATTTGACATATCTGTGAGTAACCAATCAAATTAAATATACTTTAAAAAGTCAACTGTATTTTGTATCATTAGAATGTATCAAGTTGTAACCATTCTTGAAACTTATTTGTTAGTACTCAATGGATGTTCTGTATTTACATCATATATACATATTTTACATACTTTGTGATTAATCAATTTATGTTAACTGATATTGCAACCTGACCATGCGTATGTTTTTAGTAGTTTGATGTGTAATGGTTTTTTCCTTCATTACCGATGCTTCTTAGATCCCTTAAAACCAGTAACCATTCTTTGACATATCTGTGCGTAAGGCATTCAAGGTATATATAGTTTAAAAAGTCAATAGTAGTTTGTATATATAGAATGTAACTGTTATTTGCATCCCGAACATGCATCCGTTTATATGAAGCTATGCTTTTGGCTTTTCCTACGTACCTAATTTTTAGATTAAACGTTTAAGACATTGTATTTATCAACTGTTTTTATATTTATACATTTTTTAATCATATTCAAGGGTAACCGTATTCAAGCTTCTATAAAGAAGGCGGATATGAACAAGTTTCAAGCTATTCTTGATGAAGGTTCCTGCTACAAAGTCGGAAGCTTTGGGGTGGGTGAGAACGGAGGAAAGTTCCCGTTGCTGAGTCACCGTTACAAAATCGGTTTCTATAAGAATACCTCTGTCACAAGAGTTGCTCCGTTTGACCAGAATACCCGTGGTTTCAGATTTGAACCATTTCAAAACTTTACGAGAAGACGCTTCTCAGAAACAGACATTGTTGGTAATATTTATTGTGTTTTGTTTATTTTTTATTAATGCGTTATCAATGTTTCTTGATGATAATTTATTTCAATCAATCTTCGTACTAAAAATAATGTGGATTTGTATGTCAACGCAGATGTAATTGGGACTATAACATCCATATCTGAACCAATACCCTATGAAAGCTATGGTACTCAAAAATATAGAAGGACAGTCACATTGGAAGATGTCGAGTAAGAATTATGCTTTTTGTTACATATTAAATTATCCGCTTATGTATATTAACATGTTTTATAATAATACAGTGGTGTTTCTCTGGATTGCTGTTTCTTTGACGGATGGGTTGATCGGTTCAACAATTTGGCCCAACAATTGGTTAAAATGCGAAATGTTGTGATGATTCTTCAAATTGCAAAAGTCAAATACTTTAATGGTAAAATATTATATAACCAATGTTCATATTTATATTTGTTATCTTTAATTTTTTTACAATGCAATAATGTTGATATTCTACTGTTGTAGATAAGCCGTCGGTTAGCAATGGGGCATTTGCATCAAAGCTTTATCTAAATGATAACATACCAGAGATTAATACGTTTAGAAAGATGTAAGTACTTCAACCATAAAACTAATATTTCAGAATAATATAACATATTTTTCATTTTTTATCATTATCAAAATAATATTGTTTAAAATATGTTTTCCAGACGGTATTGACATCAGTCAAACCTGTATAACAAATGATATTTTTATTGCTTAGATTATTAGTTTATCATTCTAGATGATTTTTACGTGTTACACAATAACTTATTTGAAACGAGGAAGATCATCAAGATCTGTATATGTTAGTATGTTGATGCCCTTTCACACTGCTCCAATACTTACAAAAATAGTACTTGGTATAGAATTTGACGTTCTCCGGTGTAACATTTTATATGTTTGTTATAGAAGCGGTATAATAATGTTAGCATTTTGCTTGATATAAATCCAATTGTTTATAGATGGTTCTGTATAATTGTCTAGACAACTTTAGTGTTTTTTAATTTTCCAACGTGATGTAGAAAATAATATCATGATTCACTATTTTCTGTTGTATAGGTACCAAGAAATGGATGGGTATGTTGAGAAGAATATTGTTTTAAATATTTTTTCCCCATCCAGAAAGGAATTGACATCTGATGAATTCTTTGAGAATGCTGTTAGAAAAATGGTTGGGTCTATTCGTGATTCTGAATACGTAAGCTATTTCTAATTATTATAATCCTTTTTTTTATCAGTATAAACGTTGTTTACTAATTTATTAATCGTGTTATGCAACAATGCGAGGCGATTGTGTACGCAAAGATACACAAGATACATAAAGAACATGGTTGGTGGTATCTCGCCTGCAAGAAATGTGGGTGTGTCGCCAAAGAACCTGAAGAATATGGTCAATCGTCGTCATCCAAAAAGAAAAACAAGAATAAGGTGTGGTGGTGCAAAAAGGACAAAGAGATTAGTAATGTGGGACCAAGGTAACGTTTGTTGTTGTCATGCTAAATTCCCGAAAGATACATTCGATTCATTTATTTTAATAACATACTTGTGGTGCCGTTATTGTATGTTAAATTTTAGGTACAAAGTAATAATTCGTGTCATTGACGACACTGGCTCGACATCACTTTTACTATATGAGGATATTATCACTAAGTTGATTGACTTCCCGTGTTACAAGCTCAAGTCAAAGTATGGAGACCAGGCCGATGAAATATTTCCTGATGAATTGGTGAATATTGTTGGAAGAAAATTGTTGTTCCGCTTTGTTTATTCTTCATATAATATAAACAACAACAACCATGTTTATCAAGTCAAGATGATTTCTGAAGATGATGATATGATAAAGACCTTTAAACATGGGTTTATCAATGAGGTTCTTTTATTAACTCTTGCAAATCTAAAATTTTCTATTGATTTAGTAAAAATTATTACAAACAGGTAAGATTCTTAAATTGTTTATCACAGGAAAATGAAGGTGAGGTGCAGACTCCCCTTACCCCTGCTGTTAACACAAGCAAGTTCAATGGTGTGGAAAACATTCCATTCAACATTGAACGCACTCCTGAGTTTAAGAAGGCAGTGCCAAATGGTGATGATGCAAGTACCGGTTCTGGGAAGTCAAAGCGTGATGCAAGTACCATCGTCTTTTCATAATCTTTGTGCTTCATCACAACATGACGATACCTGTCCATATGGTGTTCCTCACAGAAATCTGACGGTATTGTCTGCACCATGATGTTTAAGTTGTTATTTCTTATTAGATAATTATATGCTAAACATTATGCGGTGCAATAATAAAAAAATAAATTGTATATACCAGTCTTTGTTTGTCCACGGTTGATGCGTACGTCTTATAGAACGTATCATCGTCTTCTTGGTAGTGATCCCTGTGCCAGTCCCATTGGCAGATATGATTCATTCGATCATCATCTGCAAGTTCACAAAAGTCATTTAAATTTACACATACATTACTTAACGCCAAATCAAATTTGTATATGCTGTTGTGTCACATAATTCAAATTTGAATAATAATTAGTTGTATAACTTACTAAGTTCATGATATTCCAATGGTAGCTGAACTCTTCTCAAACGGTTTGCACCATGAAAAATGACGTCCGTGTGTGCCGTGCCATCACCGTCAAATGCCATTAAGAACAACCGATTCAAAGGATTTTTGGCAAACACTATTGTCATTCCCATTTCAAGCTCAAGAGTTTCAACCACAGTATTCCATGAACCACTATCTATTTCAAACATGCCCCCATTAACACGTTGCATACGCACAAGCAACAGGTTCCCATTAGCCAAAACATAGATTTCTGAGTTTTGTGGTACTCCTTCCAAGAAAGATGCATCGATTGTCTACAAACAAAGTGATAGACAATAATGAGGTTTTATGAACAAAACAACTATTTTATTGGATACACATTGCCTCATTTCATGTAATTTCAAATACACTAATATAGGTTACCTGTGCTATATTTGGGTATGTGTGATGACGTGTCATAAACCTCGACATCCTTCCCCTGACTCCTTCATAACCACCATATTCTATTCCTTTAGCATTATAGCCTGTCACATAAAACGAGTCCTCTCCCTCCTCGACAAAATGCAACACCCTAACTCCGTCATCAAAGTGTCTCGAAACAAACTGGTTCCATTTTAAACCATGAACCTCTATTGTGCCGTTCCTTTTTAAAGTTAATTCTACCTTGAATTTATAGCCTTGGTGGCCAGTCAAGTATAGATGGTGATTGCCATTGTATCCTTCTCGGAGGTAAGCAGGTGGTAGTATCTTCAAACATGTTGCAAAAACATTACTTTTAACAACTATACTAACATTAGCTTTGTCCTATATCATAAATTTAATCACTGAAATACCTGTGAATATTCATAATTTCCTGGGTTTATCGTTGCCAAAAACTCCATAGTTGTCATAATCCTACCAAATTAATTATATATGTGTCAAAATACACATAAAACTAACAACAATAATATACTATTTGTATTATATTGAACTTTACTCTGTATTTTTTTGTTTTTACAAACTCTTGAACATATATACCCTGATGATCAACATGAAAATTCATAATTCATAAGTTTCCTTTAACAACCCTATGTAAACTAATTATTTACTTTCAAAGGAGCATTCAATTTCATGTTTTACACATTTTTTTTTCTAAATAAAAAACTAACTACAAATTGGTGTTCTAATCTAACTATAAATTATAAGTAACTCATAGGCTCTAAACTTTGTATAAAATAAATCCTAATGTTAATGCACGTTCTAACTGAAGATGCAATTACGCATTCTTCTTAATAATGTAGTCAGTAATTAACGACGCAAGGAAAGGGATCCTTAGATATATGATCCTCTAAACACATGCATGACATTAAAAAAAAAATAAAAACAACAAAATAAAGATTACCTGAATCTTTGTTAAAGCAGAGGAAGAAGAAGAGTTACTGTAGCAGAAGTTGAAATTTTGTATCGAGCCGTGTGATATTAGATGAGAGGTTGATGGACAGGCAAGTTGTGGTAGCTTTGATGATTACCTTATTGAATACATTATACACGGTACAAAGATATTGTGTGAAAGGGTTTTTTACTAATCCATACATACATGAGTTAAATAATAATATGTAAAATACCAATCAACATAACTAACCCTTATAATGATCCAAAATGTATATTGTCCAAACTATGTAAAATCTTAATTCATCTAAATTTTAAAAAAACTACACATGCATTTTAATGTAGTTAAACCACCAATGCATTAGTTTCCAACTAATTATTTTATGTTTATAAAAATGAGTAGATTGTTACTTCACAATTACCAACCACGTTAACTATGATTTGTTACCGGTCCTATACATGCGCAATGTATCAATAATATAGTATAAAATATTTTGTATGACAGCCGCATACAATTATTCCATTCTGATATCAACCATTTTGTTATCTTTAACCAAATCATGTCAATAGTTACATGTACATCAACAACTTTACCTAAATCTTTACCATGTTGAATAAACAAGCTCGAATAGTCAGATGTACGTGAACAACTTTCCCTAAACATTTTCAAATTAGGAATGATATTTCCAATTATAAATATGCTTATTACTTCAACTGACAAGAAAATGTCCTTTAAACTCAATAGAAGACAGTTTAATTTTCAAATGTGTTTTAGAATGATAATAAACAGTGGTGACAAACAAACAAGAGTTAGGATATTAATCATGAAGCTATACCGAGTTTAATGGAATTAAAAAAATATATATATTCTTATGTCATTAACAATTAAGTCAAATTTTTGTAAATTATGGGCTTGAACAAGTAATAAACATAATCATTTGTGAAAAATGACATTGTGCTTAAACAATTTGTTAACAAGAATATGATTGTTGGGCTTAAACATGTGGGTGTTCATTATTTTCTGTCCTGCATTATTTTTATTTAACTTTCCTATCAAATAATTATATGTAAAATACCAATCAACATTACTAACCCTTATAATGATCCAAAATGTATAATTGGCCAAACCATGTAAAATCTGAATTCATCTAACTTTGTATAAACTATACATGCATTTTTAATGTAGTTAAACCACCAACACATTAGTTTCGAACTAATTATTTGAAGTTTATAAAAAGAGGTAGATTGTTACTTCACAATTACCAACCACATTAAGTAGGACTGATATTTCCAATTACAAATATGCTTCTTACTTCAAGTAACAATAAAATGTCATTTAAACTCAATAGAAGACAGTTTAATTTTCAATTGTGTTTTGGAATGATAATAAACAGTGGTCACGGACAAACAAGTGTTAGAATATTAATCATGAAGCTATACCAAGTTTAATGGAATTAAAAAAAAAAATTTGTGTCAGTAACAATTAAGTCAAGTTTTTCTAAAATATGGGCTTGAACAAGTAATAAGCATCATCATTTGTGAAAAATGAAATTGGGCTTAAACAATTTTGGTAACAAGAATATGATTGTTGGTCCTAAACATATGGGTGTTCATTAGTTTGTGTCCTGCATTATTTTTATTTAACTTTCCTATCAAAATTTATTTAATCAAAATCATGTCCTTAATTATCCTAAACTAATATCCGTTTTTCAAGTTATCTTTTAAACATGTGAATTTGAAATATATTTTGATGAGATTCTTAGCATAAGAGATTTTCGAATTAAAAAAAAAAAAAAAAAAAAAAAAAAAAAAAAAAAAAAAAAAATCTTTAGTGATATTGTTATCAATTTAAATTATAAAGCATATCAACTGCTAAAATATATCAATCAAGTGCATATATATATATATATATATATATATATATATATATATATATATATATATATATATATATATATAATATATATCACATTATATATATCATTGTCCTTGCATCCCAAAACAATAAAACTCACGCTTTTCCTTTGATCTAAAATGTCGAAACCTGCAAAACAATTCGAACACCCACCACCCAGCTTTGTGAACACGGAAACACACAAGAATGAGGTACCAAACATTCAGTTTGAAGTTCCACCAAAAGAAATTGCTACGCATCATTCTGACCATAGTAACGACAAGGAAAATAAGAATGCTGAATCTCTACCAAATTCCGAAGGTATTGTATACGTATAATATTTATAATACAAAAGTATCATATGTTCATTTGTTTTGTTATATTTCTACAAGATAATTGTTTCTAAAATATGATACAGATAGGTATGTTTGCTACAATGGTACTCGGCGTAAGTTTAAGAAGAAGCATGTTTGTAATTGCGATTGGAGTAGCATGATGGATTCCGTCAGAAAGGCAGATGAAATGATCAAACAACTACGTGCATCAGGACACAATATAACACAGGACTATATGGTTGATCACAACGTTAGTGACGATGAATAATAAGTTTTGGACATGTTTTGGTGACGATGTAATTGTCATGATCACAATGTTTTGCTATTTTCGTTTAATGTTTATTTGTTTTTCGTTCGTTTGAAGTACTCTTTTCCGGTTAGGTTTGTAATAAATTGGCTTTTGCAATTTTTGCAAAGCATGTTTATGATCATTATGTTACTATCAAATTATGTTTTTTATTAGCATGACATATTTGTTTGTTTCTTTATTTCTTCGTATTCATGTTTATAATAATAACATGTTAAAGCATACTTTTGTAACTATGGTTGTATTTACAGCGGTACAATTTTATATTGTTACAATCAAATATATCAACAAACGATAGTATATTATAACAAAAATTTTTGGGTAAAGGGGTGTAATCATGCACCCTGGTAAGTAGATTAACAAAAAAAAAAACGTTTAAGTACAAAGGATATGGGTGAAGTCCCATATCTCAGCCCGTTACATAGGCACTAACAAACATAAGAGCAACTGACATGCACAACATGTGCAACATACAATCTATACTATATAAGAATGACACGCCATTCTTATAACTACCAAAATTGAACTAATGAACTATAATGACTATAAATAAGAATGCTGCACTACTCAAGGAAAAACTTGAGCCTTCAAAATCATCATAGTAGTCTAAATCATCATCCATGAAGAAGCCTCAAGAGTATGGTGGGAAATAAAACAGTAATCCCAATCCACACTAAACGACTCCATCAAATTGCAAAATGTCTCAAGCATCGAACCTTAGCATGCCAAGGTCATAACAAGGACAAAAATGTGAGATCCCGTAAAAATCCCTCGTAATAAATCTCACTGATTTATGATAATCTCAACTTGCTGTTTAATAAAACCCATTTTTATGGGGAAATTTAAACTTTTCTCTTATTGCTATCGATATCACGTTATGTTTCGTGATATATATTAAATAGCAACCTTACTCGAAACACAAATTAAATCACGGGATTCCATTCTCACTACATTCAAAACTTCACAAATAATAATGGTTGATAATGATAAAACCCTACACAAAGATATAAGCACTTTCCTAATTACCCTTAATTACTACACTTAATTAACACTAATCACTACTAAAAATCTTTCACTAATTCTACAAATGCAAAGCCAACCGGGCTGTGTTAACTCTCAGCCCACATCGCTCGATCCAGCCCAACTCTTGTTTTGTTAGTTCATGCAATTTCGACCAGCCAAGCACTCTCTACAACGACTCGAGATTCTCGATTTCTATATGCAACCATCGAATATTTTTGCACCATTATGACCACGACCCACTAGGCTATGTATGCGCCAAATTCCAGATTTACATGTCAATGATCACTATATTAACCAAAGTCATTTACTTCGTCCCATACTTGCATCATACGAATAAGTATCTATGCCAAAACTCAACCACCCTTCACCCCGATTGTCCCCACGAACCTCTAATGACAATTCTGACAAAATGTAACGTATAGAACAAGGATAGAACAGCAAAGAATCATAATGGCTCTTTAACTCTTTCTTTTGAACTCGAATGATAGTAACGTGTGCATATGTGTCACATATACATTCCAACAACATGAGACAAGCCCTATAAATCTTCCCATACCTCCAAATGATTGCTAAGTCAGCCAAGGCAGCAGTAACGTGTATGATTTGCTAAACCCATTTGACACTAAATCGAAATATCAAACGAATATGGATATATGCCAACCACAAGAGACAAGTTCTACAAATTCTCCATAACTTCCCATGATTACTAAAGTCAGAAACATGCATTCAAATACTGCTACTCCACAGCACCAACCAATAATTGGTTTGAAAGTCATGAGAGTAAAAAACGTGTATATATATCTCTTCTATAAAATACACTATCCTATCACACTCTACTTACACTCATTCCATCTCTCTTTCACTCTTACTAACAACCTTAAAAACCTAGAAGTAACTCTTGTTTCACCTTGGGAAGCAAATCGAATAGAAGAAGTAATACGTAAAACGTATTCGAACCCAACAAGTTCACTGCCTTGTCTGTGTTTCCCATTCGAACTCCACTGCTTTTCCACCACCTTTGCAAAAGTGTAGTAAGTGCCTACCTTTCTTCATGCTCTCATTTCCTCACATAGTTTAAGCATCTATGCATCACTTAAATACTTCATTTGCGCGTACCACTTATTTTGCATAGGTCATATACGAAATAGATTGCATGAAACCCACTTGTTCATAACCTTCACTGAGGACAAGTTACAAATCACACTAGTGCACGATAGAAATACATGCATGCACCATCTCTCATTTTATTCGAATGAAATATTTCCTTTTACATATTGTTGGTACGTGTGAAAACCACAAACAAATGTCGAATCTCCACTGTGGACGGTTTAGAACCACAACTCTTATCATATTCACGTTTCGCATACATTTCATGCATGGCTTGAACGTATAAGAAACTTGGCATCACACGTATAACTTGTAACTGGAAAACACTTAGCTATATTCTAAGTGTTTTGCGTATTTAAGACAGCCCACGTAGCCTAGAAAACAATCACATAACTCACGAAATAGCTTAACGATCATACATTTTCTTTACACGACCTCATAGACCTCATAACTAGCTACATTTTTCGTACGAACATCATTTAAAAATAATCATGTTTCGACCCTTTAAAACAGCCAAAGTAAACTCGATCACCCACACGATACACCAATACTTAAAAATATTCTAAGTCTTTTTCACCCAGAAAATTTGTTTCAAGCGACCACATAAACACCTTTGTAAAACTCGACTTGGTCTAACAACGACCCATTATTTTTACATAACCCATTTCTACTTACTACAAACTACAAGTTTCGTGTTCACACTTTGTAACGATGAACTCATTTAACCCCTTAAAAATGGCCAAAGTAAACCTACAAACACGTATTTCAAAAACTAATTTTAACACCTTAATGGACCAAAAAGCCCATTAACGTGAAAAATAAGCAAACAGCCTAATAAGCAGTTAAAATAAGTCATAATGGACTTAATAAAGTTATAGAAATTTTCAGAATATTTTTCCCGTTATTTTTATACAAAAAGGACTAAAAATGTAACGCGATTTAACTGTAAGGACTAAAACTGCCAAACTGTGAAACTTAAGGACTGAAACTGTGAAAAACTGTTTATAAAGGACTTACATTGATCATTGAGTTAACTTCAAGCCTTATATAGACATTTGGACTATTTTTGGTCTATCATTGGACTTTATACCTAACGAAGGACTAACGACGCAACGCAAACACAGTTAGAGTAAAAAGTGTAAATCTAGGAAAGGACAAGGACCAATTATTTTCACCTGCCATTCTTATTTCATTTTTCCATTTTTCATCACTATATCACTTCACATGCATTTATTACATTCTAGTTACATATATTTAATTTTCGATTTCACTCGCATATCATTTCATCATATTTTGAGGAGATAATACCTCGAGTCAAGTGACATAAGAATCAAGATAATATCATTGTATGATATTATATTTTCTTAACTTGAGGCATTTTAAGCATATCACACTCACATCACCAAATCGTTGTACGATTTCTCACTTTCACACTCATCGTTAGTTATAAGTCGAATCTTAGACTTCCCTCATATTCAGGTTTCGTATCGAAGACGTTTCCGTGATCGTTCCATCGATCTTATAATTCTATCTTGTCAGACACACTCCAGGTGAGTCGTGGCCCCTACTTTTAATATTTGTTTTAATAACTCTTTTGGGGGAGATACATGCTTCAACTGTTTTAAGTATTTTTATACTTTGAAAACACTCATGATTTATGCAAAATCATCAACTATGCTTTACATGTTTTGAATCACCCTTTGACGGGGATATATACTCGTTATATTTGCAGACTGCTTGCTTAGCTGAAATGCTATATTTGAAAGATAACAATTTCAAACTACTTGTTGTAACAAGATACTGAGACTCATTTATGCATTCATATAACAACTGAATGTATTGTTAACTTAACTATGATGTTTATACATCCCCACTCGAAATAATTTCCAAAACTAAAGTACGCATATTTTATGAAACCCCGAACCCTATATTGCCTAAGTTTAGCTATATTGCCATAAAGTCCCTCGATCATGAGCCATTAATCACTGCGGTGAGCGTGAATATAGTGGACAGCTTCGAAACCTGTAAAGGCTGACGACCTATCCCACTAAATACTGGATGGAATGCCGGATGGCTAGTCGTATTTAGTTGCGATACACTATATTTGACACATAATAGGATAAGACAATCACCTATTACTTAGGGCAAAACCATCAGTAACCCTGATGTGACTTTCACCGTTGTACGGTACTTTTGTTAACGTTTTGCGCGTCATGAGGCTTAGAGCAATATAACCTTTTGAATATATATGCCTTCTTATATATACTCGGATACAGCTATATTTAGTAACGACCACTCCGCTCTGATAGACATCAGACTTTAAACTATTGTTTTCACTATGTGATTGGAATACGTATTATGTACTTGGAACTTAACTGCTATCATATGTGACTTAGTTGTGTCTTATGATAAAGACAACTCAATACTTGGCATATCTCTACTTTTAAAAGTTGAACTATTATTTCATTGCAAGCATATAATAACGTAACTCATTTTCATTTAAACTTGAAACTTATGATCATCTGAGTTAATAAATGATTTACTCGTGGATTTTATCCAAATTGCAAACTTGCTAGTTACTTCAAGAAGTACTAGTATTTAATTTAACTATCAACTCTTGAATTCATTAAAAGAAAGTTATTTTCTATCAAACTCCACAAACTCACCAACCATTGTGTTGACGTTTTAAGCATGTTTATCTCAGGTAATCAACAGAGCAGGACAAGACACGGAGCGGGCATTTAATACTCTGATAGCTTAAATGGTGTGAAAATCAAATATGTCATTCTTTCCGAATTACTATATTTTTGTGAGATTTTCAAATCAGATTTCTCAACCTTTGTACCAAAACTATTATTTTGAATGACATATAACTTTCAAAACGCCTTTTTCAAGCCGTTTTCTAAAATTTTGACTTCGATCCTCAGTGTAACACCTAATTATTTTCCGCTGCCACAAAACCAAATTAGGGGGTGTTACAGATTGGCATCAGAGCCATAGGTTATAGAGAATCAAATGTTTTCAAACATTGAACTATAACCACACTTTCAAAATAAATGATTTTACACCATACCATTTACGCCCTCCGTGTCTGCAGACTGCCGTGCTCAATATATTACCTACTAAGATTGTTTTGTACTAATCTTTACATGCTTAATGTTTACTCTTCACACATAACCCACTGTGTTATCTCACACTCAATGTTACACCCTAAATGTACGAATATTCATAATTACTGTTGTTACAGTACCATGTCTTCCAAACTAGTCGGTATCACCAAGACTACCTCTCCTACTACACATGCGTCACCTACCTACCAAATTGCACCAGATACTGAAGATCCTTATGTAAAAATGTCACAACCCCAGCCTGACATAGAACTCACTCAGAAATCACCTTCGTCATCACCTACTTACTCACCTCCACGTCAGAAACTTAGGAGAGCAACCGAATCCTATTCAGATGAAGATTTGATTGGTGGTCAACCAACATTTGAATCTGGACAGAGTTCACACCAAGAAATGACTTGGAAGAAGATCGAACTAAATTCTCCTTTGCCTGATATCTCAGATTTCCCCATGCCAGATATCCCAGAGAATGTATCCTCACCCAATTCTCCTGACTACAATATAGACACCCATGACCCCATATGGATTCGCCTTCACCAACACACCAGCATACTAGACACTCACTCTGAACAGCTAAAAGAGTTACAACCATTACGATTCGAATGGTATGATCGTAACATTGATACTCTGTTTAAGAGGACAGATGCTGAAAGACGAGAGGTGTTTGATCTAGGAGTAAATGTTGGTAACATGAAGGACAATTACGAACAAGAACTTAGAAACTTGGATGCCAGAACCCGCTGTTTGGGAAGAGGCCACACCCAAACAAACATTAGGATTGAGGACATTGAAAGAGCATTATGGTTAGCTAGAGACACAGCAAGAATCCAAAGCCAAAAGATTGCGGCCTTGGAAAACATGTTAGCTAATCAGATGAATGCGTGCCAGGAACGTTTCTCAGCCATGGAAGCTGCACAACTGGATCTTGAGGCAGAAGTTAAACGTCTACGTCAAAGACGTAACTGATCTTAAGTATAGTTGTTGTGCTCAATAAACCAAATAGTTTGGTTAGTATTCCATGCATCTCTCAATAATTCTGTAACTCTCAGAATTTGTAATCGACTTTTAAGCTATGACAGACTCTTTCTATTATATCTTTCTGTTGTAAACAAATTCCTTCCACCAAACCCTATTATGGTGCTATAAATGCAATGAGTCATGCAAAACCTCACCATTTGTTACTCTCGTAGGTAAACAAATGACTCCACAAGAATCAATGAGACATTAATAAAAGACCTTGTGTTGGTTGTTTTGATCAAACAAGTTATTAGAGTTATGTCCATAATGATGATTGTAACTGTGATGGTACATCAAAATTACCACGACTAAACAATAAACCCTAGAAGTCCAAGAACAAATCTTCGAAAGAAAACTTGATAGATGAAGAAAAAGTTGATGAACTTCAGCTTTTGATGAATTCGTTTGTTCTTTAGCAATCCCATGTCAAGAGATAATTATTTTACGATGTTACCCAGACACATCGTATCTCTATGATCCTCAGCTAGTTTTGATTTTGTATTAAGATCACGTGGTTAGCAATAATATACAAATACCTTGTTATTTGAAATTATTCTAATGATAAAGTGAATACTAAATCAGAGTTTCTTGTTGTAGTCATTAAAGATGGCCAACATGAGCAACACCTATACCCCCTCAGCACTTACAACAACCATGACTCCTAAAACCATCAAAAAGTTGGTAAACAATATCGTTGCAGCAGTACTCGAAGTGACCACAACAGTCCATCCGGGTGACAATGACATGACAAGAAAAGAAAGAAAGAAGGCTATACCTTGTAAGCATAACCATGAACGTTTCATGGGATGTAGGCCAGTTTGCCTAAAGAATTCAAGGAAAAAGAAAAAACCTATACGCACTTGTGCCCAAAGAATTGGGCAAGATATTGCACTTAAGAAAAATAACCAAAATCGGAAACTTGAGGAGAAAAGATCCTTTATCCTCAATGAATGTGAGTTCCACAATGATGTTTGCATCCGCAATCATCTACAAGACCGCATTGACTACCTTCGCCAACAATGACCCAAACCAGAAGTTGGAAGAAACTTCATCACCAACCCTAGTAATGAAAACAAATACTATGGAAAGCAACCTCTGTGCCAAAGATGTAAGTTGCATCACACCGGACATTGCATTGATAAATGCGGAAGGTGCCGGAAAACAGGCCACAAGACAAGAGATTGCAAAGCCATGAAAAGAAATGAGCAACCCTCATCCATAAGATGCTATGAATATGGTGAAATGAGTCATTACAAGAGTTATTGCCCGAACTACAAAGCCCATTGGGAGCCCAAGATTTGTACAAGGGAATAAGAACTCGTCAAAGAATCTCAACCATGTCGAGGAATGACCTCCATGTTAAGCAGATGAATGGATTCCTGCTGTAAAATAAATAAACTCTAGTTTAGAATTATCTAAGTTATATTTCCGTTTGTAATTACCTTAGGTACGATGGATGTAACCTAAGTGTAACAGTTATCCTTCTACCGTATAAGAACTCTACCTTGTAATATTTCCATGATAATTATAATCTACGTCTATTCAAATTTCTATTCCACCTCTTTATTCATAAATCGTTATGTAACAACACACTGATATTACCCTAAGGATTTAATTAACTCCATATTGACCAAACCATAGGTTGATACCACATTGTAAGAAATCCTCACCTAAAACTTAGGTCTATACCAAGAACATCCACATATCACTAAAAAAAAAATTCTGAATTATCCTCGGTATATGAACAACAACTTTCCAAATTCTTTTGAAAATAATCAGAGGATGTCCGATTTCGTGACGGAACCATTATAATTGAGTCATATGAAACTCTTTGAAGAAGCATAAATATCATAATGACTGAACCAAGCGTTACATCATTTGGTCCTAAATTATACATAGCCTAGCTACCTATGTATAATTTAGGAAGAATCATGTTATAAATGGAACAGCTATCTTTTCAAAGTTTTTAATAACAATTTTCATTCCAAAGACAAAATTTCGAGACAAATAAATTGTTCATAAAACTCACTTTTAACCAAACCGATCTACACTTATTACCCATTACCTTATTATAAGAAGTCGAGAAAAGTACGAAATTAGAAACTATAAGAATTCACAACAAAATGAGAAAAACACAAATAACATAAATTTTATTAGAACCCATGGAAGTTAATACATAGCGAGATGATTAACATCGGAAGTGCTAATAGTACAATGAACATAATAAAAGGCATAGAGTCTTCAATAGGTTGGCCCGCCATAGCAACAAAAACCACTACCAACCCAGCAATAGCAAGCGCCACCATAGGATGAAGTACCCTGATTATTCTGGAAGACAGATAAAAGCGAACCATTAACTAAACATAAACGAGATCTCATTCCACATTTATTAAAGATTACATCGACACACAACAAAGATACATTCTAACCACACTAGCTCGTGACCCTCACCCCCAAAATTTATCCGCAAAAATGGCTAGGATTGTGAGGGGTACGATAACCAACAAGTATCCGATCAAATAGCCGGTATCTTCGCCGGGAAGAAGAGTCAAACAAAAGGCGGCGAAGATGATGAACATGGTTGCGAACACTATAGCGAACGGCGACATGTTTTTAGATGGGAAAAAGTGGAATGAAAGAGATGGAGTAAAAAGGTGAAGTGGGAAGGAAAAAGGGAAAAAGTAAATAGGGTATTAATAGGAGAAAAGTATCCGTTATTTTACTATTCATGATCATTAAGTTTCAAAATCACTACCATTAAAAATCCACTAGTCTCGAATCGCTAGAACACTGAACATTAAGTGTTAAATACTTCATACTCTCGATTAATGTTTTCACCATTCATAGACTATGAATGCATTAGTTGGCCAAACATTCAAATTTAAATTTGTCTGGTACGAATAAATCAAATTGGATCCTGTTTCCTCGATATTCAAATGAAAATCTCTCGACAACATTCTCCATAAACTCTCATCTCAGAATACTACATTTTCAACACCTATCACGGACTGAACTTCGGGACGAAGTTCAAAATTAGGGGTGGATACTGTGAGATCCCGTAAAAATCCCTCGTAATAAATCTCACTGATTTATGATAATCTCAACTTGTTGTTTAATAAAACCCATTTTATGGGGAAATTTAAACTTTTCTCTTATTGCTATCGATATCACGTTATGTTTCGTGATATATATTAAATAGCAACCTTACTCGAAACACAAATTAAATCACGGGATTCCATTCTCACTACATTCAAAACTTCACAAATAATAATGGTTGATAATGATAAAACCCTACACAAAGATATAAGCACTTTCCTAATTACCCTTAATTACTACACTTAATTAACACTAATCACTACTAAAAATCTTTCACTAATTCTACAAATGCAAAGCCAACCGGGCTGTGTTAACTCTCAGCCCACATCGCTCGATCCAGCCCAACTCTTGTTTTGTTAGTTCATGCAATTTCGACCAGACAAGCACTCTCTACAATGACTCGAGATTCTCGATTTCTATATGCAACCATCGAATATTTTTGCACCATTATGACCACGACCCTAGGCTATGTATGCGCCAAATTCCAGATTTACATGTCAATGATCACTATATTAACCAAAGTCATTTACTTCGTCCCATACTTGCATCATACGAATAAGTATCTATGCCAAAACTCAACCACCCTTCACCCCGATTGTCCCCACGAACCTCTAATGACAATTCTGACAAAATGTAACGTATAGAACAAGGGTAGAACAGCAAAGAATCATAATGGCTCTTTAACTCTTTCTTTTGAACTCGAATGATAGTAACGTGTGCATATGTGTCACATATACATTCCAACAACATGAGACAAGCCCTATAAATCTTCCCATACCTCCAAATGATTGCTAAGTCAGCCAAGGCAGCAGTAACGTGTATGATTTGCTAAACCCATTTGACACTCAATCGAAATATCAAACGAATATGGATATATGCCAACCACAAGAGACAAGTTCTACAAATTCTCCATAACTTCCCATGATTACTAAAGTCAGAAGCATGCATTCAAATACTGCTACTCCACAGCACCAACCAATAATTGGTTTGAAAGTCATGAGAGTAAAAAAACGTGTATATATATCTCTTCTATAAAATACACTATCCTATCACACTCTACTTACACTCATTCCATCTCTCTTTCACTCTCACTAACAACCTTAAAAACCTAGAAGTAACTCTTGTTTCACCTTGGGAAGCAAATCTAATAGAAGAAGTAATACGTAAAACGTATTCGAACCCAACAAGTTCACTGCCTTGTCTGTGTGTTCCCATTCGAACTCCACTGCTTTTCCACCACCTTTGCAAAAGTGTAGTAAGTGCCTACCTTTCTTCATGCTCTCATTTCCTCACATAGTTTAAGCATCTATGCATCACTTAAATACTTCATTTGCGCGTACCACTTATTTTGCATAGGTCATATACGAAATAGATTGCATGAAACCCACTTGTTCATAACCTTCACTGAGGACAAGTTACAAATCACACTAGTGCACGACAGAAATACATGCATGCACCATCTCTCATTTTATTCGAATGAAATAGTTCCTTTTACATATTGTTGGTACGTGTGAAAACCACAAGCAAATGTTGAATCTCCACTGTGGACGGTTTAGAACCACAACTCTTATCATATTCACGTTTCGCATACATTTCATGCATGGCTTGAACGTATAAGAAACTTGGCATCACACGTATAACTTGTAACTGTAAAAAACACTTAGCTATATTCTAAGTGTTTTGCGTATTTAAGACAGCCCACGTAGCCTAGAAAACAATCACATAACTCACGAAATAGCTTAACGATCATACATTTTCTTTACACGACCTCATAGACCTCATAACTAGCTACATTTTTCGTACGAACATCATTTAAAAATAATCATGTTTCGACCTTTTAAAACATCCAAAGTAAACTCGATCACCCACACGATACACCAATACTTAAAAATATTCTAAGTCTTTTTCACCCAGAAAATTTGTTCCAAGCGACCACATAAACACCTTTGTAAAACTCGACTTGGTCTAACAACGACCCATTATTTTTACATAACCCATTTCTACTTACTACAAACTACAAGTTTCGTGTTCACACTTTGTAACGATGAACTCATTTAACCCCTTAAAAATGGCCAAAGTAAACCTACAAACACGTATTTCAAAAACTAATTTTAACACCTTAATGGACCAAAAAGCCCATTAACGTGAAAAATAAGCAAACAACCTAATAAGCAGTTAAAATAATTCATAATGGACTTAATAAAGTTATAGAAATTTTCAGAATATTTTTCCCGTTATGTTTATATAAAAAGGACTAAAAATGTAACGCGATTTAACTGTAAGGACTAAAACTGCCAAACTATGAAACTTATGGACTGAAACTGTGAAAAACAGTTTATAAAGGACTTAAATTGATCTTTGAGTTAACTTCAAGCCTTATATAGACATTTGGACTATTTTTGGTCTATCATTGGACTTTATACCTAACGAAGGACTAACGACGCAATGCAAACACAGTTAGAGTAAAAAGTGTAAATGTAGGAAAGGACAAGGACCAATTATTTTCACCTGCCATTCTTATTTCATTTTTCCATTTTTCATCACTACATCACTTCACATGCATTTATTACATTCTAGTTACATATATTTAATTTTCGATTTCACTCGCATATCATTTCATCATATTTTGAGGAGATAATACCTCGAGTCAAGTGACATAAGAATCAAGATAATATCATTGTATGATATTATATTTTCTTAACTTGAGGCATTTTAAGCATATCACACTCACATCACCAAATCGTTGTACGATTTCTCACTTTCACACTCCTCGTTAGTTATAAGTCGAATCTTAGACTTCCCTCATATTCAGGTTTCGTATCGAAGACGTTTCCGTGATCGTTCCATAGATCTTATAATTCTATCTTGTCAGATACACTCCAGGTGAGTCGTGGCCCCTACTTTTAATATTTGTTTTAATAACTCTTTTGGGGGAGATACATGCTTCAACTGTTTTAAGTATTTTTATACTTTGAAAACACTCATGATTTATTCAAAATCATCAACTATGTTTTACATGTTTTGAATCACCCTTTGACGGGGATATATACTCGTTATATTTGCAAACTGCTTGCTTAGCTGAAATGCTATATTTGAAAGATAACATTTTCAAACTACTTGTTGTAACAAGATACTGAGACTCATTTATGCATTCATATAACAACTGAATGTACTGTTAACTTAACTATGATGTTTATACATCCCAACTGGAAATAATTGGCAATACTAAAGTACGCATATTTTATGAAACCCCGAACCCTATATTGCCTAAGTTTAGCTATATTGCCATAAAGTCCCTCGATCATGAGCCATTAATCACTGCGGTGAGCGCGAATATAGTGGACAGCTTCGAAACCTGTAAAAGCTGACGACCTATCCCACTAAATACTGGATGGAATGCCGGATGGCTAGTCGTATTTAGTCGCGATACACTATATTTGACACATAATAGGATGAGACAATCACCTATTACTTAGGACAAAACCATCAGTAACCCTGATGTGACTTTCACCGTTGTACGGTACTTTTGTTAACGTTTTGCGCGTCATGAGGCTTAGAGCAATATAACCTTTTGAATATATATGCCTTCTTATATATATTCGGATACAGCTGTATTTATTAACGACCACATCCGCTCTGATAGACATCAGACTTTAAACTATTGTTTTCACTATGTGATTGGAATACGTATTATGTACTTGGAACTTAACTGCTATCATATGTGACTTAGTTGTGTCTTATGATAAAGACAACTCAATACTTGGCATATCTCTACTTTTAAAAGTTGAACTATTATTTCATTGCAAGCATATAATAACGTAACTCATTTTCATTTAAACTTGAAACTTATGATCATCTGAGTTCATAAATGATTTACTCGTGGATTTTATCCAAATTGCAAACTTGCTAGTTACTTCAAGAAGTACTAGTATTTAATTTAACTATCAACTCTTGAATTCATTAAAAGAAAGTTATTTTCTATCAAACTCCACGAACTCACCAACCATTGTGTTGACGTTTTAAGCATCTTTATCTCAGGTAATCAACAGAGCAGGACAAGACACGGAGCGGGCATTTAATACTCTGATAACTTAAATGGTGTGAAAATCAAATATGTCATTCTTTCCGAATTACTATATTTTTGTGAGATTTTCAAATCAGATTTCTCAACCTTTGTACCAAAACTATTATTTTGAATGACATATAACTTTCAAAACGCCTTTTTCAAGCCGTTTTCTAAAATTTTGACTTCGATCCTCAGTGTAACACCTAATTATTTTCCGCTGCCACAAAACCAAATTAGGGGGTGTTACAAAAAACAGCGGGTTTAGCATTAAACCTGCACTAACAGCAACGATGGCAACCTGAATAGCAAATAGTTATACGTAAGAAACCCAAGTGTGTAGGCTGCCATAGACGAACAATAGGGTGCATGAGACCCTAACTTACACAATAACCATCATAATGAAAAAATCTTGTAAATGAAAATAAACAACATCATTATAGATCATTATGATGAAGAACGATAATAGGGTTTATGAAACCCTAACTTTCATGGTCATCTCACAAGTCGCAACAGTAGGGTTAGAGAACCCTAGCTTCCAGCCTCGTGAATACCAGCATTAAGACAGATTACGAATAAAACCATGCGATGATCTGTTATTAAAAAAATAGGGTGGCAAAACCCTAACTTCCAACAGCACGCGCAAAATACCCAGAAATATACCAAATCAATGAGCATAAAAATAGGGTTTTTGAGCAAGGAACGATCCTCAAATAATGGAACAGTAGCATCAGGATCCAATATAATCTAACAATAGGGTAAACAAAACCCTAACATCCCAACGAGCCAAACAACCCGACATCCAATCGACATTATCCCAGAAGATCAGCAGTAAAGCCATGATAAACCAATCAGCAGCAGGATAATATTGACCTCCATATGGTTTGAATAAACCATAACTTCCAACAGCAGCGGCCAAAGACCAATGATAACTAACATCCCAAGGTCGAACAACAAACCAGCAACAAAGCACGATAACGATCAGATCGAATGGTAGACAACCACAGATCACGAACAGATCACGAACAAGGTCTGTTATACGACTAATGACAGCCAAAAAGGGTTTTCAAACCCATCTTCCAGATCAACGAATTGATCACAAGCATATGGCCAAGAACGGACAGACCCCAAACAAGGGTTTTTGAACAAGAACCCTAAGAAAACTTGACTTACACTCTCTCAAAACCCACTTTCAAAACTGATATCAGGACAAACGTACATGTAGACTTGCAGATCGACAAAAAAAACCAAACCCTAAAATATTAAGGTTACGTTAAGACCAGATCCAATGAATCCAAAACCCAAAAATAATTGCATGGAATACACGTGAATAATGATGATAAAATAATAGAACTTGGACAGTTGTATTATATAACATGCAAGGAACCACGAATCCACGATAATATATAAATAATAGTATTGATCACATGCAAGGAACCAAGGATGGATGGCAACCGACCTACAGGAATTAAATCCACCGACCCACGATGGATGGGGATTAAACAATCAAGGAAAAGGTCGATCGTAGAAAAAAGTAATTCACAGAGAAAAAAAAAATTTGATTATTGTTATTCTAAAAACGATATCCCGAATAATTATTACATGATAATCTCATAATATAAGTACTTTGTTTTGGTTATCACAATGTTCAATTGTTTTTTAACCAAATATATTTCAATGAGGCACAATGGTCACAATGGATCATTACATAAATTGGTTAAAGTCCCAACTCATAATTTATAAGATTTCCACTTTACATTGTTCTAAATGTACCAAATATTTATGTGTTTAACATTTTTTCGTCTACATTGATTCATCAAAAAAACAACATTAAAAAATAAACCATGCAACAATTTTATTTAAACTTAAATATCATATCATGGCTCACTGTATTTTAAACCCACATTATCATCTTAAGTTGACCATAATTACATCCTAAAATATACATAACAAACATTCAACTTTTGAATGATATTCTTCAATCCACATTTTAAAATTTTGAATACCATATCATTTCCTAAAATTGCTTCATATCGAGTGTATATAAATACCATCAAGCAATGTCATCTCTAATTATATCATATTTTTCCGTTCACTACTTCATGGATCACCCTAAATCACCTACGGTTAAAAACTTTGTTTTTTGTATATCGTGTATATGTATATTTCATTTTATTGCGTTAAATGTATAATTTATACTATATGTATTGTAATATATTTATCACATTCACAGGTTTTCAATGCTGAAGAACATCCAAATGAAACAAATTGTGAATCCATGAATAACAATTTGATTATCCTATCTGATGATGATTTGGTATGTGTGACCTCTTATCATATTATTATTGACTTTGTTCTTCCTTATTTTTTTATTTAAATAACATGCAGGATTTCCCCATAACCAAGAAACGCGAAAAACAAGCAAAAGAAGATCGTAAAATGAGCAACAACATTATTACTATTCTCTCTTCTGATGATGAGAAGGATGCCCACGTATCTAATAGCAAAAAGTATGAAGATCACACAAAAAATAATGAAAATTTGGTATAAAAATATTGTATCCATATTACATGTTTTTACTTTAATAAACACTTAACAGATTATCACTCTAATTCTACTTATTACTAATTCTTTTTTTTCTTCATGAATAATATAAATTAGGATTCTGATGATGACCATCCAGTTTGTTTCAAGCGTTCGAAAAACGCTAAGCCAACTTGCTTTTCAAAAAAAGAAACTTATCGTCTTATCGATGAACCAATTGATGAAGAAAATGATGATGCTATAAGTATGACACAAATTTTTGACAACTTGATTGATGAAGAGGCAAAGGACGATTCACAACTTAGTGGTGAAAACATTGATAACAAAACTGATGACCACATCCATTTAGAAGACTTGATTGTTGAACAATCTTCACATGATGAAGATGAAGCTACTGATGAATTTGACAGTTTCATCGATGATGCAAACCTTGATGATGAAGTTACTCATAACAGTTCGGACAGTGAAGTTTGAGAATATAGATTTATTTGTTATTCACATGTTAAGAATAATGCATACAAGCAATGTTTCTTTCCACGTTTTTTCAATTATTTGAATAAAATTATTGTTATGTAGTTCAATCGTGTACACGAATGTATTTGTCACAATTCGCATTTTCGAGTCTTTACTATGCACGGGATTGCATCATTTCAATTTACGTATGTTCATTAAACGTTACCACTCAGTCATTACTACTAATATTATACTCAAATACTCCCGATTATGATCCTAATATATTTTCATGCAAATTTTAATGATATAAAATTTATAATATTAATTTACTCGGTGTTTTGAAACCTTTTGCAATATTTTCCCGGTTAGGGCTTATAACCCCATCAGTTTGCGATATTTTATCACGAACACTATTTTAACACCCGATTCTTATCAGTAACATGATTTTATGAGTTTTTACAACTTTGTCGAATTTTATTTTTATTCGTCGCGTTTTATTTTCAGTTAACCCGGTACCCGATAACGCCGAAATTACACACTAAACTAACTAAGACTTATCCTAAAAATGTTTTAAGTGAAAAATTGCACATGCTAAAGCTTCTTGGAGAAGCTTGCCGCCCCCCCCCCCATGTTGGCCTAATAAGCCAAAAAGCCTTAATGGCTTAACTTTACTTAAACTTCATTTATATTTCATAACATTTTACACATCTTTTTAGCTAAGCAAATCAAAGCAAATACTCTCCTCTCTCCCTCTCCATCCCACGGCACCATCAAGGAGATCAAGGGATTCCATAAATTTTTGAAGATCAAGTTTCATTCTTGTCCCGAATACCTTCCTTGTTAGAGTTTTGTAATAAAAACTCCAAGGTTGTGGTTGTTTTTCATTCTAGCTCACCAATCATCAAGTAAGCTCAAGAACACTATTTTTGATCTTTTCATACTTCCATTGTTCTTATATTGATGTATTTCCTATTTATTTTAAGAGCTATCCATGCAAAACCTATGTTATGTATACCACTTGTTTTATTTTTCATTAAAACTATCTCAAACCCTAGATCTGTATGTTTTATTAACATCCCCGCGAAACCCACTATTTTTATTGATGTTTAGGACCCATGACACCCTAAGAAGGTGTATGGTAGGATGCGTGTACTTGTGGAGTTGTGTTGTAGTCGTTTGATCAAGCCGCGAACCAAGAAAACGAGTTTTTAACATATATATATACCCGCTGTCCGGAAATGTAAACTTTGGAAAAATCAGTAAACATGGCTTTATTTTAGCTTTCATATTTAGAAAGTACTCTCAAACACGAAAACGTGGTCGCTTGAATCACTAAAAACCGAGTTATAACGAAGGAGATACGATGTTTTAAAGTTAGCAACGCAAAACTATTATTTTCAGAAAATGCGGGCTGTTGGCCGAACTTCAGGGGACAGAACGAGGCGTTAGCCGTAGTCTAGCTGAGCCGAGCCACTGAGAATATGTTAGTTCATGTTATGACGATCGCGTGGATATAAAGAACGTTGAAAACCGACTTGTAACGACCAAGATATGAATTTCTGAAAAACCGACTAACAACACTTATTTTGACAGCCTCACTATAATTCCAATATTTTCTAACTGTAAATTGTTTTGCAAGACACCATATTCAAAGCCGATTTTCTTCATGATCGAGACGTGTATGATCAAAACTCAAAAGAGACGACATTGAGATGTTGTTGCAAGGATTTCAAAAACGTCAAGTTCTATTCCTAACTCTTAACGTACAATATTTTGCGACTAGTTTTGCGAGGCCGTTTGGTCATATTTTCACAAGTTGTAAAAAGGGTTTATTTTGCGACGAAACTATTTTATTTGGCGATAAAACATCAAACAAGGATCGTGGAGTACCGTTTCAACATATTTACACGAAAAGTAGTTCATAACTTAGCGAGACGTCAAAAATGTGGTTTTCAACGATAAACGTTATTTTCAAAACTAACGAGTGGTATCGTTAACATACGTAATTGCATGAGTAGAATCATTTCATTTGCTTACCTTAGATCATATCATTCACATTAGGTCGCGGTTAGAGACCGAGCCTCATTCCAGCATATTCACCACTAGTATTGTTGCTATCGCATCAGGTGAGTTTCATAGCCCCTTTCTTTATACGTTTTGAACTTTTGGGGGAGATACATGCTTAAACTGCTTACTTACATACATGATTGTGTTAAACTTATTTGCGTTACTCTTGAAAGCAACTCTCGGACCTAAGTATCAAACACTTGGGGTAGCCGAACAGAACAGATCACGGACCTAAGTATCAAACACTTGGGGTAGCCGAACAGAACAGATCACGGACCTAAGTATCAAACACTTGGGTAGCCGAACGAATCATATCGCGGACCTAAGTATCAAACACTTGGGGTGGCCGAACATAAGTCTCCTCGTGAGCAACATAAGTCTCCTAGTGAGCAGCATAAGATCTATTAGTATTCTTTGGGAAATGGCACCCAGTAATCTCATGATGCATTGATATGCAAGACATCTACTCTAGACATACTATGTTAGCATTGGGTTGTAAACACACAGGTTGCAAGTCTTGAATGGGCAGGGCTTGGAACTGAGTGGATTTACAATGCCTATGCTGTGGAAACTTTCTCTAAAGGCTTTTCAACTTATTTATAACAAACTCTATGAACTCACCAACCTCGTGTTGACACTTTAGCATGTGTTTTCAGGAACCAAGCAATAGCACGCTACTGGAGGCTTTTGGCAGGGCATGGCATGGTCATAGGAGACTCTGATAAAGCATTTGGGACCGCTTAACTTATTTTATGGGCCAACTTCCGCACCACTTTTCATAATGTAAATTTAACACTTTTGACTTATCAAATATATTCTAAATGATTGATGTGAAAACCGTTCTTTACACTTGTGTTGTGATACCAATTGAGTTGCACCCCAGTGGCATGTATGCTTCCGCTGGACCCGATTTTGGGGGTGTGACAGATTGGTATCAGATCCTAGGCTATAGAGAATTGGGTAATTTTGAAACCTAAACTATAGCTACTTTTACGAAAACTTAACCCTATGACCGCCACGTGCCTGCCTGCCAAGCTGATGCCTCATTTGTGGTTTGTTGCTGACATATTTAATGAGATTTATATCTTATTGCCAGATAGATTATACTTACTTACCCTCGTTGATTACTATAATTGTATTCCATATAAGTATGCTTACATATCATGCAGGTCGCAGCGTTACACCTTTTCCTTACGTAGTTTCATCATTCGACCTCAAGCCTGATCACCTGCCTTAGTCTTTTGAACCCCCCTTTACATGTGAAGGACATAGTATTATTATAACTAAGCTGAGTATTTCAAAATTCATTGAACCTCGGTGGAATATAGACTGGTCATCTATATTCGACCCGGGACAGTGGGACATAGCCTGACCACCTATGTTCGACTCAGAGATGAATTTTGCAATACTGAGAGTAGTTATAATGAAATTATGTCCGGATTGATTTGATCGGTGTAAGCAATTCCATAATCGAGCCAAATTTTCAAAAGACCTCCTTCAAACCACTTGTTCCCAGTTTGATCTAAGTGACAGTTCTTGTTTGATGAGTTGCGAGGATCAAACTGGAATCAAGTTGTTACCCGAGCCGATTCAGTTTAATCTCATGACAGTTCTTGTTTGATGAGTTGTGAGATTAAATTTGAATCGACAACCTCAAACCGATTTAGCCTAATCCCATGACAGTTCTTGTTTGATGAGTTGTGGGATTAAGTAAAAATCGGTTACCTAGAGGTCTTTTGAAGGCTATGCTCGATCATGGGAAAGTTTACCCCCATCAAATTCGACCACAAGAAAGTACGTAGGTAGAACGAGCGAGCTGAATTCAGGGACTGAATTCCTTAACGGGTGGAGACTGTCACAATTCGCATTTTCGAGTCTTTACTATGCACGGGATTGCATCATTTCAATTTACGTATGTTCATTAAACGTTACCACTCAGTCATTACTACTAATATTATACTCAAATACTCCCGATTATGATCCTAATATATTTTCATGCAAATTTTAATGATATAAAATTTATAATATTAATTTACTCGGTGTTTTGAAACCTTTTGCAATATTTTCCCGGTTAGGGCTTATAACCCCATCGGTTTGCGATATTTTATCACGAACACTATTTTAACACCCGATTCTTATCAGTAACATGATTTTATGAGTTTTTACAACTTTGTCGAATTTTATTTTTATTCGTCGCGTTTTATTTTCAGTTAACCCGGTACCCGATAACGCCGAAATTAAACACTAAACTAACTAAGACTTATCCTAAAAATGTTTTAAGTGAAAAATTGCACATGCTAAAGCTTCTTGGAGAAGCTTGCCGCCCCCCCCCCCCCCCCCCCCCCCCCCCCCTGTTGGCCTAATAAGCCAAAAAGCCTTAATGGCTTAACTTTACTTAAACTTCATTTATATTTCATAACATTTTACACATCTTTTTAGCTAAGCAAATCAAAGCAAATACTCTCCTCTCTCCCTCTCCATCCCACGGCACCATCAAGGAGATCAAGGGATTCCATAAATTTTTGATGATCAAGTTTCATTCTTGTCCCGAATACCTTCCTTGTTAGAGTTTTGTAATAAAAACTCCAAGGTTGTGGTTGTTTTTCATTCTAGCTCACCAATCATCAAGTAAGCTCAAGAACACTATTTTTGATCTTTTCATACTTCCATTGTTCTTATATTGATGTATTTCCTATTTATTTTAAGAGCTATCCATGCAAAACCTATGTTATGTATACCACTTGTTTTATTTTTCATTAAAACTATCTCAAACCCTAGATCTGTATGTTTTATTAACATCCCCGCGAAACCCACTATTTTTAGTGATGTTTAGGACCCATGACACCCTAAGAAGGTGTATGGTAGGATGCGTGTACTTGTGGAGTTGTGTTGTAGTCGTTTGATCAAGCCGCGAACCAAGAAAACGAGTTTTTAACATATATATATATACCCGCTGTCCGGAAATGTAAACTTTGGAAAAATCAGTAAACATGGCTTTATTTTAGCTTTCATATTTAGAAAGTACTCTCAAACACGAAAACGTGGTCGCTTGAATCACTAAAAACCGAGTTATAACGAAGGAGATACGATGTTTTAAAGTTAGCAACGCAAAACTATTATTTTCAGAAAATGCGGGCTGTTGGCCGAACTTCAGGGGACAGAACGAGGCGTTAGCCGTAGTCTAGCTGAGCCGAGCCACTGAGAATATGTTAGTTCATGTTATGACGATCGCGTGGATATAAAGAACGTTGAAAACCGACTTATAACGACCAAGATATGAATTTCTGAAAAACCGACTAACAACACTTATTTTGACAGCCTCACTATAATTCCAATATTTTCTAAGTGTAAATTGTTTTGCAAGACACCATATTCAAAGCCGATTTTCTTCATGATCGAGACGTGTATGATCAAAACTCAAAAGAGACGACATTGAGATGTTGTTGCAAGGATTTCAAAAACGTCAAGTTCTATTCCTAACTCTTAACGTACAATATTTTACGACTAGTTTTGCGAGGCCGTTTGGTCATATTTTCACAAGTTGTAAAAAGGTTTATTTTGCGACGAAACTATTTTATTTGGCGATAAAACATCAAACAAGGATCGTGGAGTACCGTTTCAACATATTTACACGAAAAGTAGTTCATAACTTAGCGAGACGTCAAAAATGTGGTTTTCAACGATAAACGTTATTTTCAAAACTAACGAGTGGTATCGTTAACATACGTAATTGCATGAGTAGAATCATTTCATTTGCTTACCTTAGATCATATCATTCACATTAGGTCGCGGTTAGAGACCGAGCCTCATTCCAGCATATTCACCACTAGTATTGTTGCTATCGCATCAGGTGAGTTTCATAACCCTTTATTTATACGTTTTGAACTTTTGGGGGAGATACATGCTTAAACTGCTTACTTACATACATGATTGTGTTAAACTTATTTGCGTTACTCTTGAAAGCAACTCTCGGACCTAAGTATCAAACACTTGGGGTAGCCGAACAGAACAGATCACGGACCTAAGTATCAAACACTTGGGGTAGCCGAACAGAACAGATCACGGACCTAAGTATCAAACACTTGGGGTAGCCGAACAGAACATATCACGGACCTAAGTATCAAACACTTGGGGTGGCCGAACATAAGTCTCCTCGTGAGCAACATAAGTCTCCTAGTGAGCAGCATAAGATCTATTAGTATTCTTTGGGAAATGGCACCCAGTAATCTCATGATGCATTGATATGCAAGACATCTACTCTAGACATACTATGTTAGCATTGGGTTGTAAACACACAGGTTGCAAGTCTTGAATGGGCAGGGCTTGGAACTGAGTGGATTTACAATGCCTATGCTGTGGAAACTTTCTCTAAAGGCTTTTCAACTTATTTATAACAAACTCTATGAACTCACCAACCTCGTGTTGACACTTTAGCATGTATTTTCAGGAACCAAGCAATAGCACGCTACTTGAGGCTTTTGGCAGGGCATGGCATGGTCATAGGAGACTCTGATAAAGCATTTGGGACCGCTTAACTTATTTTATGGGCCAACTTCCGCACCACTTTTCATAATGTAAATTTAACACTTTTGACTTATCAAATATATTCTAAATGATTGATGTGAAAACCGTTCTTTACACTTGTGTTGTGATACCAATTGAGTTGCACCCCAGTGGCATGTATGCTTCCGCTGGACCCGATTTTGGGGGTGTGACAGCATTCGTCAAAGAATGTATGCTATTGAATATTAACCCAATCACGATTCATGAAAACAATTAATCCTTATAATACACGATAAGCCAACTTGCTTTTCAAAAAAAGAAACTTTTCGTCTTATCGATGAACCAAGTGATGAAGAAAATGATGATGCTATAAGTATGACACAAATTTTTGACAACTTGATTGATGAAGAGGCAAAAGACGATTCACAACTTAGTGGTGAAAACATTGCTAACGAAACTGATGACCACATCCATTTAGAAGACTTGATTGTTGAACAATCTTCACATGATGAAGATGAAGCTACTGATGAATTTGACAGTTTCATCGATGATGCAAACCTTGATGATGAAGTTACTCATAACAGTTCGGACAGCGAAGTTTGAGAATATATATTTATTTGTTATTCACATGTTAAGAATAATGCATACAAGCAATGTTTCTTTCCACATTTTTTCAATTATTTGAATAAAATTATCGTTATGTAGTTCAATCGTGTACACGAATGCATTTGTCAAAGAATGTATGCTATTGAATATTAACCCAATCACGATTCCTGAAAAAATTAATCCTTATAATACACGATAAGTCGTTCATGGACAAATTAACATACAATGTTTATTTGCAATTTTGCAATAAAAATTTAAGTGTCCTTATATAAACACACCCAACCACCCATACTGCAACAATGCTAAGATTATGATGTTAGATTATTTAGGCAAATTATGCTCTTAATATGTATTCAAAATATCAAATCAATCAATGTTTTAAAAATGTATTATCATCCTAAACAAATACAGGATATTTTGCAACAAACTATAACCATTTTTAGGAAATGATTAGCATCCTATAATTAAAATGTAACAACTTTCAACACTTCATGGATAAGTCTGTACACATTTAATGATTTAAATTGAATGATTAACCTTGCAACTTCCTTAAATAATAGCATGTCAATTCAGTGTTCTTGTGCACTATAAAACCTGTTTTTATTCGTCATTCACAAATCACAAACAAATAATAATTAACATAAGCTACTCATCATGTTTCCTTTAACCAATGTGCCAAAACGCCCTGCTGAAAATGACCAAAATGAAGACAACCTCCCCAGGTAAGTTTAACAGTCATTTGTATATTCTTTGCCTTTCTTCTACCGTGTTTTTACGTTATAAAAATTACTTTGACATAGCAGGAAAAAGCGAATAGTGTCAGTAAAGGAAAACTCTATGAAAGAATCTGTTGGGTCAACATGTTAGTTTATGGTGGTTTACAAGTTTTTGTTGATCATTCGGAATTATTTATAACATGTGAATATAAATAGTATTAATAGTAATCATTTACTTAGTTGTATAATTTTAAAAAAATTTATTTTTGCTTTTGCTAATCTTATAAATTGTTTAATCTTTGTTAGAAGTAATCAATGCTGAATCAAAGGATGATGCAACAAGCTCTGTCTTGCATCCTGCCGAGTTGTGGTTTTCTCTACAGGCTAAAGCAAGACAAAAAAAATGGAAAGCCTATGTAAAGCGCAACATGAAACGAAGGTCGAAGACTAAACCAAATAAGCTGAAGACTGCAATCAAAAGAAAATTAAAAAAACATGAGCTTGAGGAACCAGAAGATTTCACTGACGATGAGCCTTTGGAAGCAATGGACTATGACAATGTTCATTTAGCGTTTGATCCAGAAAAATCACCTAAGTTTAATTGTTAAGTTGTATTTTGATGCCTTTTTTTGTTGATGACATTTTTATATATATTTGAATTTGAATTATCAATTTTGTTGTTGATAACATTTTATATAAATTTGAATTTGAATTATCAATTTATTTTTATGTGTTTTTTTCTTTTTTTTTTTTTTTTTTTTTTTTTTTTTTTTTTACTTGAACTATATATTCTTTGATGGGTTTATATAAATTTTAATTTGACTAATATGTAAGCTTTATCAATTATGAAAATATTGATGATGAAACTAATGATGAGAGTTCTGATAGCGATTTTTGATAAAGCAAATTCATAGGCTATTAACATGTTATACATAATGAATACAAGCAATTTTTCGATCCACGTTTTTCAGTTATTCGAATAAAATTATCGTGATGATGTAATTCAATCGCTTACACGTATGCAATTTTCAAGGAGTATACCCTGTTGAATATCAACAATCTAATAAATAATGTGTTTTACAATGAATGTGTATAGTGTTAGTGTATATTGTGAGTTATCATTTATATATAACTTTATCATGTTTATATCTCAATAGCAATTATAATGTACATTGTCAATACTAAAACCATTTTGAACAAGCAAGTTTCTAAAGCTGATATTCAACATAAATCAACAACTAATCACATATAAATGAGGATTTGGGCCTTTACATTAGTTTCTAAATCGTATAAACAACATAAAGCATCAACTAATCACATATAAATGAGGAATTGGGCCTGTACATTATGTTACACTGATTTAGTATATACATTGGGCCTCATTTAATTATTTTTAGGTTACAAAAGTGTTTGTTAATCTGATAATGAATGCTGTCTTATTTGTTAATGACATACGTAATTTTCTCAATCAATCATTCAAATATGGAATGAATTTAAACTTTAGATTTCCTTTATTTGCAGCAATTGTATGCAACGATATGCATAATTGTGTCGCATAACTTGATATAAATTTCATGTATCATTAGATGAATAAGCAAAGGAACAATAATGACTCAATTCACTGGAAGAGAGAATTTTCATAAGGGTTATATAAACAATATTGAAAGAGTTGTTGGTATGAAAAGTGATCAAAGGTCAAACAATATTTCTTCATCTGGTTTTTTAAGTTCGAATGACTCCCATGTCTTAGCCTATCAAATGTTGAACGATTCTTCATGTAAGTTGTTAGTTTTTGGTGTTGTTTTATTTATATATATACATTTTTTTTAACGTTATAATAGTTTTTTTGTTTGTATAAAATTTCAAAAATGTTTGATTATTGTCACGATTTGTTGTTGATGGATTATCAGTAAACCCATCACAAGATCATTCGGATATCCGCAACAAGAGAAAGTCTGTTACGACAGACAATACCCTAAATGATGATGTTTTATCTTTCAATGATTTTCCATACAATAAGGTTCTTCAGTGTGACCCTGTATATATGCCGACAACTCTTATACCTATTGGTACGTTATGATCATATATGTATATACTGATAGTACGGTTTTATTACTATTACATGTTTATCTTATGCATTTGTTGTATGTTAGACTCACAATGAAATCTTTATGATTGACATTTTTTTATGTTATACCTTTTTTATAGGTACGTCGAATAATTATCAATGGCAGAAACGTAAAATTCTGCGTAACCAACACACTTATCAACCTAAAGCAGTTTATCATGATAGAGGAATATTGTCTACTATTAGTCAAGATTTTGAAAATAATTATGATGTAGGCATGTCAACAAATCCCGTCCAACGTTCGAGATATTCAAGTGTTGTTGATGTATTACCTACTATGCATTTTCAACGACCTCCTCTACATGACATGACTACAAGTAATTTTATATCCATAATTTTTTAATCAAATATTTATTTCTATGTTCTTTACACCTTATTTGACAATATTTGTTTATGTAATAGGTACATGTTTAAACATGAACCAAACTTTGCAAACTTCTCAATCACGGAATATGAATTCCATTTTCACAAATCCTACACCACTTAAGAGAGCACGTGGACGTCCACGCAAGGAAGATGTACCAACCGTCGCTTTACCACAGCTTAATTCTGGCCGAACTACACAGTTTGCTATAGAAAAAAATAGTCGTCGTGTTCTTAATGATGTTACAAACACGGTAGGAAATATAAACCTTGGTGGACGTCCCCGTAAGAATCCTTTAGTTAGTCATGTCTCATCAAACGTTAACGAAGTAGCATCCAATAAAAGTGTACAAAAAGTCCCTAAACGACCCGGAAGACCTCCCAAAGTAGTTTGCGAAACCGGTACGAAGTTTGGTATTATAAATTATGAATATACCTTTTAGTTGTAACCATCGTAAATTTAACACGCATGATCCTTATTGTTTTAAAATCCTGTTAACAGACAAGTCTACAATAGGAAATGTACCTAAAAGACCCGGAAGGCCTCCCAAAGCAGGTACATGCTTTGAGTACACTATGTATAAAGTATTTTATATTTAATCTTTCTGCATTTTGATTTTTTTTGTTGATAAGTCGAAACAATAGACAATTGTACCACTACAGTTGCTTCACCAAACCTTTCTGAAGGTGCTTCTCCGGATGTTACAATACGAAATATACCTAAACGACGCGGAAGACCTCCCAAGACAGGTACATGTTTTTAGCGAGAACACCTTTATAAAGTATATATGTTTAATCCTTTTGAAGTTATACATCATTTTTTTTTTGTCCTTGCAAAAATAGATAATCGTACAGGTAGTGTTATAAACCAAACTGTCCCCAACATGTCTCCCACCAATGTTAATGGATCTCTAAGTCCTACTATGTTCACACCTGAAATACATGCAAACATCGCATGCCAAGGTATCAGTTCTACAAGTAACTCGTGGACTACTTTTCTATCTATAAATTTGGCATTGTAACACATTATAAGTTCACCAATGACTAAACGTGGTATACAGGTAGCATTGCTAAAAGAACTAGCAGATCAATATTAGTTAATAACAGTCCAGTTCAATTTCACATTGGTGAGCATAACTACTTTCGCTCATATCCTTTTCATTTTATATGAGAATTTCATGCACAGAAGGTATATTGATAAGTACAATTATATAAATCTGCAACAGATAGTCCAGCTATTGTCTCGCCAAGTCCGTCTAGAAATAATAATGCTTATTCAACAAGACAACGTAACAGCAAAGACAAAGGCAAGTCAATAGCACATACAACAGAAGTTGATTTATCAGATGATGTTTCTGAGGATGAACATGGATATATTGAACGTATTTCTGGCATATCTAAAGGTATAATTATTTTTTACATATTTATTAATCGTTAAGTCCTTTTTACTATTGATATGTTTAAGTCGTGTGTATATATATATATATATATATATATATATATATATATATATATATATATATATATATATATATATATATATATATAACAATATGCGTATGACGTCATTAAATGCCATAATGCCCAGTAAGCGCCCTTAAATGCCCAGTAATCAGGCATTAATGCCCAGTAAGCAGCCATTAATGCCCAGTAAGCAGGCATTAATGCCCAGTCATCATGCCACGTGGCAACATTTCTCCATATTTTTTTATTTTATTTTTTTGTAATTAAAATTCGTATTTAATATTAAAATTCGAAAATCTTTTTAAAAATTTTGCCACTTACAAGGATCGAACCTAGGTTGTTGGTAACATTAACAAGCATCATAACCACTAGACCAACACATTTTTTTGATTACATCTTGCAAGCCCAAATCTATAAACCTATGAAAACAAATAAATTAAGAGAATCTCTACAAGATAGGTAACCCTAATTAACTAAATCCAATATTATCAATATCCACTCCATTCATTATTCATTATACGGAATATTTTTTCTTAAAACCCTAATATCACTCATTCATCTTATTATCACACAGAACACCATATTCTTTTTTCTTCTTTGATTTTATGTGCAGGTTGTTAAGTATTAACTTTTGCAAAACAGAGACCAAGGCTCTGTGCATCTATATCGACTCCTTATAAATTTGTATACCGGATTTTATATTTAGTTTTTATATTTTTTCCTAAACCCTAATATCACTCATTCTTCTCATTATCACACACACAAGCACATCTTTTTTTCTTTTCTGATTTGATGTGTTGTTCGTCTATGTATCCAGCCATCCAGGTATGTTTATAATTGCTTCATGAATACACAAAAACTATTATTCAATCGTGTGTTTTTTTCCTTTCTTTTTTTTTACATCACCAGTCCAATATTTCCTCCTCCCGATGAAGCTAATATTGTTATACTCTTCATACTAGGTGACAAATGTAGCTGCATCTTTATTATTATTATTCTTTTCAAATAATGTAGCTTTCATTCTCATCAGATCCGCCGATCAATTTCAAATGATGATTGTGTTGTAATGCGATTTCTTCTTCTGTAAGTTGTCTCTCTTTTACACAACTCCTCGCTGATCAAAACTTTCCAAAATCAACATTCAATCATCAAAATATCATAAAATCAGATCGATTATTAGATAAATGGAAGGATATGATGACGTGGCAGTGAGGGATATAAGTGAAGAAGAAGGATTATTAGACTGGAAATTTTCACAGGTTTTTGGTGAACGTGCTGCTGGTGAAGATGTTCAAGACGGTATAATATTTTTATTTTATTTATTTAATTTTATTTTAAGGTTTTGTTAGATTTATTTAATTTTGATTTGATAGATACAATTCTGTGCTTTAAATTCAGGTGTTATAATTTAGATACTAAATGTAGATATTTTATTTGACTTTAAAAAGGACCCTATGGTTGAATTTTCGCAGAGGGACGGTGCTCCACATGCTCAAAACGTGCCTTCAACTGTTAATTTTGTTGAAACTCAAGCTATTCGTCAGACAAGCCAAGCTGCACAGTATAGTGATCAAGATCTCTATTCACAATTGGAACACATTGTATTTCATGATATTTTCAGGTAGTTGGTATTGTAAACGAGCTGCTTCTATTCGGGAACGATGCGCGACCAATGTTAGGAATCAAATTCAGCTGATCAGTGGAAAGAGCAACCACGAGTCAGTCGAGTGATAGTCTTTGATGCTCCTCTTAATGGTCCAGCCGGAAAAGCGGTAATTTTTTCGCTTTTTGCTACCTCCTGAAACATAGTATTAACTTTTAAGTAACGCGAGTAATTTGAATTTACAGGGTATGCGATCTGCAATTTGGTGTCTTTGGCATACTCATATTGGGTGACATTATAACATCTTTAAATGGCAAAGAGGTTGCTAATGGAAATGATTTATACAAAATTCTTGACCAATGCAACGTGGGTGAAACAGTAAGTTCACTTCAATTCTTCTCGTGTCTCTTTTATATGTTACTTATGAAATCAATATGTGATCCTGGCACCTTCTTCATACACATGTGAAGTAAAGCTGCATAAACAGGATTGACCCGGACACTGGTCCAAGAAAGCCTAAAAGGGCTTACATGGCGTTTGCAGTTGGAGAAGCGACTAAGGGTAAATATACTCAACTGTTCCCACCTAATAAAGTTTGTATGCTTTGAATCTAAACTTTGCCAAATTTCGAGTCGGTCAGTCATTTAACTCATTAACTATAAAATATAACTGAAACTGAATAGGTTCAAATAAACCAACATGATCTTAATAGGTCAAAGTACAATAAAACATTGTTATCGGACACTGCGGATGTGGAGGGATCAAGGCTCTTATAACCTTCCCTGATAAAGGACCACACCCTATGTGGAGGGATCAAGGGTCTTATATATAGCAGTCTCAGTTAAGCTAAAAAATGTTCAGTTTTCTTCCTTTAAACTTTCATAACCTAGGGGATCAATCACTTATTTTATGACATCCAAGAAATCAAGGGGTGTTTATTATGATATTAATAAACAGGTTTCTCCGCCTCGAATCATCAGACCCTTACCTAAGAATAGTACTATCGGCCTGGCAAGTTATCCACATAAGGTAATCTTATAGTTTGGTTCATGGATCTAATTTTAATTTATATTTGTCTAGGTTTTTCTTTTTATTACGTGTTTTTTACAGGTTGTTGCGATATATACCAGCTACCTAAACAACGATTTTTAGTCATTAGTTAACATATGGTGGTGTCGCTGAATGGGTTGCTGAACGAACACACGCTGAAAGGGTGCTAAAAGAAACACATGATGGACGAGTTGCTGAATGGAACACATGTTGAACGGGTGCTAAACAAACACACGCTGAACAGGTTGCTGAATAAACACACGTGAAAGATCAGATGTGATGTTATATCTTGGTGCAAGAAACCTATAAAGAATGGCTTATCAGGTATGTTTAAATCCTGAATCTACCATGAAATTCGGAAGGTAACAAGTTTAATAGTTATACGAGTTTATATTGTGCTTAAAATTTGAGTTTGAAATGAATTATCTTATCAATGTGTTTAAGAATTAAATATGATTAATTCCGAGTGTTTTTTACATTCTGATTAGTGACAAATGTAGGTAATATCTCGGTGTACACTGCAGAGCCAAAGGAATTTAAGGGGGTAACTGACGAAAGAGATACTTCTAGAGGAAAAGTCAACGGTAAGGGAACTGGATACATTCTTTTGGTGACCTTGATCGATGAGAGAGCTAATACCAGTATCGATGCCATCATGCTCAAGGTTCGTATATTTGAACATTCTTTTGTGTTCAACATAGACGTTAGGATTCTGCCCGTTTTAATTTGCGTGTAGGAATATGGGTTGGGTAAGGTAATGGGTCATAAAAATTAGTTATTTCAGTTTGGCTCAGGCTGGGTTAGTTCAGAACATTTACTGTATAAAAAAGTTAGTTACTCAGTCCAACATCATTATAAGATCATATTAGCTCAATATAATGATTTAGCAGGCTTTATGTAAAGGCTGTATCAACCTTTAGAGTTTAGATGAAATACTTTTACTGGTGAACTCCATAGATGGAATGCATATCTTTAGTGTTTCGGTCGTAACTGCATCTATTTTAGGTGAGTTATAAAAATTAGATTACCGATGTGTTGATATGAAATTTAGCTAATAGGATGTTCGAGAGGTTGCTTGGCCCTCCAATGATTCCTAATATAATTCTTTAGCTCATGTGTTATTAAAATTTACTAATTGTATAATGACTAAAAAGCATGAGAATACGACACCTTTCATAAACATGTAATGCTCTAATGAAGGTTGTAGCATTAGGTATGTTCATTGTATTGTAGCTTAAAAAAATTAGCAATATTTATGGAACAACATGAGACTTTCTTCTGTTTAATGACATTTTTAAATGGTGTACTGTTGTTTACTCCCATCAAAAAATTTAAAGCAGCTCCTAAGTTCCAAAATAATCCGAAAAGAGCACGCTTATAAGACTGAATAAATCTTTAGTCATCGTCTCATTGTGATTTTGAGCATTTTATATTTTGTCTTTGTCGGATTGGGAAATGCTAAGAGGTATAGAACTTTTAAGCCAATTGTGGTTGTATAACCAAATACAGTTATGGACGGGTACGTCTGAACACAGAATGTCTATATTTCCTTTTTGATCATGTGACATGTTTATGCTGACATATCTGCTTCTGCATACATTTCATCATGAAGCCATGCATTTATCATGATACACCCACAATACCATCGCTATAGTCTCATAGAGGCAAGTTTTTTTTCTTCCTTGCTGGTTTACACTAAATTAGTTAGATAAAGCTGCACTTTGGAGGGCAAGGTTAGCGATAAGATCAATTGGGTGAATCCCCCTGCAGGAATAAAAGTGAGAAGAGAAATACACTTTGTGGATTGAGTCATTATCCATTAATATCATATATATATATTGTTACAGTAGGTGGTAGTCTGTAAGCAGGCTAGATGTAAGCTGGTTTGTGCGTCAGTAGAGGCCATATCAACATGCCTATCATCGAGGTCTTTTATATTCATTTTGTTTTGGTTTTACGAGGATTTTGGATGAGCATTTTGAAAATGTGATCATTTGTTGCAAAGAGTTGCCTATTTTTTTTACTTCAAATCAGAAAGGGTCACTCTAACTGTTAATGATTTTCAGTTGTTTTTGTTTTAGTTGGTTGCCTGAGCACGCCACCTTATTGGCCCGTTTTGTTGGTGAACCATCAACTGTCAAGTCCACTGTTACAAAAGCATTTACAGAGTTTCGTCGGACCCATGCATATAGTTGGAGCGTTCAGAAAGATTCATTTACAGAATAACAGGTTGAGGTAAATTTACGTTTTGTTGGTTGAAACTTTTGCTTAATTTATATTGCGAGGAACAAGCAAGTAAATCTGAAAAATACTTTAATAAAAACTGTAGTTATTCTCTATTACTAGAAGATGTCAATTTTCTTAATGGCATGTTGGATATAAAAAAAGCCGTGCTTATGTACATTTGTTACCATTAAATAACTATTTTGCATATCTATTATCTTATCTTAGCTTCTATGAGTGCCGAAACCGACCCGATTAAAGCGAATGTGGAAATCACCATCAAAACACCGCTGAGAATTTGCAAAACCACCCATTTTCGGATCCTTTCCATGGGTAAATATATCGCCAATGGTCATAAGTTTAAAGCCCCTAAAAGACCTGATATTTCGTTGAAGTATGGAAACACCATTGCGACTCCTGTTGTTAATACAACATAGGATGTTCTAAAACATAGCTGGAACAGTTCAACTCATAAACTGGCATTTGTAAGCCATAGTATCTCTTCAGAAATCCGTTGTCTGAGAATTTTTCAGCTAACCATCTTTCCGCATGTGTATACCGGCTGACTATATAGCTTTTCGTACCATTATGTGGAATTGAGATAAGAGTGACTTTGGTTGTAATTTGGTAATATTTCTACATATTATATTTTCGTTGCAGAAACTGGATTGGAAAAAGGTATTTTGCATTATTTTTTAATCTGTCAACTCTTCTTACTAAGTAGTTAGTACTACTCTTACGCCAATTGCAAATACAATTATAAGGCAAGTGTAGATATCTTTTTACTGTAGAAAGTATCTATCTATCATGAGTAAATCTAAAATATATATAGGATCGAAATTTCAACTATCTTAGATTTCATGCCTTGATTGGTACACCAAGCTTAACCGACCATTTACTATTTTTGCTTACTCAAAAAGAACATTTAAATTGTATGTTGCAGACCTCATTTAATGATTTGCGGTAAAAAAATAAAATTGTTTTCTTTAGAGAACACTATTTTACATTGGTTCTTGATTAACCAAATGGGTCGCCATTATTATATCAGATATCAAACCCATTTATGGCCTAGGGAACCTCTTGTCGAACACAACGTCCTTTTACCGAAACATTATAATTCCATTCATAAGAAGCTCATCAGCAAGACACTATACATAGGGACAGTTACGCTAATAGTTTGGTTTCAAGAAGTGTTATATTATGTTATGTCACTTGGTATGTTATTTGTGTTGCTTTTTCAAAATAAAAATAAAAATCTACTTGTGTATATTATTTTGACGGATTTTATTTTGATAATTCGACGTCATGGTATTTGGAATTTAAGGTTGTTGTTTTACGATATAAAATGCAAGAGTTTAAAAAGACATTATATCGGTATCTTTACTCTAGGCGTGTAGGAGAACATAAGTGGTTTCATGTCAAAATAATAGAAGATTAGAATAGATTCAAAAATGCAATGGTATTCTACACAAAGAAAAATAAAATTTTGTATTGTTATATAAACTGTCCCAGATGCATATTTTTTGTGGATGGTTTGCAACAGATTTTGTTGTGTAGTATGGGCTGATGTCTAAATTTTTATAAAGGTTGTATTTTTTTTTAGATTCATGTAATATTTTTTTGAATACATGATTTTTTTTAGATCAACATTTATATGTATTCTAAAAATTATTTATTTTAATGTTTAGTTAACTTTTTTTCAATTATTGTGAAAGATTTCTAAACTTATTGTTGGGTCATGTAAAACCCAAGAATGCTTCGAACATGATTTGGACACAAATTAACTAAGTGTTAACTTAAACCGAGAACAATTCAAGTCACTGAGAGAACAGCCTCTCAGTGAGTCATCTTCAGGATGCTTAAGGCGAATTCAAGAAGAAGGATTCACTACTCAGGAAGGCGGTACTCCCTGAGTAGGACTTAAGCCAAAGAAGAAGATGATGGATTCAGTGAGTATTGGATAAGAGCTCACTGAACCCCAGTCTCCTCAACCAACAAAGTGATTGAATGACTGAGGAACCGACGCCTGAAGAAAAGGCGGGAACAATAGGGAAAAGATCTGAGAAGATAAGAGTGTAAACCCAACACTCTTCTCTTGTCAGACTCTACCTTCCCTATTGCGGCTAAAAGTCATGGAGTGTCAGCCAACAACTCCCAAAGACTTATTTAGCCCTTTCCTATTGGTTCTTGGAAATGACAATTACTATTTGTAATTGTCAGACACGCAACCTCAACAACTTGTATTATATTTAATCACTTATACTTAGAATACTTGTGTATAAATAGAGCAACTGTGAGAGAAGTTTGAGTGTGCT
>CP139503.1:117048728-117158728 GCA_021014915.2 Artemisia tridentata subsp. tridentata
CGCTAAATAATCCAGATTCGTTTTTTATATGTCTCAGTAATTAACAATTACAATAAAGGCGTGTATTATGTGAAGGAAAAAATAGAAGACGGGTTAAATTGGGCACACAAGCATCCCTATGTGTTTTCACGACACTATTTATATAGCCTACGGGGTGTGTGGGATTGCTTACAGAGATTTATTTATAGTAAATTGCATGTAATAGAGTACTCATCAGACGTGCGCAATGTCTAATTGAGATTAAACTTTGAAGAAAATTTACATTAATTTACTTTGTATATTTTAATTGTTCTATAAATCTTAACGTTCATTTATTTTCAGTGTTAATGCATTCAATATAGAAATTGGTACGTTTGTATCTTTTTCATTTGACGAGATCAACATTGTAGTTTCATGTTTTCTTCTTCCGGATACACATTTTTATTGTCAAATGTAATTTCGCTTATTAAACTTAATTGTAATAGTTATTCTCTTGAAAGTAACAAACTAAAAATAGTTATGTAAAAAGAGCATATGTAGTTGTTTACTTAGTTATTGTTGTAAAACGGATAGTGCATTAATTCTTTTTTCATTGTCAAATATAAACTATTCAAGTTTAGGTTGGATACACTTATATGCCTCCGGCGTGAAAGAAAATAAAATGCTTCGTATTAGTACAAATAATAAAGGACGAAATATTCACATAAAAAAACAACCAAACAACAAATATGGGTGGCTATATTTTATTGTTTTTACATATACGTCACTACATTTTATTGTGTTTCATGTAACAAAATTGAAACATAGTTTAAATACGACAAAAACCACCCAAACTATTATTACAAGTCATGCCCGCCCAACGGCCGGGCTTTGAAGTCTAACATAAATTTAAAACTTAGTTATTGTTGTAAAACGGATAGTGCATGAATTCTTTATTCATTGTCAAATATAAGCTATTCAAGTTTAGGCTGGATACACTTATATGCCTCTGGCGTGAAAGAAAATAAAATGCTTCGTATTAGTACAAATAATAAAGGACGAAATATTCACATAAAAAAACAACCAAACAACAAATATGGGTGGCTATATTTTATTGTTTTTACATATACGTCACTACATTTTATTGTGTTTCATGTAACAAAATTGAAACATAGTTTAAATACGACAAAAACCACCCAAACTATTATTACAAGTCATGCCCGCCCAACGGGCGGGCTTTGAAGTCTAGTATATATATATATATATATATATATATATATATATATATATATCCTTTTGAAGTTAACGATCCTTTTTTTTTGTCATCGGAAAAATAGATAATCGTACAAGTAGTAGTATAAACCAACCTGTCCCCAACATATCTTCAAGAAATGTTGGTGTATCTCTAACTCCTAATATGTTCACACCTGAAATACATGCAAACATCCCATGCCAAGATATCGATTTTACAAGTAAGTCGTGTCATATGTTTTTTATCTATAAATTTTGCATCTTAACACATTATAAGTTCATAACTCATTAAGCTTGGTATACAGGTAACATGTCGAAAAGAACTCGCAGGTCACAAATACGCAATAACAGTCCTGTTCAGTTTCACATTGGTTAGCATTATTAGTGTCTCTCAAATTGTATTCATGTTATATGAAAATTTCATTCACACAAATATTGTTAAGTATATCTATATATACATGTAACAGGTACTCCGTGTACTGTTTCACCAAGTCCGTCTGCAAATAATGATGTTCATTCAACAAGACAACATAACATCATTAACAAGGGCAAGTCAATAGCACATACAACGGAAGGGTATTTATCAGAGGATGTTTCTGAGGATGAACATGGATATATTGAACGTATTTCAGGCATATCTAAAGGTATAATTATTGTTTACATATTTATTAATCGTTAAGTTCTTTTTTTTTATTATTGATAGTTTTAGTCCGTGTATATATTTTTGTGTCCTAATACACAATACATTTATATATTTTTGTTAGACTACCTCGACCATGGTGATCAGGATGTTCAATGCCAAAAATGTGGAGCAATGTTATGGCTTGCCGAAAGTAAAAGAGGAGCTAATCACTCTGCTTCCACTGATGCATTTTCTCTATGTTGTGGTCGAGGAAAAGTGGTATTACCTATTGCATTGAAGGATCCTCCTGAATTGTTAACCAAACTCATGAATGGTGAACACGTAAAAAGCAAGTCATATCTTAAGAACATACGCCGCTATAACTCGATGTTTGCTTTTACATCCATGGGTGGTAACATTGACCATTCAGTTAACAATGGTCGCGCACCATATTGTTTTAGAATACAAGGGCAAAACTACCATTTAATTGGAGATTTGTTACCCAAAGCTGGCGATACACCGAAGTTTTCTCAGCTTTATATTTATGATCCACAAAATGAAATTCAAAACCGCATTAATGCTGTCAGGTAATTATAATATATGTCGTTTCCTGTTATTAATTTTTTTAGCCTTTTAATTTCCATGTCATAGAATAATATATTAAATACACTAACAATAATGTTTTTTCCTATTCATGACAGCTCCAATGAGAGTGGATCATCTTCTTCTAATAAAAAAATAGACCGTCAACTAACTAAAGACCTTAAAACAATGCTTGATCGTGATAACCCTCTGGTAAAGAAGTTTCGAATGGCTGGTCAGGAAATTGCTAATGGAGTGGAAAATGTTAAAATCAGGCTGATAGGAAGGCGTGAAAAAGATGGTAGGCAATATAACCTTCCCACAGCAAATGAAGTGGCTGCACTTATTGTTGGTGATTTTGATAATAATCATAACGAAAGAGACATTTTTGTGCAAAAAAATAGTGGGAAGAAGAAAAAAATTTTGAGTTACATGTGGAATACCTTCCGTTACAGTACCCGTTGTTGTTCCCTTACGCAGAAGATGGTTATAGAACTGACATATACCATCAAGGTATTACTGATGCCACCCCAGACAAGGATAAAAAATATGTGACAATGCGTGAATGGTTTGCTTACCGTGTGCAAGATAGGACAAATGTCTTTTCAACCATTTTAAACGGTAGGCGATTATTTCAGCAGTTTTTGGTCAATGGTTACACTATGGTTGAAGCCGAGAGGCTGTTATATGTAAAAAATCAGAACAGTGAGTTAAGATGTGAAACTTATTCTCGATTAGCTAAAGCTACTGAATCATCCAACCAACAAAACAAGAAACGTGGTAAAAAGGTGATTTTACCCTCATCATTCACAGGCAGCCCGAGATATATGATGCAGAATTACTTGGACGCTATGGCAATGTGCAAGTTTTATGGATATCCTGATCTATTTATAACCTTTACATGTAATCCAAAGTGGCCTGAGATTACAAGGTTTTTACGTAAAAAGGGTCTAAAATCAGAGGATCGTCCCGACATTACCACAAGGGTTTTTAAGATCAAGTTGGATCAGTTGATAAAAGACATTAAGGATAAACGCATTTTTGGTCGTGTTCGTGCAGGTACATTTGAAACTTTACTTAAGTTTTGTTTCCAAATATAATTTTTAGACAACTTGCATTTTAGGAATACCAATATGTTTATCATTTTATTTATTTATTATTTTTTTTATTTTTTTACAGAGGTTTACACAATTGAATTTCAAAAACGTGGACTGCCTCACTGTCACTTATGTGTATGGTTGGAATCGGATGACAAGTTGAGATTCCCCGCAGATATAGATAGATGTATATCTGCTGAGATACCAGATATAGATGAAGACCCCGAACTACACCAATTGGTTAAAGAATTTATGATGCACGGTCCTTGTGGTCCTGATCATAGAAGTTGCCCGTGCATGGTTGAAGATAAGTGCTCAAAGAAATTTCCAAAGCCATTTAACGAGTCTACTTTCATAGACGAAAACGGATATGCTATATATAAAAGTACTGATGATGGGAGAACTATTAAAAAACAAGGCGCAGATCTTCACTGTGGCTTTGTTGTTCCCTACAATCCAACTTTATTGAGAAGTTACCAAGCTCACATCAATGTAGAATGGTGCAATCAGTTTGGATCCATCAAGTATTTATTCAAGTACATAAACAAGGGACCTGATAGGGTTACTGCAGCTGTCGAAGATGAAGAGACGGATGAGATTAAAGACTTTTATGATTGCCGTTATTTATCAGCTTGCGAAGCTGTATGGAGGACATTTAAGTTTGATATACACCACAGGTTTCCTATAGTAGAGCGTTTGCCATTTCACCTTCCAAACGAGCATTCTGTTGTATTTGATCCCACTGAAAGTATCGACTTTCAACTAGAGCAGGCCTCAGCTAATACCACCAAGTTTTTGGCTTATATGGATCTCAACAAAGAAGATAGCTTAGCGCAATCGTTGTTGTATATTGAGATCCCAAAATATTTTGTTTGGAACAGCCAAGACAAAATATGGACTCGACGAAAGCAAGGCAAAAGCCTAGGTCGGATCCATCACGTTCCTCCATCTTGGGGCGAGCTTTTTTATTTACGTATGCTCTTAAACAAAGTTGGAGGTGCAACACAATGGGACGACTTTAAGAAATTCGATGGTGTATTATATGCTACATATAAAGAGGCTTGTGACGCGCGTGGATTGTTAGAAGATGACAAGGAATACATCGAAGGCATAATTGAAGTAAGTGCGTGGGGATCTGGGGAGTACCTTCGTAATCATTTCGTTATGTTGATACTATCGGATAGTATGTCAAGACCTGAGGTCGTTTGGGAGAAGTCGTGGAAACTTTTAGCAGAAGACGTGGAACGTTTGGAAAGGAAAAAACGAAATCATCCAGGTATCCTACAATTTCATTTTTTAGACCATAAATATTAATAATATTGTACAAATATATTTCAATTTTATTTTCATCTTTGAAATTCATTCAACGATATTTCACTCATTTTGTGCAGGACTACAACTAACGGATAAACAAAAGTACAACATATATTTAACGTATATTGAGGACAAGCTGCTCAGCAATTCAAAAAGCCTCCAAAAATATTGTGAATATGCCATATCCGGATTCAGAGTTCACAATGGATGGATACAATAGGTTGATTTATGATGAACTTGATTATAATGTTTCAGAATTGATACTACAACATCAAGCCCTATATGGATGTTTGACAGATGAACAGAAAGGGATATATGATACCATAATAGATGCTTGCGATAATGACAAAGGAGGTATGTTTTTTGTATATGGGTATGGAGGTACAGGGAAGACCTTCCTGTACAAGACATTGACAGCTGATTTAAGGTCCAAGAGTCAAATAGTTCTAAACGTAGCATCCAATGGTATAGCTGCGCTTTTGCTTGATGGTGGTAGAACAGCTCATCCTCGGTTTGTAATCCCTATCAATGTTGTTGAGGATTCAATGTGTACTATTAGTGCTGATGGTGATCTTGCTGAATTGATTCGCGAGACAAAGTTAATTATATGGGACGAAGCGCCAATGGTTAACAAACTTTGTTTTGAAGCTTTTGACAGAACTTTATGAGACATTTCAATAGGTACGTTATACTTCTTTTATGCGATTCTTTTACATAGGTACAGTATTACATGTATATTATTTTATACTAAGGTTACTAAAAAGCTTTCTAAATGTTAACCCAATAATCTAATTTACTATGTGTGTTAATAATCATCTTACAATTTTTCTAACTTTCAACCCTATGCATCCTTGCTAATTAACCAAATCCATTTATACATTTTTTTCCCTTAATATGCACGTTTATGTTTAACCATGTAGAACAAAATATGGGATTTGTGCTCCGAAATTATTGTTAACCAAATACGTTACCGTTTTAGTGTTGTTTATAGTTTATATGTAATTTTTAAATTGTCTTTTCAATAGGTACTTATACGTCAGTTTCTGATAAAGTGTTCGGTGGTAAAGTTGTTGTGTTTGGTGGCGATTTTAGGCAAATACTACCGGTTATTCCAAATGGTAGCAGGCAAGATGTCGTACATGCTTCCTTAAATTAGTCTTATCTATGGAAGAATTGCACGGTTCTTAAACTTACCGAGAATATGAGGCTTCGTGTTGGTTGCAATCCTGCAGATGCAAAATAAATTAAGGATTTTGCTGAATGGATTTTGAGTATTGGCGATGGGACAATAGGTGGCACTAAAGATGGAACTGCTGAGGTTGAATTCTTAGAAGAAATGCTTGTGGAAAAGCATTCCATAAGGCAATGCCATTTTTCCTTGAATTGGAATATCGGCCATTCTCTTGGCGATATAGTAAGCAAGGTTGAAGGGTAGATGGGTTGACACATTATACATCATGTGGCAAAGACAAGCATTGATGTGATCGCGGTTTCCTACCATGCACATGACATTGGACCTTAAGACTTCTTCCATTTTCCTAAATTTGGGGTTTAGTTCATTGAGCTCCATAGCAAATGGATCTCTAGGAACATATTTCCCTCGATACAACCTTGTTGGGTTGTTCCTAGGTATGAAGAGATGTTGACGAATGATTTCTTTTGAAGTTAAGAGAGTGGCATATGGTGCCGTTCGTTCAAGATTTGACTCAAGAATGGTCAATGACCATTTATCAGAATAGACACTCGTTCCATGACTTGGAACTCCTATGACTTCTCCAAATTGATTTAATGGGATATTGAATTGATGTCCATTGACGCTAAAGCGAATGTTCATGTAACCTTGATCGTTTGACTCTAGTTTGACACTAGCATAGAATTCTAAAATGAATCGAGGAATTAATGGTTCATCGATATCTAGGAGGGAATCGATGTGAATAGCCGCTAGTTGCTCCCTAAGATAGGTTCCTTCATAGAATGAGGGGTCTACAAACCTACCCTCATGTACGTAGTGTTTTTCTAGAGCCTTGAAAATTTCAACTTGTTGTTCAGTGAGTCCTTTGGTTTTATGGTGTTTAGGTAGGTAATTTACGGTATGTTTGTAATCATAGTTGGTCGCGGGAGGCATGATTTTCCTAAACACAAAAAATTATATAGTTTTAGTTGAAATTATCGAAAATGCGTGTATAGGTCTAGTGTGTGCCTACATGGGGACTATGTGGAGGTGTGGTTATCTCGACTCATTTAGATGCATGAAGATTTTGTTTATGCAAGTTTTATGATAAAACGAGAGATAACCCAAACGCTCCTACTTCAATGTAGCTACATTTGAATGTACCCGAAAATACATATTAGTTATGTATTCCCTTTAGCATTCAAGAGACATTATGCAAGTGATGTTAAACAAAAGAAAACTAACGTTTTTATATTTGTATGAACAATGTTCAAAAACCATTTTTCCTAGTCGTGAGAAGATTTTATCAAAAATTTCTCATGGGGTTTTTGATGAATGATGACAATGTACTACAAGATGCAATTCCTAACTAAGAAAAACATGATTTGAAGTGTAATTCAGTAACTATGTTTCATGATTTTTCAAGAATTATGCATATTCCCCAAGTTTTGATTTTGTGCATTAAATAGAAATCCTAGATGCAGATCAGGAGTATAAACATGATAAGGATACTTACAGTGATGTTTGGAGCACAAATTTGTGGAAGAAAATAGCCTAAATTATGATTGTGGTGAAGTATGAAACGAATTCAGTAGGTGATAAGTTTTAGGAGAGTGATGAATAGTACTTGGTGTTGTTTATTATATAATAAAACAACCTGTGCATGTGACGGATCCGGCGGATCCAAAACAAAGGATCTGCCTTTGTTATCGTTTGGATCCGCGGGATTAGAACACGATTTTTGGTTTAGTGTCGAGTTTGGTTAAACTAAGGTTTACGCTACTGTTTTATCTAATCACTATGTTCCATTAATCCTAATCCAAGTCTAAGGTAGTTGAAAGGTTCTCTTTTGAGAGGTTTTGTGAGGATGTCGGCAATGTTGTCCTCTGAGGAAACTTTCTCAATTGAGATGTTTCCCTTCTGAACATTGTCGCGTAGGAAATGATGACGTATTTCAATGTGTTTGGTTCTTGCGTGTTGGAACGTATTTTTGCTGAGGTCGATTGCTCCTTTGTTGTCACAAAGAATGGGGATGTCGTTGAGTTCAATTTCATAGTCTACGAGAGCTTGTTTCATCCACAGTGCTTGTTGACACGCCTTTCCTGCAGACACATACTCTGCCTCTGTTGTTGAGATTGCGAGGGCTGTTTGTTTCTTAGCGAACCATGAGGTGAGACAATGTCCTACAAAAGTACAAATACCGCTAGTACTTTTTCTATCAACATAGTCACCGGCATGGTCTGAGTTGGCATACACTATGGTTTCTATACCTGTTCCTTTAGGATACCATAATCCTAAATGTGTAGTGCCTTTAATGTACCTAAATATCCTTTTAACGGCTTCAAGATGGGATATTTTGGGATCTTCTTGAAAATGTGCACATAGACAAACACTAAACATAATGTCCGGCCTACTAGCCGTAAGATAGAGTAAACTACCAATCATTCCCCTATATTTAGTGCTATCTACGGATTCATTTTCTTCATCCTTTGTGAGTTTGGTTTCGGAGGACATGGGTGTTTTCATTGGTTTTGAGTCTTCAAGACCAAATTTCTTAAGCATATCTTTGATATACTTTGATTGGTTGAAGAATATCCCATCTTCTAATTGTTTGATTTGGAGACCTAAGAAAAAGTTTAGTTCCCCCATCATACTCATTTCAAACTCATCATGCATGATTTTTGAAAAATCGTTGCATAACTCTTGACAAGTTGAGCCGAATATAATGTCATCCACATATATCTGGACGATGATAATATGTGATCCCTTTTTCTTGGTGAAGAGAGTATTGTCTACTAGGCCCATGGTATACTTATGGTCAACTAGGAAGGTCTTAAGTCGATCATACCAAGCTTTTGGTGCTTGCTTAAGTCCGTATAATGCTTTCTTAAGTTTGTAGACATGATTTGGCTTTTCAAAATCGGCAAAGCCGGGAGGTTGTGCAACATATACTTCTTCATTTATAAATCCGTTTAAAAAATCACTTTTGACATCCATTTGAAATAATTTAAAATCATGTGCACATGCATATGCAAGTAGTATCCTAATAGACTCTAGTCTGGCTACGGGTGCAAATGTCTCATCGTAATCTATACCTTCTTGTTGATTGTAGCCTTGAGCTACTAGCCTAGCTTTGTTTCTAGATACTATGCCATTTTCATCCATTTTATTTCTAAATACCCATTTTGTACCAATTATGGTTTGATTTTTAGGTTGTGGAACTAATGTCCAAACATCATTTCTAATAAATTGGTTTAATTCCTCTTGCATAGCAATAACCCATGATTCATCCTTTAGAGCCTCATTTATATTTTTAGGCTCAACTGTTGAAACAAAACAAAAGTAATTACTTTCATTTTGAGCTTGAGATCTTAATGTTCTTTCATTAAGTTTTCCGATGACGTTTTCTAATGGATGACTTTTAGATTCTTTAGTGTTGATAATTTCTTTATTTTCTGGTTCATCCTCTAAATTTTCAACCATTTGGTCTTCAACTAAGTCATCATCTACCAAAGGTGATGTCTTAGAGGGAGGTGGACTTTCATCGAATGTTACGTTCAATGATTCCTCGACTCTTGAGGTTTTTTGTTCAACACTATGTATGCTTTACTATTTTGTAAATACCCGAGAAACACACCTTCATACGACTTTGGGTCGAACTTGGTGAGATAATCTTTTGTGTTAAGAATGAAGCACTTGCTTCCAAAAACTCTAAAATATCCTAATGTAGGCTTTTTGCCTCGATAAAGTTCATATGGAGTTTTATTTAAAAATGGTCTAATTAAAACTCGATTTAGTATATATGTGGAAGTATCTACGGCATGACACCAAAACTTTTGAGGTATGTTTTGTTCATTTAACAAGACTTTGCAGACTGGATATTATCAATTGGAAATGGAACAATAGGAGGTAAAAACAATGGAGAAGCAAAGGTGGAATTCACGGATGATATGTTGATTCCTGATTCCGAAGATCATGTTGGTACGATAATAGATGAAAATTACCCGGATTTACTCAGGAACCTTTATAATCCGACCTTTTTCCAAGAAAGGGCCATTCTCACACCAACTCACGAGCTTGTAGACATGATCAATGACAGAATGCTTAACCTACTTGAGGGAGATCAGAAGACATATCTAAGTTCTGACTCAATTGGTATTGATGATGAAGACACCACCTTCAATCCTGAGTTATACACGTGTGACTTTCTCAACAGCATTAAAATATCTGGACTTCCGCATCATTCCTTGACACTAAAAATAGGCACAGCTGTTATGTGCATAAGAAACATTGATCAAATGGCTGGTTTGTGCAATGGAACCAGGCTCCAAGTTCGGAGGCTCGGTACTAACATAATTGAAGCAACGATCATATCAGGTGGAAGTATCAGTAGTATTTGCGCTATACCACGTATGGTTTTAAGTCCTTCAGATACCAAAATACCTTTTAAATTTAACCGAAGACAGTTCCCGGTAGCACCGTGCTTCGCAATGACTATTAATAAAAGCCAAGGTCAAACATTGACGTAGGTAGGGCTGTTTCTCCAATGCCAAGTGTTCTCACACGGACAGCTTTATGTGGCGGTGTCTCGGGTCAAGAGCAAGAAAGGTTTAAAGATACTTTGTTGTGATGAGGATGGGAAATACGCAAAAGCAACAACGAACGTTGTGTATAAAGAAGCGTTGTTTTGCATTTAAAAAGGTATTGTAAGTATACAGATTAGCAATATCGAACTTTCATTTAAATTGAATTATTGTTTTCAGTTGCATCTTATGAATAAGACATACGGATTCAAAAAATCCTAACTAACTTTTTTTTTTCATGTACAATGACAAACATATATTTCCGTTAACAACTATAAACTAAAATCAAGGTAAACTAAACTTTCCATATACTCTATCATATCCGTACACTAACTGTTAGTGGAAAATTAGACTTCACAACATTTTGTAAAAGAATTTACAAGATTGTGTGTACCGCCATGCACTAAGTCTTCGCAAGATCAGAAGCTGTCAAAACAGTTGCCCGTGTAGTTCAAGCCATCGGGAGTACAGACTACATCCGCCGTGGCTTAATCACAAGCAGGATAGATAATCTGAGGCCCGATATCTGAGCCCAACTCTACAGGGTTAAGTAAACCGACCATTTATGGTTCAAAGATGCCCGGATCTACACGCTGATCCGTTCCCCCCCCACGATTCCCATAAATAGCCGATCACCACCGGAGTGATACAACACTTTGATCGATTGCAAAGACAAAAGCAAAAGGTTTCCAACGCTCGCACTTGAAAATTGTTTTATAAAATTCTGTGAAGTTTGATTACCTAAAACAGCCATCTAACTATGTAACAGTCCCCCTTCCTAATAAACGTATTCACAAGATAAACAGTCAAATTAATCAGGACTTAAGCTAAATCACAACAAAAACCATGCAAGCACGGAACTATTTTCGACCTTAGACTACTTTAGCTTCAACAGCAATAGCGACCTTAAGACCAGTAATAGCAACTATAAACTAAAATCAAGGTAAACTAAACTTTCCAAATACTTTATCATATCCGTACACTAACTGTTAGTGGGAAATTATACTTCACAACATTTTGTAAAAGAATTTACAAGATTGTGTGTACCGCCATGCACTAAGTCTTCGCAAGATCGGAAGCTGTCAAAACAGTTGCCCGTGTAGTTCGAGCCTGATCGGGAGTACAGACTACATCCGCCGTGGCTTAATCACAAGCAGGATAGATAATCTGAGGCCCGATATCTGAGCCCAACTCTACAGGGTTTAGTAAACCGACCATTTATGGTTCAAGGATGCCCGGATCTACACGACGATCCGTTTCCCCCCAAAGATTCCCATAAATAGCCAATCACCACCGGAATGATACAACACTTTGATCGATTGCAAAGACAAAAGCAAAAGGTTTCCAACGCTCGCACTTGCAAATTGTTTTGTAAAATTATGTGAAGTTTGATTTCCTAAAACAGCCATCTAACTATGTAACAGTCTCCCTTCCTAATAAACGTATTCAAAAGGTTTCCAACGCTCGCACTTGAAAATTGTTTTATAAAATTGTGTGAAGTTTGATTACCTAAAACAACTATCAAATTAATCAAAAGGTTTCCTAATAAACGTATTCAAAAGATAAGCAGTCAAATTAATCAGGACTTAAGCTAATTCACAACAAAAACCACACAAGCACGGATCTATTTTCGACCTTAGACTACTTTAGCTTCAACAACAATAGCGACCTACAAAACTCGCCAAAGCCTGCAATCCCCGTCATCTATGGCCATGGCAGCCTATAACAACATGAAATGCAGTATTGCTAATAACAACCACCAACATACTACAATAACGAATTGCTCATATCAAACTACAAAACTATCTTAGTCCTTAAATTACTTTCTTTACCTACGAATTATAACGATGCGGTACTATAAAAAGCAACAAATGCAGTATCAAGAGTGACAACAACGAACATCGTACTATTAAGGATCGTGTGAAACAACAACGCAACAGTATTTTTCATCAATACCTAACCAAATACACCTACCTTCAACCTGGTTAAATTCATGACATACATCTATAATTTTTATTATCGTGTTCTGAAAAAAGATAATCACAGTCTAATCAATAAATTTAATCAAGACGTAAGCTAAAACACGGCAAAGACCATACAACCACATAACTATCTCCGACGCTAGACTACTTAATTTGCCTTCAACAAAATTCAAAACCCATAAAACTCTCAAAAGCTTACAACCCCCCTGATCTATAACCATTACAGACTATAACATATAACAGATGGAGTATAAAAAATAGCGACTACCAGCATAATAATAACGATCTTAGGAAACAATACAACAATATCAGGTTTCATCAAGATCCAACAAAAAATCACCTACCTACCAACTGTATTCTCTTATTATGCTCCTAAAAACCTAATTCATAAGATGATTAATCAAATTAATCAAAAGATAAGATCAAACATAATATATATATATATATATATATATATATATATATATATATATATATATATATATATATATATATATTATATATATATATATATATATATATTAATTAAGAAATCAGATAATTTAGGGCTTCATGTTATTGGTGAGTAAGCCATGTAGCAAAGATTAGCAGAACGTAAACAAAATTATACAATCACGATTGTATCAATCACCTTTTAATTTAGCCGGGCACAAGTATTTTGATCGGTGAAGGTTTAGTATTTTCTATGATGTGTTTGTCTGATAAGAGACCAAAAATAAGGCAAGTTGATTGGTTGACTTCAACTCAACTTTATTTTCACTTCCAGTCCTTTGACTGTTGATTTTAAGATAAGAGAAAATTGGGCAATCATTTGTCAAAAAAATTATTGAATTATTTACATAAAAATACACTTACATAATACACTTCATGGATGCAATTTCTTAATATACAAGCAATACAGTGAGTACTTTGTGTTTTTTGGTTTTTGATTATATAAGACCGTTGTATTAGGGGGTTTCTGTAATGTTGCAAGGTACGTTTTCTATCAATGAATTCAAGTTTTACTTATCATCAACTTATACTTTTTTAAAACTATCACCAATTTATTTATTTAGGGTTTTATACATTTTTTTGGAATATATGAAATATCTACGAAAAAGATCTAATCTTGATGGTGCATAATTACAAAGCATCCCTCCTAGATTACTTTCGACAAATCCTTCTGGTCATCACAAATGGTTCACGACACAGCGTTATACACACGTCGATAAAATCTTCGTATCTATGGGACCATTGTACAGTGATACGATTGACTATCAACATGAGACTCGGAACAAGCTTAGATAATTCCGAACGTAAACAAATACAAGACTTTGCAGACTGGATATTATCAATTGGAAATGAAACAACCAGATGTAAAAACAATGTAGAAGCAAAAGTTGAATTCGCAAACGATATGATGATGCCTTATTTCGAAGATCATATTTGTACGATAATTGAAGAAACTTACCCGGATTTGATCGATAACCTCTATAAACCAACCTTATTCCAACAAAGGGCCATCCTCACACCAACTCATGAGCTTATGGATGTAATCAATGACATAATGCTTACACTACTTCTAGGAGATCATGGTTGTTTCTCCAACTTCAAGTGTTCTCACACGAGCAGCTTTATGTGGTAGTATCTCAAGTCAAGAAGAAGAGAGGTTTGAATGTCATTTATTGTGACGAGGATGGGAAATATTCTAAATCGACAACGAACATTGTGTATAAAGAAGCGTTGTTTCACATTTAAACATGTATTGTAATTATACAAATTAACAATATCAACCGTTCATTCACACTGAATGTTTTTTTTACTTACAAATTATGAGTTAGAAATATAGATTCAAAAGTCTTTTCTAACCTTTTTTCAATGTACAATAGCATACATATGGTTCCCATTAAATATCACAGGAACATCATCACAAAATATAACAACACATAACCTGTTACAAAATCTTGCACTTTAACACCTTCCAGGACAACCACCTGTTCAGTTGTAGATGTTAAAAGTGCTGCTACTGTTAAAATATCATGTACACACTACAGTCATAAGCATTAGTAATCTAACTTATGTTCGTACGCCTAATTTTCATATACACAGCCAGCAAAAGACCATTCCTACCCATGTATACCCACGGGGGAAATATTGATAATAAAATTGTCTAGACAAGAGCTAAGCAAGAGCTGATACGATGTTGTGATAAACTTAACAAACGTGAAATACCGGGATTACGTTTTGGTTGCCAGTGTCAACAAATCTGAACCGCAACAATTTCCCAGTCCTGAACCCACACATGTTCGCAAACGCCCTAAAATTCCCAGTGAGCTTCACTTGTTGTTCCCTGTTTGTTCTTTTTGTATCATTTATCGTACGAACCTTCACGGGAAACCTCTCATCATCATGCACCAAAAACGCCTGTTCGTATGCCTGCATTTGATGATGGCCAGCAAAATCCACGGGTACGGTTTGTCAAAAAAAAAACTTCAAACATCACACAATAACAAAATATAACCAAGGTAAATGAGATAACTCAAGAATAATACTACGTATTCCTTGAATACTTACCACATGGTAGAATTCCAAGACAATTCCATTAAGCTCAACATAAAAGACAGCATTTTCATCATTATGGCTGGTATGTCCTTCCCATGTGCAGATATGATGGGCTCTTTTGTCTGCAATTGCAATTAATAACAACACACAACTTCTTACAACACATATATTCTATTTGAAACACATCGGCAAACATTGAAATGTACAAACCTTCCATGGCATACAATGGTATTCCACGACCAGGTAACCTCAACAATGTTGGATAAACAATCTCCGGATATAAGCACGTGCCATCATTACGAAAGAGCGCCAGATTCAATTTGTTATCTCCTAGATTGGTGAATACCATCGGCTGACTTATGCCAATTTCCAAATCGTCAACAAGTCTTTCCCAGCGGTTGCCAAACAACCTATTGGACCTTACGACACTGTTCGCATCCAATTTAACCCTTTCATGCCTCACCTTAACCCTCAACCCGTTAGCATAAATTTTGAACCTATCTTTCCATATATCTTGCAGAAAATCTCCCGGTAGAATCTGAATTACACAAAACAGGAAAACCGGTTAAATAAGTAAAAAAATCAATAATTACAGGATATAAACACAGTTTGTTCCTCACAGGCATCTAATTAATCTCTACTCTGCTTTCAGTTAAAGGAGTTCAAACGAGGCTCACATTCAGTTTTTGTAACCAACTTATATTGTACTTATTTTAGTTGAACGTTAACTCATAATGTCTACAAATCTACGCAAACCCAACCTATATGTGAAAGACAAAAGATAAAACATTCGTACCTGTCCTCCAACCATAAACCTGACCAAACACCTTACAACTCTACGCCCCACAACACGCCTGTCGTAACCAGGGGCTTCACTACCATCCTCATTATACCCGGTGACGTAGAAAGTGTCTAACCCCTCCTTCACAAAATGTAATCTTTTAACTGATGATGGCAAATTGTCTTGAACAAACCTTCCCCACTCATGTCCATAAAGCTGAACTTCACCTTCAACGACCCTAATTAAGCATACATATCTGTATCTGTTATTGCCATTAACGAAAATATAATCTTCATCATCGTAAAATCTCTCCTTAAACACGTTAGGCAACTTCTGCAAAACAAAAAGTTTCAATAAGTTATACACTTATAATCCTGTGTTACTAAAAATACAAAACATCCTCAGCTGAAAATCTATAGTCACATGTATATACGGATGTAAACCTGGTATTCTGGGTTGGTTCTCAAATTAAAACGGCACAAGAATTGTTGATCCATCTTGGTTCTTTCAATCCTGAAGAATCAATACAGTGAGCCTAATACAGTTGAAATCGGTATTACAACAAACATAAACACGTTGTAGAACCGTGTCGGATTCAATGAACAAATCACAACATAATTATACACTTGAATATCATACACATACAAAGCTCGAAATACATAAATCCCTTATGAATCACAATGTAGTGCCTTATATGTATTTTTAAAAGTTTACAACCACTTTAAAAGATCCATAACCGCGTTTCATGTAAAAAAAAAAATAGGAGGAGACTTGGGGTCACACATAATCACCCTCTAAACTATGTCCCATCTTAGTCGACTTACTTCAAGATCAACATAAATAACAACTTTCATTCCTTAGAAAACAACTTTCAATCCTTAAAATATATAACAATATCATACAATTGCAACTTACTAATAACGATTTTAGAAAACAATAAACAAAACCATGACATTTTTTAATCACGATCTAACCAAAACCACCCAACTACCAAGAATTAAAATCGTTCGAAACAACTGAAAATTGCCTTGATCCACAATAACTCAGAACAGACTTCAATTACCTCCTTATTCTGTCTCGATTCCTTTTGATTACCTTGCATCTAACCCCCTCAGTTCTTATTCACATGAGCATGAAGCATTTTGTAAAATATCTCTATCCTCAAACATATTTGCCTTTATAAGTTCATACCGCTGTTTTAGTATGTATGGTATTGCACTTAACTTTTCAAGAGTTAGAACGAATACCATAACTAAAAAAACATTAATGTTAGTTAATAAAGGCGCTTCATGCTTGAGTTGGAGACGATTTTGTGCTTCTTGCGTGAAAGAAGATAAAGTGCTTCATGTTCATGTGAATAAGAAAGGAGGAAATAGTGACGACTAAAAAAACCAACGGGAAACAACACTTGCTGAACCAAAAAATGATATCATTAGGTAATACAATTCATGGACGTAGTTCCTTAATAAATAAAGCCTATAAATAACAACAAAATATCGTAACTAAAATTATAAGTTCACGATTGTAGCTTTACCTCTTCTTTATCCGAATACCCAATTTTAAATCAAATATAATTTTGTCTATCTATATTCATTAAATGTATACATCAACTCACACTCAAATATTATTAGAATACAAAAATGTATTTTCATAAATAAATCAAATATCGACTACTAATACGCAAACGTCCTTAAAATACCCTACTGAATAGCCACAATGAATACCTATTAATTTATATATATTATCAAATGAGAACCATACCAAAAATAAGTTGTATCTTTTAATTTTAAGGTGTGATTAAAAACACCCTGCTAAATAGCCACAATGAATACAAATAAAACACTCCAACTAATCAACAAACAATTACAAACCAAACTAAAATAAGATCATATTCATTTAAAGTCAAACTGTTTGTACATACCCACAGATAACCTTCAGAACATCAAAAGAGAAACACATCACGGATGATTAAAGATAGACACTATTTCAAAACCATAAACAGCCAACTTGAATGACTTTCCCAAAAGATATGACCCATAGACATTAAGATAATCTAAAACAAACTTAAACTAAGATTTACATAACCCAAGTGACTTCCCACAAGATATACCAAATAGAAAGTCAAACCAAAAGACAATATCTTCAACACCAGAAACATATACCACATCAAATCTCCATTAACCCCAACTTATCCAACAAAGAAAATAAATCGCGCAATCGAGCATGTTTTCTTGCAACACATAAGAGCAACCCAGCAACTTCTGCCAAATCTTCTGTCTGCATCTTCATCATATCATCGATGGAATGCAAAGATGAGTCTGAGCCACAAAGGAGCTGAAGTTCTTTTATCATTTGATCCCTATGATCAACTCGCGCACTAATCTCTGAAGCCTTAGACATCAAATCTTCTCCATCCTTAAAAGTAACATCAATTTCACGCCTATAATGGACAATCATCATGTCCTTAACAAGTCTTGAGTTAGCAATTTTTGCTAACTGATCAAGAAGAACTAGACGAGATTTCATTCCTAAGCTTAACAACTGCGTTAATGTGACCTGAAAGCCCTAACAAATAAACTTTTATTATCTTCTCACCATTCTAAACTATTTTTTGCTAACTGATCAAGAGGAAATAGTGCGCCCACTTAAAGATATTTACAACCGTTTTTCATGTAAAATGCAATAACGGGTAATTCATATTACACAAAACAACTATCTCAGACCTTAGACTACTTTCTTTACCCACTATGAAACAACAGCACAACGACATTTTTCACCAATACCCTAACAAATTAACCCCTTTCCTAAAAAACATGTTTACAAAATAATCAATCAGATTTATCAGAACGTAAGCTAAAACACAACAAAAATGATTCATTCGCGGAACTACTTCAGAGCTTAAACTACTTACTTTAGCTTCGACAAAAAATCACATCAATCAAAAAACTCTCAAAAGCTTACAACCCCCATGATCTATAACCATGACACACTATAACAAACAGGTTTCATCAACATCTACCCAAAAAACAACGCCCTACCAACTATATTCTCTCTTATTATGTTCATAAAGAATAATACATAAAATAATTAATCAAGTTAATTATAACACATGATCATACACAAAAAACAAAACATGCAACTACAAATTATTAGCTTGAATAAAAATAAAATGTTACTTCCTGGCACGACTTCTCCCAACCCTTAGGCGATTTTGGCGACTAACATTATCCCTAATCGACTGTCATCCAATCTGATTCTTTCACTCGGTTCTAATTTAGGTTTGATTATTACTTCGGTGTGATCTCTCCTTAATCTTAACTTTTCTTGGTTGCATTAAGATTGGTCGTAGTTTTTTAGGGTTTCATTAAATCGCTTTTCTAGGGTTTTTTCTTAGTCGGTTCTGTTGTTAATTTAAGTATCCATAAAAAACCGACTTTATTTATCATTGATCGATTGTTCGCTTATGGGTTGATCGCTGTTCGTTCATGCTTATAAACCCTAGTTTATCTAGGGTTTTACTCATTCTGTTTGAAGGTTGACGTTTTCTTCTTGTTTTGCGACTTATATGCTGGTTATTTTCGATGCGAATTTGGTGTTTGGTTGTTGATTAAGTTATGGATTATATGGGAGAGTTGAATGCTGAGTTACTTTGCTCAGTTGCTGCTAAAGTTCATGAACGGAATGATCGTTTAAAGAAAATGGAAGGAAACGCTGGTGTCTCGCTGTCCATGAAACCTATGAGGGGTATTCCAAACCCTAATTCTGATTCAAGCATGGTGAAAACTACATTGGCTAGTAACAAGGACGGTGATGCTGATGCTTCTCTTCCTAACAAAGCACCAATGGTGCCCGATAACCCTAGTTCTGATCAGATTACGCATGATGATTCCATGACTGAGGGTGTTGCCATTGATGTTCAAACTGTTGGAACTGCTCCTACTGAAGGTAATGAGTTAGAATACATTAAATCTTTATTTAGTACAACCATTACTACCACTAAGGATATTGATACTATTATTAAGAATATTCTTGATGGCAAATATCCACTTTGGGCTGTTTTGGAAGAGAATGTTCAAAATAGAATATTGGCTACTATGGAAGCCATGTATGATGATCTTCACAAATCGTCTGTTGAGTCTCCTACTGTCGATCCTGTTATTCAAGGAGTTAACATTTCTGTTCCTCGGAAGGTGGTGGAAAACGTTAGTTCTAGACTAGAACATACCTTATATGGCTACTTTATTGGAAAAAGAATGGTGTTCCCTGTCGTTGAATATTATGCTAGAAGTAACTGGGCGAAACATGGACTGAAGAAAATTATGATGAATTCTAATGGATTCTTTTTCTTTAAATTTGACTCATTGCTTGGTCTTGAAGCTGTCTTGGAAGGAGGCCCTTGGATGATACGCAAATCTCCAATAATTCTCAAGAAATGGTCTTTGGATACTTGTTTGCGTAAGGAAGAGTTAACTAGCGTTCCGATTTGGGTTAAACTGCATGATGTTCCTCTTCAAGTCTTTGAAGAGGAGGATATTCGATTGATTGCTAGTTTCATTGGTAAGCTTGTTATGTTTGATTCATATACTACCTCGATGTGCAATGATTCGTGGGGTAGGAGTAGCTTTGCTAGATGTCTAATTGAGGTTAACTCTGATTTTGACCTTCTGGATACTGTGAATATTGGGTTCCCTTCTCTTACGGGGGAGGGTTTTATTAAAGAGAGTATACGTGTTGAATATGAATGGAAGCCTCCCAGGTGCAGCTTGTGCAAAATATTTGGTCATACTCATGATCAATGTTCTAAACAGGTAGCGAGGCCTCCTACACAGGTGGTTAGCCATTCTACTGTTTCTAATTCTCATGCTGCTATTCCTAATTTGGAGTTGGATACTGATGGGTTTCAAAAGGTGGGTAAGAAGAAAAATAAGAAGAAGGGTAAAGCAAAGGCTACTAATGGGACTAAATCTATTGGTACTTCGGTTAAACAGTTCCAATTTGTTCCAAAGGCAGCTACTAGTGAACCTAAGAATTGAGCTAATACTATGGGTAATGCATCTACATCATCGTCTCAGTTGAAGTCTACTGGTAATGCTTCTAAGGAAGTTAATGTTACTACATCTAATCCGTATGCTGCATTGGTGATGGATGATGAAGATGGTGAAGATCTAGCGGTAAATGAGTTTGATGAATCGGCCAATCTATTTGCTAATATGGGGGTAAGTTCATCTCGCACGTTTTCTGCTGGCTAGCTATTTTGTTTTGGTTCTTTTTCTAGATGCATTTTGTTTCTAGTTTGTGTAAGTGCTTTTGGCATGTCTTAAGCACTAGAGTTAGGTAGTTATCAAGCTTTTTAGCTTGAGGTTAATATGGTACTTCAGCCATATTCCATTTGTTCTTTAGACGTTTTTTGGTTAATCTATTTACCAGGGTGCAGGATTACTCCCCTTTACCAAAAAAAAAATTATTAGCTTAAATATACAGTTAAAAAAAATATAATTAAACAGTCAAACGATTTTGGGTTCCATCTTTTCAATAACTAAATCAGGTAACAGAGATTAACAAAAAGTAACCAAAGATATAAGATCAAGATTGCATAGTTCACCTTTTATTGATCCGGGCGCGGATATTTTGAGAAGTGAATATTTGGTTTTTCGATAATGTAATGATGCTTAGTGTGAAGAAGAGATACAAGTAATTATATCTGGTAAGATGAAAAGACATTGTAGCAAGTCTATAGGAATAGCTTATTAATGAGTATGCTACACAACTTGCATGTTCTTCAAAGATGTTTCTCTTAATATTTTACAAACAGAATGTCATGCCATAACAAAACAAAAAAAAAAGAGATCCACCAAATTATTTACATCAAAATACAGTTGCATAATATAGTTCGTGGGTGCAGTTTCTTAATATAGCAACTGAAATTATAAGATCAAGATTGTAGATTCATGTTTTCTTTATCCGGATACACATTTTTTTGATCAAATATAATTTGGTCTATTAAATTTAATAATAATACTTATTCTCTTGAAAGTAACAAACTAAAATGATTAGCTTAAAATGTATTCAAAGGTTAATTGTAACCTTTGAATAGTAATGATTACCGTTGGATACAATTATATGCTTCCTGCGGGAAAGAAAATAAAATGCTTCATTTTCGTGCAAATAATAAACGAGGAAATAGTGACGATCAAAAACAACCAAACGACAAATATAAGTGGCTACATTTTATTGTGTTTACATATATAATTTAAATTTGACTAAAACCACCCAATCTATAATTAAAAGTCATGCCCGCCCATTGGGCGGGCTTTGAAGTCTAGTGTATATATATATATATATATATATATATATATATATAATATATATATATATATATAATTATATATATATATATATTACTTGCGAAATTTAACGATGAATGCTAGTACGGATCACGGATCATTCCGTCACATGTTATTTTACCTTACATTTTCACAAGAGCCATCACTTATAAACTTTCACAAGCAAACGGTTTTTACGAAATGTACGTTACCAGAACGCAAGTAAGAAATACACGTACACCTTAAAACTATTAAACTTTTCAAGTCAAGTTATTGTTTCTAAACACGAGTCGTGCACTAAGACTTACCATACTAATCTAGGTCGCGTGTCGGTGCGATTATACCCTATCTGTTGATTTTTGCTAGCAGACTTCTACTTTCTGAGGTGAGTTTAAATACTGGCTTAACCCAATATATATATATATATATATATATATATATATATATATATATATATATATATATATATATATATATATATATATATATATATATATATATATATATATATATATATATATATATATATATATATATATATTACTTGCGAAATTTAACGATGAATGCTAGTACGGATGTTCCGTCACACGTATTCCCACCGTACACTTTCACCATGAGCCACCACCAAGAGTTACATACGATAAATTATTTTGAAATATACTTTACCACACAGCAAGCAAGAAGTACATGAGCACTGGTCACACGTAATCTTTTCAAATAAAGTAAGGACATATAAGACACGAATATTTCGCTAAGACTTACCGTACTGATTTAGGTTGCGTGTCGGAGCGGTTGCACTTTTTTGTTGATTGATTAGCAGGTTGCTATTATTTAAGGTGAGTTTATAGCCCCATATTTTTATACGATTTGTTTTATAAGCTTGGGGTGAGAAACATGCAAAATTATTTTCATGGACCAAAAATGGAATTTGCTTTTATACACACTTGTATGCAGAAACCTAAGTTTAGCTGAATTCCATTGTGCCCAACATCACCAACCGTTAATTCCTGTCTAGGAAGCCGTTTGATATAAATAGATCTATTGGGGATGAGACCCCCGTTCGGTTGGCTCGACATAGTCAAGAAGAACGTATACCATATGAAAATAGTCCGAGTGTCTGGGGATTAACACTCGCGGGCACCCCTTTATAGCTAATGCCAGTTTGGCATGCTGCAATGTCATAGTTCGGTTAGATGAGGCTTAGTGTTTGCATAGCGGGATAGTGTGTTATTACTGAATTGTTTGCTGAATATTGCTATGGTCCATATGTGTTATATATTTTTAAACCTATGAACTCACCAGCGTTAGCTGACTTTTAGCATGTTTTCTCAGGAAACTGAGGTGGGTTTTACTGAAGGCAGGGCATGGCGATGGTCATAATATTTGTTGGAAATGTTTTTACTATTGCATTAACTCTGAAATTTGGACAACTTTGTTTAATGGGCTACATTTTCATTTGAAATGGAATTTATGTAAGACAACATGACTTTGAACATGTAATGTATTTTAGTAGCACCCAAAGTGTATGCTTCCGCAATATTATGATTTTGGGGGTGTTACAGTTATGTACTATCATGTTCTTGTATATAAGCATGTTAAGGTGTCAAATGCTTGTCCAACTTTATCTATTACTCCCTCCGTCCCATATTAAGTGTCTACAATGGAATCTTGGGATGTCCCAAATTAAGTGTCCATATTGTATTCCAACCAATGAGAAGAGACTTTAATGGGTAATAATGATATTTGATTGGTGGAGAGTGTAGTTAGTGGAATTTTTTAAAACTTTGTGCATTTGAAAAGTGGACACTTAATATGGGACGGAGGGAGTAATAATTATGAAGTATGCAACTAAACATATTAATAACCCAAATTGACCATTTGTAAGTAAATGGGCAATATTGCCAGCTTATTTGAGCTCATCGGATTTAATCAAGTGAAACAAACTTTATTTTTACACATAAAGAGGTAGAAAGCGAAAAGTGAAGCCTTGGGAGCATTACCCCTCCCGCACTGCATAGTGCCTAAATTTCATCATTTTCCTTTATTGTAGTCACTAAAATTAGGCAACTTCCTTTCAGATGTAACACGCTCAACTGGTTTTCAAAACTATGATTTTGGACGAAAAGAATTCCATACAGTTAAGACCCGTTATTTTGTTTTGTATTATGTTTCTCATACTCTAAGATAAGCAATCTCAGAGTATGAGAATCATTGTACATGTACGATATATGATGACACATGACATATAGTAAAGTTGCAAAAAAGCAACGGAGACTAAACTCGGTATCAAATTTAAAAGTTATAATGATAATATACCTTATAAAAAGAAGGTATGTTGTTGAGGTGTGTAAAGTGCATCGACGATCTGAAAGCTGTACTGAAATAGACAGTAACCAGATTACAACAATTGCTAATTGAGGTGGCCAAGATAGGTGGGTCAGGTAATAATTCAAACAGGTTCCAGTTGAGACGGGTTAACCGTTAGTTAATTCAAAATGGGTCACATTAACCCAAATCATTTTTTGTCTGCTTGATGAAGCGAAAAGTGTACCGCTTTTAAGGGGTCATTTAAGCCCTAAATCGTATTTATTTGATCAAATATTGCCCTAAATCGTTCCTTTTGTCATTTTAGGTACTTTGGAGAAGAAATCTGGAAAAGGAAGCATTTTGGACGTTTTTGGAGCATAAAAGTGAAGAAAACGACAAAGTCTCCAAAACTGCTGGAAAAGTACACGTGACGGCGTCAAGGATTGCTCTTGACGGCGTCACGGCTTGGCAAAAGAGGTGGATATGACAAAATACACGTGACGCGCCAGAGAGTTTTGCAATGAAAATCTGACGGCGTCACCCTTTAAGGTGATCAAGGTTGTCACGGTTTAAGTTAAAGTGAGACGGCGTCAAGCACTATTTTGACGGCGTCAACCCTTGACGCGCCAGAGCGGATTTTGGAGGATTAAAGAGGGACGGCGTCAGGAAGACCATCCGGGAACCCTAGCCGCGGCGAGGTGACGGCGTCACCTCCTACAACGTGACGCCGTCAGACCCTAAACTCTATATATAGTTTTGCAATTTTTAGTCATTAGTGTGCAAATTTGTGAGGAGAAACCCTAAGACGAATTTTCTGCCATTTTTAAGGGTTTTATACCCTTGGATCTCCCATGTTTAATTGAAGATAAGTAATCACTTAATCATTCAATATGTCTATGTGTTGTTTGATTATATCTTGTTCTTGTCTTTTAATTAACATTCTAGGCTAGATTTATCTTGTGTTTGCTTAGATCTAATGAAACCTAACTATTGATTATTAGTTGTTGGTGTGTTATTAATTGTATTGGATGATTGTTTATCGATGTTAGGCTTAAGAAAACTGGCTAACCTCCTATACGATAACTTGCTTGAACGTCTTAAGAAACATGAATCAATGCGTACTAAGGTTTTTATGGTTGTATTTAATGCATGAGCGAATTCTAGTGATCCAATGTTAGGAGCTTCTTAGCCGGCTCGACATAGGAGTGAAGTAGGAGCTTATAGAGTTGGGGAAGTACGTACGCCACCCCACGATTGGTATTAAGGAATACACCCGTTATCCACGCAATTAATACACACTAATCAACCGGTAAAAGATAGTTAGGGAGTAAGGAAATCTAAGTAAACACATTTCTCTCCATATAAGTTTCACAACCTTTTCATTTTCAGTTATTTTATTTTATTTGCATTTGTAGTTATTTGGGTTAGTTGACTAGCAACTAATTCCGCCCACTCCTTCCAACCCGAGATTTTACTTGCTTTCCATAAAATATAAAAAATACAAAAAGAATCTTCCCTCACCCTTAGACCTATTAGAGTAGTTTTTCAATCCTAACGACACTATTCCCCTAGAGAACGATCAATCCCCCGGTACTTGCCACTACACTATACTACATCGGTCAGGTACACTGCCTGGTGGGGATTGCAAGCCTCTTGAGATCCCTCGAGAGGTAAAACCTGTTGTAAGGTCGCAAAACCACGCATCAAGTTTTTGGCGCCGCTGCCGGGGAATAGTTATTGTTTAGGTTGAATTTTTATTTTATTAGGTCTACTCACTAGATTCCTTTCTAGTGAGATTTTTATTTTATTTTTCTAGGTTTTTCTTTAGTCTATCTTTTTTCTTCGTTTCTTTGTTCGTAACCATTACCATCCGACATCATGGAAGGTGGTTATATCCTCGATCCCAACAACCCACCACCACAACAACACCCACCTCCTAGAGCCCGTACCTTAGGAGAGTATTCCCGTCCTAGCCACCAAGGCTATCGAAACACCATTGAGCTCACTCAAGGAGCCAATGTCACACCATTGCGATCCGACACCATCCGGTTGGTGCAAAGCGGATGCGCATTCCATGGACTTCGTTCCGAAGATCCTAATCAACATCTCAAGGACTTTCTCAAAATCGTTGATTCCATAGACCTTGATGTTGCCACTCGAGAGACGACCCGACTGCGTCTCTTTCAATTCTCTCTGCGGGACCAAGCTAGTCAATGGCTAGAGCGTCTACCCGCAGGATCCATCACCTCTTGGGATGATCTCACCACTCGTTTCCTCGCTCAGTTTTTTCCCACCAGGAAGAACTACCAAGCTAAGGAATGATATCTTGATGTTCCAACAACGTCAAGGCGAAACCCTCTATGAGGCATGGACTCGATTCAAGGACTTACTCCAAAAAGTCCCTCACCATGGCATAGAACTTTGGCTTCAAGTCCAAATCTTCTATGACCATATCAATCTCTCCACGAGGCAAACCATTGACCAATCGGCCGGTGGTAAGCTACGTGATCTAAGTGCGGAACAATCATGGGCTCTCCTGGAAGATCTTGCTCTTTATGACAACGAAAGTTGGAATGATCCCCGTGATTTGAATAAAACGGTCAAGGCAATATCTTTGCCTTCGAACAATTCAAGCACTTCTGACCGTAGGATCATAGAACTTGAAGACCAAGTCAAGTTTCTTATGAAATCCTACGAGGCTCCTAAACCTTCAAGCCAAGTGAACAAAATCACTTCTTCATGTGAATTATGTAGTGGTCCCCACGACACTCGTGATTGCGTGGAACTCCCCGAACAAGCTTTTGCGGACTACGCATCCTCGCGTACCGACGGAGCGGGAGACAAGTGGTACACTTTCAAACCCGAGCCAAACCCCTACGGTGATTCATACAACCCCTCATGGAAAAATCACCCAAACCTTAGGTGGAAACAAAACCAAAACACACAACAAACCAATTCTTCCAACCCACCTAATCGTTTCCAATCAAGCGGTTCCAACTCGAACCGTACTTTCAACAACAATCCTTCCAGCAATGGTAGTACCAATAACTTTGAAGGATTGATGTCCCAATTTATGGCATCTCAAGAAGCTCGTTTGGCCAAGTTTGAAGCCGATTTCAAACAAAAACAAAGCGAGATGACCAATAAGATTGACACTTTGTTGAAAGCCCTCAATGACCGAGAAATGGGAGCACTCCCTAGCAACACAGTCAAGAACCCGAAACTAAACGTCAATGCCATTTCATCGGTTTCGTCTCCTAGTTTTTGTCCACAATATTATTCGGTCAATTCCGTGAGCACGTGTTTCAAACAAACCCAAGTCGTTCAAAATGACCAAGAAGTTATGATATCCAACACTAAATTGGTCAACAACATAGTTGAAACACCTCCCACTCAAAACCTTGACGAAGAATTCAAGGAGCTCCACCTTGAAAGTCCGATTATTGATGTGTTGGATGAGAAGAAGCTCAAGTTAGGCGAAAAAGGGACCGCCTTTGTTCAAAACAAACTACCTAAGAAGTTAGATGATCCGGGCTTATTTGTTCTACCTTGCAAGATCGGTGATTCGGAGGCTTATGACACATTAGCCGATCTTGGATCAAGCCTTAACCTACTTCCGTTACCTCTCTACACCTCTCTAAAACTAGGAAAACTTGAAGAAACCAAGGTGATAATAGGCTTAGCGGATGGGAGTGTTGCTTACCCAGTTGGAGTAGTCAAGGACGTGTTAGTACACATAGGAAAACTAACCATTTTAGCCAATTTCCACGTCCTTGATATGGTTAGCGACCCTACATGCCCCTTGTTGATAGGTAGAGGATTTTTGGCGACCGCTAGTGCTATGATTGATTGTAAGGAATCTAAGATAGCGGTAGGAGAAGGTGATACTTGGTCAGTCTATGATGTGAAGAAACATGCTTATGATACTAGTGATGAACCAACACCCCATTGGTTAGAATTAAATAGGAGACCATCTAGATATGGACCTTGGATCGATAAAGACTTCATAGGACCCCAACGCCCATTTTACCTAGAAGAGGACTTTGTGAACCGAACACATACGGTAGAGCAACTCTTGGCTAGGGACACCGAATTGGATCCATTTGAAGACCCTCTAGTTTTTAGGAAGATGATTGATTTCCTAGGAGTTTTGCCAATTAACCTAGGGATGAATAAGTGGACTTGTGAGGACGATGATCATAAGTGGGATTGGGACAAACCACCCAAAGATGGAGATGGGTCATGGCATATTAAAATGACATTGTATGACCCGGATGGAGAGAAGTTTGAAAAGATATATTGTACTAAGCGGACCAATAGGAAACTTCAATCCAAGCTTAACCCTAAAGACGTCCTCGATGACGAACTCACTTACATAGGGTAGAAGGACTTTGAGTCTAGCTACAAGACTTGTTAATAAAGAAAAGCGCTTCTTGGGAGGCAACCCAAGCTTTATTTGCTTTGTGTGTTTATTTGTTTGGTTGTTTGATTTTATTTGCTTCCGTATGTATGTTTAATTTTTATTATTATTGATTCATGTTCAAAACTAAATTGTGAAAATGCTTTATCTTGTTTTTAACTTCGTCTTAACTACATGTAAAGGTATTTTGCAAAAGATAAGTGTAAGGGAAATCCAAATCGGTTTATTAGAACAAATGAACATGAATCGTAACAAGAATAAATTAACATACATATTAGTAATTGTTTGAGTCAAATGCTTGTATCGAGTCATAATGATGTTTTGCAGGAATTCCAGGAAGTAAGGTATAGGTTTTTCCAAAAATTTCCCGGAAACTTAACATGAGAATTCTGACAGATCATTTCTGACGGCGTCAGGCCTCACAACCTGACGGCGTCAGGTTTTAATTTTCTGAAATTTTTGAAAGTTTTGTTTTTCTACCGGAATCATAAAATGCTTTATTAAATCTCTAACTTATAAACTCCAGGAATCTGCAAAATAATCATTCCACAAGCATTATATCCTTATACAGATTTATCCCGCCGATGTTATGCAGGTTTTCGTGTTTGTTTTCTCAGGACTAACAGGTTATTTTGGACAAGGAGGTGTATGTGGAATCAAGCTTTTGGCGCAGCTTTAGTCTTGAAGCTTCAACATTACCTTGGAAGAAGATCTAACCATGTTACCCCTTTATCCACCGAGCGAATCAGGGGAGTATTTGATTTCATTCTTTTACCTAATTAATTTTACATCTTGTTATTTGAACATTGGGGACAATGTTCATCTTAAGTGTAAGGGGGGTAAAGTACGATACTTTAGAGAATGCTATTACGCTTGATTTTTCGTTTGTTTAATGGTAGATGTGTAATAAAACTGAGAGAAATACCTGTTAAGGCAATTTTAGTGCCAAATTTAAAATTTTTTACAACATATAGGAGTGAAACTTTGATCTTAATGAGCGTCTCATGGATAGGAGTTATATGACTAGCACAAAATCGTACCACTAAAAAATTTTCCACCCCCAAATATGTGAGGTTCGCCCCTAGAATTGGTAGGAAAAGCATTCATGCTATGATGTGTGTACCGGTAGCACTTAGATTCTAGAACTTGCGTTAGGACCATTCCGAGGCCACAAGTGAGACTACATTCGTGTAGTTAGATTTACTACATGATAAGAGGCATTAGGATTAACCCATTGTTTTACACCTGTGTTTTTGTTATAATTACATTGGCTACATTGGTCAAGTAATTCTCCCACACCCTTTGCGTTGTACTCATTTTTAGTACACGATACCCCTAGTACACCCCTCAGAGCCTATCTTTTCGTTTCTAACTTTAAGCATTTTACTTAAAGGAAGAATTTGTTTACACCCCACTTAAATGTACACCCAAATCGCCTTAGCCTACCTTGTGTGCACTCATTTTTAGTGCATTATTGTGACAACATTTGTTTAAACCCCAAGTTAATTATCTAATTGATTACATGGTTGCTAAGTCGAGTCATATCCTTTTACATATTGTTTTGGGACGATTGGGACTCATGGGTAGAGTACTAGTGTAATGGAGTAATGGGGAAGAACAACATTATTACCCCCATATGTGCTAAATATTTTAAAAGTACTCCAAGTGTTTCGATTATCTTAATTCGAGTCATTAGAATAGTTATTTGTAAAGTTATGTAAAAGTTCAAGTGTAAGGGGAATGCAACGCCCCTATGATGTATTATTTTGGATGGTAAGGCAAGAGTGTATGAAAAAAAAAATCAAAAAAAAAATCAAAAAAATCAAGAAAAATACAAAAAAATGAGAAAAAGAAAAGTAGAAAAAAACATACGGACTACCCATCCCGTTTCATTTTATGTTTATTTTATGTTTTTGTTATTTTGTTTTTAGCTTAAGTCAAGTCTAGTCTTGGCTTAGCAACGCCATATTGTACATGTAATTAATCAAGATCTTTAACTCGCCACCAGTAAAATATCCCTTATCCAACAAAACCGTGTTTATCATATCCCTACACCTAACGTTATAACCCATTTAAAAGCCCTCTTTGATAGTTTATCTTAGGTGCTTACGCCTAGTGGAGGAGGTTTTTGATCCTTTCCCAAGCCTATGGTAATCTATTTGCTATGACAGGTAGTGAGAGATATTATCCGTTTTCATTTATGAGATATACTTTTATGACACCTGAGAGATGTGAGTATCTAAACACTACTTGTGAGGTGCTAGTCTGTAATCTCCGTGCTTATTATGATTAAAGTGGAACGACTATTTGTTGTAATTACTTTTATATTTGCATTTAATGACCCCTAACTTGTATTTTGATTAGAATAAAAGCACATTTGCTTGAGGACAAGCAAATCTCAAGTGTAAGGGTATTTGATGAAGCGAAAAGTGTACCGCTTTTAGGGGGTCATTTAAGCCCTAAATCGTATTTATTTGATCAAATATTGCCCTAAATCGTTCCTTTTGTCATTTTAGGTACTTTGGAGAAGAAATCCGGAAAAGGAAGCATTTTGGACGTTTTTGGAGCATAAAAGTGAAGAAAACGACAAAGTCTCCAAAACTGCTTGAAAAGTACACGTGACGGCGTCAAGGATTGCTCTTGACGGCGTCACGGCTTGGCAAAAGAGGTGGATATGACAAAATACACGTGACGCGCCAGAGAGTTTTGCAATGAAAATCTGATGGCGTCACCCTTTAAGGTGATCAAGGTTGGCACGGTTTAAGTTAAAGAGAGACGGCGTCAAGCACTATTTTAACGGCGTCAACCCTTGACGCGCCAGAGCGGATTTTGGAGGATTAAAGAGGGACGGCGTCAGGAAGACCATCCGGGAACCCTAGCCGCGGCGAGGTGACGGCGTCACCTCCTACAACGTGACGCCGTCAGACCCTAAACTCTATATATAGTTTTGCAATTTTTAGTCATTAGTGTGCAACTTTGTGAGGAGAAACCCTAAGACGAATTTTCTGCCATTTTTAAGGGTTTTATACCCTTGGATCTCCCATGTTTAATTGAAGATAAGTAATCACTTAATCATTCAATATGTCTATGTGTTGTTTGATTATATCTTGTTCTTGTCTTTTAATTAACATTCTAGGCTAGATTTATCTTGTGTTTGCTTAGATCTAATGAAACCTAACTATTGATTATTAGTTGTTGGTGTGTTATTAATTGTATTGGATGATTGTTTATCGATGTTAGGCTTAAGAAAACTGGCTAACCTCCTATACGATAACTTGCTTGAACGTCTTAAGAAACATGAACCAATGCGTACTAAGGTTTTTATGGTTGTATTTAATGCATGAGCGAATTCTAGTGATCCAATGTTAGGAGCTTCTTAGCCGGCTCGACATAGGAGTGAAGTAGGAGCTTATAGAGTTGGGGAAGTACGTACGCCACCTCACGATTGGTATTAAGGAATACACCCGTTATCCACGCAATTAATACACACTAATCAACCGGTAAAAGATAGTTAGGGAGTAAGGAAATCTAAGTAAACACATTTCTCTCCATATAAGTTTCACAACCTTTTCATTTTCAGTTATTTTATTTTATTTGCATTTGTAGTTATTTGGGTTAGTTGACTAGCAACTAATTCCGCCCACTCCTTCCAACCCGAGATTTTACTTGCTTTCCATAAAATATAAAAAATACAAAAAGAATCTTCCCTCACCCTTAGACCTATTAGAGTAGTTTTTCAATCCTAACGACACTATTCCCCTAGAGAACGATCAATCCCCCGGTACTTGCCACTACACTATACTACATCGGTCAGGTACACTGCCTGGTGGGGATTGCAAGCCTCTAGAGATCCCTCGAGAGGTAAAACCTGTTGTAAGGTCGCAAAACCACGCATCAGTCTTTCACAAAAACTATCAATAAAATCTAATGCAATAACGAATTAGGAGGTCGTGGGTGGTAAAATATAGCCTTTGAGAAAGTTCAACCCGTTGGACCCGTTTTCAGTTGTGCGAATTTACTTTCCGACCCATTTGACATGTTTGAAAGAAAACAAAAACCAAAACTATCCACCATATCAGATAGAGATGATTTACGGTTTCATGAGGTTTTCTACAAAAATGATCAGACCCTGAACTATGTATGTTCAAGGGTAGGCCAAACTATTCAATTGGAGGATTATGATATATTATACCAAAGGGTCGAACTCACGGAAAGCATACTTTCCAACAACTTCAAATAGAGTAACATGGATGTCACTTTGCTAGGATGCTCATCATCAAAGACATATTAAACCCCATAACAATAATCACTCCAAAATCGTCAAAGTGAGTGTCTAATTGTATACTAATATATACCAAAGGAATAAAAGACCTTGGCTTAAGAAGACTAATCGCATACTTCTGACAACCCATAACTTTGTTCGAGCAATGCCATTGTTGAAATTAACCGAGCTCGAGATCCTTCTTCAGTAGCCACATTGATAAGCACGCTGCAAGTAACAAAAGGAAAAAAAAACATATCAATATTAAGCCTTTTGTAACCATAATGATCAAATTTCACCCTCCGTCCTCTGAAAAAGAGACATATGTCACAACTTGAGCAAGAGCTTTTGTCTTTATGCCCTGTGTAAATAAAGGGGTAAGAGCACACAAAAATAGACTTGATGATTTATCTGTTACTTGTAACTATAAGTCACTTCTACACAGAAAATATGCATTACCTAAAATTATACACGTAATGCTGTGAGATGTAACAATGTCAGGCAACCCACTTTATGAATCTTCTCCTACTTGCAATGAGTTAAACACTAATTTAATGATGATAGCAAGTATATTACATGTAGTTGTTGAAAACAAATGAAGGATTCAAACGAAAGTACATGTGATCTGTAGGTTTTTCAAGACAGGAACAAACACTGGTTTGATGAGGACTAAGCGAAAATGGCCATTTCCCCTTTAAGTGCATTAAAAGTATCACAAACCTGAGATCAACAGATACTAATACAGCTATTTTCCAGGTTTCAAGATATCCAATATATTTGTCAGGGTAAAACAAAAGTATAACCAAAAGTGAAAAGTTACACTTCAAATTACCAACCGATAATATATAGAATACGAAAAATATAATATTGAACTCATACTTTTAAAATTTCAGATCCTAACTAAAACTAAATTTATTGTAATGACAGAACTCTAATGTACCCTTTGTTATAGTTTGACTGATATTTTCAACATGCTCCAAAAAAAGGGCTACATTAAGTAACTTAAAAATACACACTGATAAATATTTATGGATAACTTATTAGCTGCGTAAAGGATAGGCATATTTATGGATAACTTATTACCTTCGGAGTCGGGCACAAGACTGCAAAAGCTTTAGTGCTTCGTGACATATCCGACCTCAATCTACAAAAACAGAAAACAGGCACCATGAAGTTTCCATAACAAAAATACTTTGCTTGAGTTTGGCCTATTGTCCTCTAAATTCTGTGTCTTCTAATGTGACAGTTTTTTTATCATGTCTCCTTTGTTGTGGTTTCAATCTTTTCTTTCTTATCAGTTTGAGTTTGTCAGCAACTCATCTTTATCGCTGACTTGGTTTTTGTAAACGTAAGTTTGTAGGGTGTAACAGCACAAGCATCGATCTTTTCTTTCACCTTCTTATCTTTTTCACCGTACTTTTATGCTTTTATCCTTTTCACTGGTGATTCTAATCTTTCTGATTTTCGATAAGCTTTGTCTTGCCTTCATGTTTAGGATACAGATTCCTCTGAATTAAAATAGAATAAACATGGTTTAGCACTCCAAATTTAAAAGTGAAATTCACATAATACTCGTAATAAACATGGGTTAGCACTCCGAATTCAGAATTGAACTCACAAACCTTGGAGTTGGAGTAGTAATAGAAGAAAAATCAAATGTTGCAAGTTGTCACACCCCCAAAATCGGGTTCAGCGGAAGCTTTCACATCGCTGGGGTGCAACTCAATTGGTATCACAACACAAGTGCAAAGAACGGTTTTCATTTCAATTATTTAGAACAACCTTGTTTAACAAAAATGTTGAATTTACATTGTTAAAAGTAGTGCGGAAATAGGCCCTTTAAAATAGGTAGAACGGTCCCAAATGTTTGTCAGAGTCTTCTATGACCATGCCATGCCCTGCCAAGAGCCTCCAGTAGCGTGCTATTGCTTTATACCTGAAAATACATGCTAACAAGTGTCAACACAAGGTTGGTGAGTTCATAGAGTTTATTGTAAAATGTAATGCCTTTGAATGAAGATTTTTCCCAGCAAAGGCATTGTAAATCCACCCAGTTCCAAGTCCTGTCCATAGCAAGACTTGCAACCTGTGTGTTTACAACCCATTGCCAACATGATTTGGTATAAGTGAACGTCAAATGATTTATGAACCACAAAATGTAATGTTAAGTGTGACAATGTCTCAATGAAAAATATGTAAGTGTGATAATATCGCCATGACAATGACGTCATAAGATAAATTCTGACAATGACGTCATAATAGCAATTCTGACAATGTCGCCATATAAATACATCTGACAATGTCGTCATATAAATACATCTGACAATGTCGTCATATAATCAATTAGGAATAAAAAGACCAGTCACATTTCAAGTAAAACAAACATGGTGTTTTATTGTATAATGAACAGTGTGTTTAAATGTAAAACAAGCATAGAGTTTAATTGTAAAACAAGCATGGAGTTTAATTGTAAAACGAGCATGTATTCTCCCCCAAAACGTAATCCAAAACGTATAAAATAGGGGCTATGGAACTCACCTGATGCGATAGCAACAAAGACAGATATGAATATGCTGAAATGAGGCTCGGTCTCTAACCGCGACCTAACATGAGTGATATGATCTATTGTAAGCAATGAAATGATGCTACACATGCAAATACGTATGTTATCGATACCACTCGATGATTTTGGAAAATAATGTTTATCGTCGAAAAGTACATTTTTGACGTCTTGATAAGTTAAATACTACTTTTCGTGTAAATATGTTGAAACGGTACTCCACGATCCTTGTTTGGTGTTTTATTGGTTAATATGATGTTTTCGTCGCAATTATAACATTTTCATAACTTGTGAAAATATGTCCAACTGACATTGTAAAACTAGTCGTAAAACAGCGTACGTTAGGAGTTAGGAATTAAACTCAGTGTTTTTGAAAAGCTTGTAACAATATCTACAACTCTTAGAACTGATGTTTTGTCCAGAAAGGTCTCGATCATAAAGATAAGTTGTCGTTAAGTTAGCTAGCCGGGCCAAAACTGCCATTACAGGGCAGTTTTCGGGTAAATCGGAAGGGTTATATCATACTCGTTACATGTCCGTTTGACAAACGGCTGGTCAATTTGGAAACTAGGCTGGGTGTACGTCATTTAAGTTATTGATGAAAATTTTCCAAAACTGACTCGATCAGTGAGTAAAATGGCTCTCGACATGGTCCCTCAAAAAGACAGTTTACACTTGGAAAATATTTCTATTTTTAGTGCTGGTAAAAAAATGTATATGTTTCGTCGGGTTTAAAACACGTGTATCTTGCTCGTTATAAGCTCGTTTTCTATGTTCTTTATATCCACGGATTCGTCATAATATGAACTAACATGTTTTCAGTGGCTCGGCTCATCTAGACTACGGCTAACGCCTCGTTTTGACCCTTGAAATTCGGCGGACAGCAAGGTATTTTTCAGAAAAATAGATTTCGTCACCCATTTTCAAAAATTCATATCTCCTTCGTTATAAGTTGGATTTTAGTGATTCAAGCGCCCACGGTTTCGTTTTTGAATGTATTTTCTGAATCTTTGGTCAAAAATTACCCAAGACCCTTGATGTTTCCACGTTTTGCAAAAATGGACAGCAACTTTCTAATAGTGGTTAAAATTCATTTTTCTAGTTTATAACTTGTTCAAAACTTATCCAAACTACTCCAAATCAACTCCACAAGTACTCAATCCTACCATACACCTTCTTAGGGTGTCATGGGTCCTAAACTTCACAAAATATTGTGGTATTTCAAAGGAATGATCATAGGCTTTATATATATATACTTAAAAACCATAAAACTTGTAAAAGTGGTATAATAACATAAGTATATGAGCATGTTAAACCAATATATCTTGAAAATACATCATGTTACTAGTTAAATGAAAGGATTAGATGATGAAAAATATTACTTGAAGCTTACTTGATATATATGGAGTTTGAAGATGATTTGATTAGAAATCTTGAGTTTTTCTTTCAAAACCCTAACAAAGATCATTAAAGGAACAATAAAATGGCTTGATCTTCAAAAATCAATGGTGGATTGCTTGTGTTCTTATGTTTGGTCGTGGGTTTTGAAGAGGAGATGAGAAAAAAAAAATGCTAGTTGCTTTGTAAAGAATAAAGATACAAAGTTGATTTTGATAACTTAATGAAATATCTAATTAGGATGGCAAAATGGTAAATATATGGTCAATGTGAAGACATGTGGATGAGGGGGGCGGCACTTGGTGATATTTGGATGAGTATGTGGAAAACTTGGGTATTATCTAGTCCACGGAGTCGGTTTTGGTTCCGTTAATAGCTAAACGTAAATAGTTAAACCGCGAAACGTAAATCTGGGTATCGTAAAAATATGAAATATGAAATAATGACTAAACTTGTCAAAATACTCCATAAGAAAATGTGAAATGAATGGTAAGTTCCATCGGGTTGCTTAAACCCTGATAAAGCTGGAAACGCGGGTCTAAAACGCGTAATTCGCGTAAAACGCTGAACTGGAAAACGTAAAATTCCAAAACTTTTAGAATTGTCGTAAGATGAGAGAAAATCATATTTCTATTGTTTATAGTGCTTTATGGACATATCGGGATGTTGGAATGACGTTTAAACCTAAACGTAAATCTCAGACACGGCTTCGTGATTTTTGCAGAAATGGTCCGACGAGTGTCAAACTCTCGGATTATCATTAAAAGAGTTTAACTTACGAGAATATGAAATAAAAATTTTTGAAATGAATAGTAATAGTGAATAGTAACCCATGAATAGTAATTTCCCGAGATGAATAGTAAAATTTGAAGCTTGAAAAAGGACCTGAAATTACGAGTTGTGACAGTCTTCCCCTCTAAAAGGAACTTCGTCCCGAAGTTCAGTTTGTGTTGGTCTCTGGAGTAGACTTGGTGAAAAGATGATGATATTTGAGTCGCATTTTGGTGATAAAAGATAAAACATCCATTAGATAGGGATTCGTAATAGTACATGAAGTTCATACGATAGAACTTAAAGTGAAACACAAAAGAAATACAACACTAGTGAGTTTAGGTCTCCTTTTATTTTTAAGGCAGAAGTTCTTGGTTCTTGAACATTGTTGTCGTCCTCCAAGTCGTTGATGTGCTGACAATTCCCTCCTCCGGTGACCTAGGCTCTACCACGAGCTATTCCACCTTGGTTCCTATTCCCTTGATTTCCTTGTTTTGGACATTCATTCCTGTAATGTCCTATCTCTCCACAGCCAAAACATGTCACTGGAGGTTTCTGATTTTCGGCGATGATTGGAAACTGGCATTCCCTAGTCGCATGACCAATCTTCTTACAGTTGCCACATGAATTAAGACAATGTCCAGGGTTATGATGATTTTGACACTTGTTGCATTTGGGTAGGGTACCTTGGTAACCTTTTTTGTCAGCTGGACCTGCAGCATAGGCCTTGGCGACTTCTTGCCTCTTTGGTTGTTGTTGTGTAGCATTGCCGCTCTGATTGTTGTCCCAACTCCTCTTGTTGTTGTTGTTGTGGTTTCGGTAGTTGTCGGAGTTGTTGTTGTAGTCACTGTTACTGGTTGTGTTGCTATTGTTGTTGACAGTAGTTTCTTTCTTTACTACCTGAGCCATAAGCTTCTGAGACATCCTGATTGCCTCGTCCAATGTTTTCGGGTCGAAAGAAATCACATCTCCATGGATGTTGTTAGGTAGTCCATCATTGAAATTTTCTATCAGCTTTTCAGTATCCGGAACCATTGTAGGACATAATGCTGCCAACTCCTGAAATCTCCTGATATATGTCTCGATATCATTACCTGTTGTCACTAGCTCATAAAATTCTATCTCCATTTTCTGCACCTCAGTGCGTGGGCAAAACTTCGTTGTCAGCAATCTCTTGAACTCTCCCCACGTAAGCTTTTGAGCGTTTTCCTTTCCCATGGGCTTTGCATATGAACTCCACCATGACATGGCTTCCCCAATCAGTGTACTGGTAGCAAACTTTACCTTGTATTCCTCTGGACAGTTGCATAGAAGAAACACATCTTCTATCTTTTCAAACCAATGAATCATCGCAGTGGCTCCTTCAGTGCCTTTAAATTTCTCGGGATCTCCACTCTTGAAGTCTTTGTACGTACATTTACGCACATTAGTTCCATTAGTATTTGTTCCTCCAGCTCCTCCAGTCTCTGCCCGTGAAGCGGCTTCAGCAGCAGCTGCAGCTACGGCAGCTCTTTCAGTCACCAATGCTGCCTCAATACTGTCGGCAACAAGTCTCTTGATCTGGGCGGGTGTCATAGCAGGAGCAGCTCTTTTGGGTGGCATGATTCTTCAAAACAAGAAAAGAAGAGCGAAACGTAAGTAAGATGTTTCCGAAAGGTAGGTGTTCTAAGTAGTTTGCCATAAAATGAAAGCTTGAAGTTGAGTTATGATTTGCCGACATGCTTTTGGGCAGTGGTTCACGAGGTGATGTGGATGTGAATGTTCTTGCAAAGATTGAGTACACACATATGAATTTTTGAAACTTTTGGAAATCGAGTAGGAATGCAACCCGGACATAATTCTATTATAATTGCTCTCAGTATTGCAAAATTCATCTCTGAGCGGGGCATAGGTAGTCAGCCTATGTCCAACTGTCCCGGGTTGAATATAGATGACGAGTCTATATTCCACCGAGGTTCAATGAAGTTTAAAATACTCAGCTCAGTTATACTAATACTATGTCCTTCACATTTGAAAAGGCGTTCTGAAAGACTAAGGCAAGCGACCAACTCGAGGTCAAATGATGAAACTACGCAAGGAAAAGGCGTAACGCTGAGACGTGTATGACATGTGAGCATGCTTATATGAAAGACAACTATAGTAATCAACTATAATAAGTGGGTATGAATGATTTGATAATAAGACACAAATCTTATTAAATATGTCAGCAACAAACCACAATTGAGGCATCAGCTTGGCAGGCAGGCACGTGGCGGTCATAGGGTTATGTTTTTGTAAATGTAGCTATAGTCTAGGTTTTAAAATCACCCAGTTCTCTATAGCCAAGGCTCTGATACCAATCTGTCACACCCCCAAAATCGGGTTCAGCGGAAGCTTTCACATCGCTGGGGTGCAACTCAATTGGTATCACAACACAAGTGCAAAGAACGGTTTTCATTTCAATTATTTAGAACAACCTTGTTTAACAAAAATGTTGAATTTACATTGTTAAAAGTAGTGCGGAAATAGGCCCTTTAAAATAGGTAGAACGGTCCCAAATGTTTGTCAGAGTCTTCTATGACCATGCCATGCCCTGCCAAGAGCCTCCAGTAGCGTGCTAATGCTTTATACCTGAAAATACATGCTAACAAGTGTCAACACGAGGTTGGTGAGTTCATAGAGTTTATTGTAAAATGTAATGCAAATCCACCCAGTTCCAAGTCCCGCCCATAACAAGACTTGCAACCTGTGTGTTTACAACCCATTGCCAATATGATTTGGTATAAGTGAACGTCAAATGATTTATGAACCACAAAATGTAATGTTAAGTGTGACAATGTCTCAATGAAAAATATATAAGTGTGATAATATCGCCATGACAATGACGTCATAAGATAAATTCTGACAATGACGTCATAATAACAATTCTGACAATGTCGCCATGACAATGCCGCCATATAAATACATCTGACAATGTCGTCATATAAATACATCTGACAATGTCGTCATATAATCAATTAGGAATAAAGAGACCAGTCACATTTCAAGTAAAACAAACATGGTGTTTTATTGTATAATGAACAGTGTGTTTAAATGTAAAACAAGCATAGAGTTTAATTGTAAAACAAGCATGGAGTTTAATTTTAAAACGAGCATGTATTCTCCCCCAAAACGTAATCCAAAACGTATAAAATAGGGGCTATGGAACTCACCTGATGCGATAGCAACAAAGACAGATATGAATATGCTGAAATGAGGCTCGGTCTCTAACCGCGACCTAACATGAGTGATATGATCTATTGTAAGCAATGAAATGATGCTACACATGCAAATACGTATGTTATCGATACCACTCGATGATTTTGGAAAATAATGTTTATCGTCGAAAAGTACATTTTTGACGTCTTGATAAGTTAAATACTACTTTTCGTGTAAATATGTTGAAACGGTACTCCACGATCCTTGTTTGGTGTTTTATTGGTTAATATGATGTTTTCGTCGCAATTATAACATTTTCATAACTTGTGAAAATATGTCCAACTGACATTGTAAAACTAGTCGTAAAACAGCGTACGTTAGGAGTTAGGAATTAAACTCAGTGTTTTTGAAAAGCTTGTAACAATATCTACAACTCTTAGAACTGATGTTTTGTCCAGAAAGGTCTCGATCATAAAGATAAGTTGTCGTTAAGTTAGCTAGTCGGGCCAAAACTGCCATTACAGGGCAGTTTTCGGGTAAATCGGAAGGGTTATATCATACTCGTTACATGTCCGTTTGACAAACGGCTGGTCAATTTGGAAACTAGGCTGGGTGTACGTCATTTAAGTTATTGATGAAAATTTTCCAAAACTGACTCGATCAGTGAGTAAAATGGCTCTCGACATGGTCCCTCAAAAAGACAGTTTACACTTGGAAAATATTTCTATTTTTAGTGCTGGTAAAAAAATGTATATGTTTCGTCGGGTTTAAAACACGTGTATCTTGCTCGTTATAAGCTCGTTTTCTACGTTCTTTATATCCACGGATTCGTCATAATATGAACTAACATGTTTTCAGTGGCTCGGCTCATCTAGACTACGGCTAACGCCTCGTTTTGACCCTTGAAATTCGGCGGACAGCAAGGTATTTTTCAGAAAAATAGATTTCGTCACCCATTTTCAAAAATTCATATCTCCTTCGTTATAAGTTGGATTTTAGTGATTCAAGCGCCCACGGTTTCGTTTTTGAATGTATTTTCTGAATCTTTGGTCAAAAATTACCCAAGAACCCCTGATGTTTCCACGTTTTGCAAAAATGGACAGCAACTTTCTAATAGTGGTTAAAATTCATTTTTCTAGTTTATAACTTGTTCAAAACTTATCCAAACTACTCCAAATCAACTCCACAAGTACTCAATCCTACCATACACCTTCTTAGGGTGTCATGGGTCCTAAACTTCACAAAATATTGTGGTATTTCAAAGGAATGATCATAGGCTTTATATATATACTTAAAAACCATAAAACTTGTAAAAGTGGTATAATAACATAAGTATATGAGCATGTTAAACCAATATATCTGGAAAATACATCATGTTACTAGTTAAATGAAAGGATTAGATGATGAAAAATATTACTTGAAGCTTAGTTGATATATATAGTGTTTGAAGATGATTTGATTAGAAATCTTGAGTTTTTCTTTCAAAACTCTAACAAAGATCATTAAAGGAACAATAAAATGGCTTGATCTTCAAAAATCAATGGTGGATTGCTTGTGTTCTTAGTTTGGTCGTGGGTTTTGAAGAGGAGATGAGAAAAAAAAAGCTAGTTGCTTTGTAAAGAATAAAGATACAAAGTTGATTTTGATAACTTAATGAAATATCTAATTAGGATGGCAAAATGGTAAATATATGGTCAATGTGAAGACATGTGGATGAGGGGGGCGGCACTTGGTGATATTTGGATGAGTATGTGGAAAACTTGGGTATTATCTAGTCCACGGAGTCGGTTTTGGTTCCGTTAATCGCTAAACGTAAATAGTTAAACCGCGAAACGTAAATCTGGGTATCGTAAAAATATGAAATATGAAATAATGACTAAACTTGTCAAAATACTCCATAAGAAAATGTGAAATGAATGGTAAGTTCCATCGGGTTGCTTAAACCCTGATAAAGCTGGAAACGCGGGTCTAAAACGCGTAATTCGCGTAAAACGCTGAACTGGAAAACGTAAAATTCCAAAACTTTTAGAATTGTCGTAAGATGAGAGAAAATCATATTTCTATTGTTTATAGTGCTTTATGGGCATATCGGGATGTTGGAATGACGTTTAAACCTAAACGTAAATCTCAGACACGGCTTCGTGATTTTTGCAGAAATGGTCCGACGAGTGTCAAACTCTCGGATTATCATTAAAAGAGTTTAACTTACGAGAATATGAAATAAAAAATTTTGAAATGAATAGTGAAAATGAATAGTAATAGTGAATAGTAACCCATGAATAGTAATTTCCCGAGATGAATAGTAAAATTTGAAGCTTGAAAAAGGACCTGAAATTACGAGTTGTGACACAAGTAGCCAACATCTGATTGCGAGACTTCTTTCACCTTTATAAACCTGTTACAAAAATGTAAAGTTTAGTTTATGAGTTACAAATCGGGGGAAAATGTGCTCAAACTTTATTGCCCTAGTTACTAAAGAAATGGTACTTCACTGGAGACAGCAATGTATTGATCCTGGTAGGTAATAAAAACCTGAGATTTCTTAGTTAGGATCAGAGTGTTCCTTGGGATCAATTTCGTCCTCACCCATCCGATAGTTTCAATATCGCAGGTATGAGGAGTCACATCAAACAAAAGGATATCTACACACAAACACATTAGTATTAAGTATTGCGTTGTTAAAAGATCAAAGAATATGAATGAAAATACATGGCATCCAGAGATAGATGATAAGAATTAGTTATACCTTTATTTTCATTACTAGTCAACACGCTCAAAATGCCTCTTGAACTGCACCAAACGCAACAGCCTCATCAACATGATATGAATTACACTTTCTCTAACATAAGTACCCTTTTGAAATTTATATTTAAAAAAGTAAATAGGATACAGATAAGACATCTACTTGAAGAATGTACATGGCCTCATCAAAATCATAATAGCAAGAGATGGTTAGGCAATCCATATGCCGATTTCGTAGCGGGCAATACTATCATGCTTATTTTGTTCGGTATCTCTAAAATACCTCAACAATCTCAACACTTTAAGCTTAGCCAATTTTTCAGTATCATAATCATAAAGAAGATTAAAAAGAAAACACATTTTACCTTCCAATTAACCTTATCCTTATGTCCTTATTTGACTTTTGAAATTATAATTTTTCTATGGTAGTTTTGGGTTGAAACTCTGTTGGGTAATATTCGTTGTTCGGCGGTTGAAACTTGTAGGATAATTCGTTACGTAAATCAAACTCATTCAGAATCACATCACTACCGCTGAAAAAACCTAAAATAAAACTCAGCTCTAAGCCGAGTACACAATCATTATCTTCGCAACCAAAGCATCAACAATCAAACCTAAATCTAATCATTCAAAATAATTAACAATCACATCAATGAATCGGCTACAAAAACCTCAAATAAAACCTAAAACTAACAAAATTAACAAACCTTCTTCTTCGTAGCCGAACCATCAACTATATATCTAACTCATTACCAACTCAAACTCGATTCACAATCAAATCACTACCACTGCAAACACCTCGAATAAAACCTAACTCTAAGCCAAGTACACAATCATAGATCTTCTTTGCAACCAAAGTATTGAGAATAAACCTAAATCTAATAATGCAAGCTAATTAACAGTCACATCATTGCAATCACCTACAAAAACCTCAAAAAAAGAAAAAAACAAAAACTAATTACAATCCTCAAACCTTTTTCTAAGTAGCCGAATCATTGACTATATATAAAACTAAATTGTAACATCTTATATCATCAACAAATCAAGTGATCCTACTGCAATAAAACCTCAAATGAAAACTAAATCTACTCGTATAGAAAGAAAACAGTAACATCATTAAAATTCGAATGCCATAAATTGCCCTGATTTCTACTGATAAATTTTGCAATTAAAACAATATTGCAAAGAAAAATAGTAATACAAAGAAAAATAGTAATACCTTCAGAATCAACAATAGAGATTTAATAAAAATAAATCGTATCAAGTGTCAATGATATGATATGTTAGAAAGGATGGAGAAGAAATCATATCAAGTGGATACCAGACAATGATTATGAGCGGCCATGTTAGGGTTTTTTGAATAGAGGGAGAAAAGTGATCAAATACATTCGGGTGGAATATGATTTTGGATGTCAGTGTTTTTTCAATAGTAGGGTTTGTGGTTGTGGTGGCAGGTGGTGATTTATAATTAGCTGTAGGCAACCTTGAAGCCTCATGGCTCCATCAAAAGACTATTCCCCAATGATAAAGAGGGCTGCAATTTGTTCTTTAGTTACCTAAATCCAACAAGCCAAACAAAGTAAATACAGATCAAAACTTGTAGAAGATAGTTAGAAACAACAATAAAAGCAAAGATTTATGTAGCTTTATACATGGTGATCAATATCAGAAACATAAACCGTACTCTTAATGACATCTTCTTGTTGTTCTTGGAGTATTATTGTTGCGACAAACTACAAACACGGATGGTTAGTTATATGATCACAGTAAAATAAAATAAATAAAAAAAACCTCATGAGAAAACTTAGCATGCTACTTCCAAAGAACACCTGGTATTCTCAAACCTGCACACACAAAAAGAAGATCAGCGTGAGAGAATTGAGGAAAAAAAAAGACCACCACTGAAGCATGTTTAAAGGCTGAAAGGGCTGCTATTCAGAGAGCCCAAACTTTAAGATAATTCCTCTTGATAAAACGATTTGGAAATTTTACTCTTGGCCAGTTTAATAAGATTTTTCATTGGTCTATTTTACAGTCATTGTTTGTTTTTTGATTAAATTTTATTAATGTTGTCACAATGTGATAATTAAGGGGTGTTTGGCATTAGCTTACTATCGGACTGATGAGCTTATTTCAGTTTGCAAAAACTTATTAGCCTCCGTTTTTTACTACAACTTGAACTTATGGTTTATTTAAGACCATAAGCTCAACTTAATAAGCTCATAAACAGGAAAAAAATAATGGGCTCATGAGCTTTTCAAATAAACCCATAAACCCCCTCATTCAATACCAGAGCATGTTCAAATTAAGGAGATGGCGGCAAACGCTCTTTCTTGTTATATCTATACGATTTCTCCATTACTGTTTGGTCGATTCTTTATTCCTAATATCGATTTGATTGATCTTGTTTGGTTTATCATGGTTTTCTATAAATCGTTGTCTAGGGTTTTTTTGATTTTCCGATTTGATTCCCCCTCATTAACACTAACCGACCTTTCTGATCACTCAGTTAATCTATTACGATCTGCTTCTATCGATTGTAGTTTGATTTCTTTAGTGATCGATCAGGTTCTTTTCTATTAGGGTTGGATTTAAATCGCTTCTTAGGGTTTTCATTTCCTATTTGGATCGACTTCTGGTAATGGGATAATTTTATGCATGTTGATGATTATAAACCCTAGTTTACACTAGGGTTTTACTCGGTTTGTTTCTGAAGTGCAGACGATTTAGGCTTCTTGTTTTCATTATGATTTGTTGGTCTTGTTCGCTAGGGTTTTGGTTAGGTTATGTCGATTATGGGACAGAAGGGAGTGGAGGCAAATGACAGTGAGGTTTTAAGTTCTTTGGCGAAAAAAGTAAAGAACATTGATGGTATCATGATTCGTTCCAGCAGAACTCCTGTTAAGGCGAATCGTGTGGTTCAGTTTCAAGAGGAAGGGTATAACGAGAAGAGCTCACAACTAGATGGGGTTTCTTTTGCTAATGGAATTGATGTGCCTACTGCTGATCTAACAAATCATATGCCGTCTAAACCAAAAGAGGTCACCAAGAGTCCCAAAACCATCTCGTTTGCACAGGTCTTGAAACCTGAATTGTCTACACCAAAGGTGGTTGTGAGCCCATTGGAATCTGATATTATGTGTGACGGGGCTGATGTTGCTGTACCACGTGCTACCATGGAGAAGGTTAGTAATAAATTCAAGAATACTCTTTACGGGTATTTTATTGGTAAGAGTTTGGCTTTTCCTATGGTTGAGTACTATGTTCGTAGTCTGTGGTCGAAATATGGTTTAACCAAGGTTATGAGAAACGCAAAAGGTTTTTTCTTCTTTCAATTTGAAACTAGAAAAAGCATGGAAGAAATGTTAGAATCTGGTCCCCGGATTGTCCGAAATGTTCCGATTCTCCTTAAAGAATGCACGTTGAATACTAGTTTGCTAAAGGAAGATTTGACTAAAATTCCGGTGTGGATTAAAATCCATGATGTTCCTATTGCGGCCTATTCAGCAGAGGGGTTAAGCCTTATTGCTACACAGATCGAAATTCCTAAGATGCTCGACTCTATGACTAGCATGATGTGTGAAGAAGCTTGGGGTCGATGCAGTTTTGCACGGGTGTTGGTCGAGGTTAGTCCTTAAAATGACTTGAAAGAAAGTCTTATTGTTGCTCTTCCTTTAATGGAAGGTGAGGGTTTCTCTAAAGAGACTATTAGAGTTGAGTACGAGTGGAAACCTCCAAGGTGTCATTTATGTAAGATTTTTGGTCATGGTATTGATCAATGCCCCAAGAAGCCTAATGAGGCTATTTCAACCCAAAGTTTGGATGATGGGTTTGAAGAAGTTAAGCGGAAGAAAGAAAAAGGGAAACAACCTGAAAAGGCCCGTAACATTGATGGTGTTCGCTTAAACAAACCTAAACCCAGTTACTACTACCGTCCAAAGAATAAGGTGAGTAATACTAATAATGTTGCTTCTACTTCTAAGACCATAATGCAGAAGACGGTTACACATGTTACTAATATTGCAAATCCGAACCCGTTTGATTCTCTTGCTTTTGATCCGAGGAGAATCAAGTTCCTTTGAATCAAAATATGCAAGTCGAGGCAAGTGATGATGAGGTGGAGGAATAACTAAATGAAGCTACTACATTCTTGGTGAATTCTTCTAATTATATGGGAGATTTCAAGGTGCAAGGCCACAGAAAGAAATAATTAGTTGTTCATGTTTATGGCATGTCGTAAACATTTTTTTATTTCTTTTGTTAGCTATTTGTTTAGCTTGTTAGATTTGGTTTGATGCACATATGGTGCAGTTGTTTTTAGCCCTGATCGGGCCCAGGTGGGGGAAGCACCCTCATCCATTGTATTTCAACGTTTTTGGGTTAATGAATTTTACCAAGGGTGGAAGATTACTCCCTTTTACCCAAAAAAAAATAACTTCTTCAACGTAGTGCCAAACACCCCTTTAGTGAGTTGAAACATTCATTTTGATTCTTAGAAGACATGTAAATCTTGATTTCATCAATAAATTCATTTTCTTAACTATAACGATCTTAAAATTAAAAAAAAAAAAAAAAACTGTGCGAATATGGTGCTAGAAACGTGTTTTGTATCCCCAAACTTAGTGACCATATTCTATTTGTATTATCGGTTAATGAGTTAATGACATGAAAAACCATTACAAGCATATCTCTAATAAGTAATTGTTTCATATAACTCGCGAAGTATCTTGATAGAGATCGTAAATACACATATTCAACGACACACGTTGTGTATAAAGAAGCTTTATTTCGCATTTGAACTAAAAGCATATACTTTGTAATGGCGATAATTTATTAAGTTTTATTTCCTCTTACAGGATTACCATTCATTTCTTTTTGTTTTTTATTCACTATATAAATATTTTAATGATTTCGTAATTCATTAACTGTTACTTAATTTATTCCTTAGACACTTTTCCAGGAATTTTTACCAATCTTCTTTCGCTATATTAAAATATGTCAACAATATTCATAAGCTTACGACCCTTTTTTTTTTGGGTAAAGGGGAGTAATCCGTTTACGACCCTTTCTTTCAACATGTAGACATTCCAATCATTTTTTACCACCCATCTTTCGCTATAGTAAAATATGCCAACGATAATTATAAGACATGCCCGCCCATCGGGCGGGCTTATATGCCGCAAGGGCTTATAAGTCATGCCCGCCCATTGGGCGGGCCATGACAACTAGTATATATATATATACACTAGTGGTCGAAGCCCGCCTATAGGCGGGCATGACTTGTGAGTATCATTAGAATATTTTGCGGGTGTTATATCATTTTGCTTTTGTTCAATTTTAGTAATTTGCGTTTTTAAAGTGTCGATTAAATGTTGACAGTTGATAAAAGGTTATTATCAACTTTAGTTTACATTTCAGTAAGTAATGCATGAGTTGCGTGAAATTAAGTAAAAAAACATCTAATCAAAATTTAAATTTAACCAATCCAATTTTGCATATACACTAATGTACAACAACAAATTATAACAAATATGCGTAACTCAATCAAAGCATTCTGATGCATATAAACCACATAACTAATTACAAATAATCTTCATCGGCTGTTTTCACCTATAATAAACGGTAACTCAGATCAAAGCATATAAGCCACAACCAGACTCAAAAGTCAAAAGTTAATCTTCGTAAATGATATTATATACCACTACTGCTACATGGAAACTTTCAGATATGTCAGTAATGACCGATTAAGGGAGAATTGAATACCTTCCGGTCGCGTAATGAACACCTTCCTATGGATTAAGGGGGGCCTTGCAGTAGATTGAGACTCATGGTTTTCTAAATGATCACTAATTGAATTTGATTCTATTTGCTTATTACATTCTATAAAGCGTATATAACAGGAATAACTGGTCGGTACATGCTTACGGTAAACATAAATAAATGTAATCTAATATCTTCAAAAGTCAAAGGGGGTGTGTAACACCCCAAGCCCGACAAGGGTAGAAATGTCACATCATGGTGTCAATCAGAACATAATATGCGCAAGCAGAAGACTTTTATTAATAATAAGGTTTCATAAGTTATTCTAAGGAAATAATAAAATACTAAGTCTGAAACAGAATAACTTCTAAATGAATTACAATTCCAAATGAGGTCTACATGAAGGATAACTCCAAATCTAATCCAAACGCAAGTGGGTAACTATCGTCAGGGTGGTCCACTAAAAGCTCCTACTCTCATCACTCAAATCCTAACATCCCGCTTGAATACCTGCCGCAGGGAAAAGAAAATGCGGCTGAGCTTAAAAAGCCCAGTGAACAGATATAAACAAATGAATAGCTAATCACGAATAAATGTACGAAATGGAATAATAAGGATCTGAACAAAGATATCATATATCATAAGAGTCAAAAGAAATAGTGAGTCATAAAGAAGATAAGGAAATCATAGAATCATACGGAAATGCCCACGAGCTCAAAACATATGTCTAAGGCATGATACATGCCTTAAACCAAATATCCAAACATATATCATATCCTGTCATAACAAATGGAGTAGCTAGCTCCCAAAAGTGAAATGGGGTGTATGGCACACACAAACCCAATCACTAAATCAAATCTGAACTGAATAAACCTAGGATGCATCCATACGCTCCCCTGCAAAACAAAGTTATACATAACCATACACCTGTACTCTGACAAGTATACTTACGTATCAAAAATGGCCAGGTGCGCCGTAAACAAATGGAAACGTCGTGGATCAATCACACCTCCACAAATAGTGTCATGCCATTGGTCCCTCAATGACATGGCCATGGTACCTCCATGGCTTGTTAGCTCGGGCAACAGAACATAACAGAACAAAACTATCCACAATAAGCAATCATAACATAATCAACAAAGGCATATCAACTGAACAGAATCTCAATCAAGGAGATAATAAACAGATCATCATAACAGAATGGATAGCAACTGAATCATATCAAGGGAATCATAACAATGGCTTATATCAAATGGGATCATGGCAAAGTAAACAAATCAAAGTCAAGGATCGAGAAATCATGAGATCAGAACCCTTAATGAGAAAGGGTAGAATATCTGTACCTTAGCGAATGAAATGGAAGCAAACGGAACAATGATCACAAGGAAAACAACGTCACGCCTTCTTCAACGAATCTACACGGATTAGGGATCACTTATTATTTATCAGTTCATTTATTTAGGGTTTCCTTCCAGTTTTAGTATCTTTTCATTTTTAGTAACTTTCCGATTTTAGTAACTTACCACTTTTAGTAACTTCCCGTTAATTGGTCAAATTAGGGTTTGCATCGTATTTAATTTACATTAATGACCAATTTAAGCAAGATCAATTAAATATAGGGTTAGGTCGAAAGTAGGTTAACACATGTTTAAGAGTACCCGAATTAATGTTACAATGTTATTAAGGTCAAAACACATTCAATGGGTTGAGGTTATACTAAATTCTTAACTTGAAAGATAGTTTAGATTTTACCTCATTCTGGTCCTGAATTTTATGAATTTTAAACCATAATTAAGTGTCTACTGGGAAGCTAAGATTTTTATCACAAATACCTATACATGTTGAGCACCTACTATAATTTTCTTAGATTTTATTTCAAAGAGATAGTACCCTTTCAAAAATCGTTTTCCCATACCTGCCCAGAAAGATAACTGCACAGACACCCAGAAAGTTTGCATTTGGGTACCCCATGAGAACCCTTCAGAAAATTTTAAAAAAATTCCAGTAAGTCCCTTACATCCTAAATATTCTACTTGTAAAAGGAGACCTTCTAATTCCTCACCGTTTGGAACTTAGAATTCAAAAACACCAATTGAATTTCCAGACTCCTAAACTCAGGATTGACATCTAATGTATAAAAATCAATAAGTCATCTTCCCGATCTCCAAAAATTATGAAATTTTATATGCAGATAATACACAACCTTAATTTAGTTTTAGGCTCAAGAATCTTGCAAAAACACGTTGTCATCATCAATTTATGACCCTCTTAAACCCGACCTAAATTTCTGAACAGCACGCAGTTGAGACAGAAAACAATTCCTTAACCTCTTATAAACCCTAATCAAGCATTAATTAATTCTAGGGTTTCTTTTCCAGGTTTTAACACATATTAAATGCATCCTTAATGATCTTATTATGGCTTCATAAGTTATATCTTAAGGCTATAAACAATGACACAAAAATAGTCCATACATAAGGCACATACAATTATGATTTCATGTGTGATTTTATATGTGATACTTACCAACGATTCAACAGGCAAAGGAAGCAAGAACAATGACTCACGAATTTGTACACAAACACACCCAAGATGATCCCGATTCAACAAGCTTCAAAGCTTCCTTTTCCCACGATCTTCAAGGGCTGAACGAAGGAGACAATGGCTGCTAGGGTTTCTTTTTTTTTTGTTTGAGAAGATCGGTATTGGGGAGGGGGATTATGGACCGAATATTTGTGAGTAGAAGAAAAGGAGGTCGTATATATTTTTATAGGGAATACTGATTTTATGCTAAAAAGAAAATGGAAAGCCAAATCTTCTATTAATGTGAAATTAATTTGTTCTTATCACTTGTTGATTTTTTTTTTCTTTTAGGTGTGTGATAGGGGGAATATCCAAAATTTCGGCTCCAATTACACTAAACAAAGTTCACCAATTTTAATATGTAACTTAGGTTAATATGCATATTAAATCATTAATATATATTATAAGGTTTTAATTTCTTATTAAAAGTCGTATAACTTCGGAAAAATTCAAATTATATAGAAATTTACGAAAACGGATTTTTGGGTTTTACAATTCTTCCCGTCTAAAAGAAAATTTTCGTCATCGAAATTTGAAGTCGCAAAAGTTAGACGGAGACGTATCAATCACGAAAACAAATGACAATAACTAGCCTCAGCTCGGAGACGTTCTTCCTAAAGAATCTTCACAAACGGAATAGTTTTATTTCTCATGACCCGATCCTGACGCTCCAAAATAGCCTCAGGCTCTTCAACAAAAGACAAATCATAACAAATCTCGATCCAACGAATATGAAACAAATACATAACAGATGATAGTCGTAAACTCACAAAGAGATACAACGACATCAGATAAATCTGGAACAAATATGGAAGTAATGCTAAACGATAGGAACTTCACGAATCCAATCAGGTCTTGAATGAACTAAGGATCTTATTAAACATAAGAGGAGCACATATCGAATTATCAAACGTACCAAGAGTTTCCTAAAGAGGTGGGTAACTGATGCGCGTGATGTGTCGTTGCGGTTTAGCAGTTTTAATGCCTACTCAAGTTTTAAATTTATATTTAGCCGACTTATCAATAACACACACACTTAACGAGCAGTGTACCCGGTCAGTATGAAGATAATGGTAAGTAGAGTGTCGATCACTAAGAGTGGAACGTATAATCTCGTTAATCTAATCAGTATTTTAATATCCTAACGCAAGGGGGTTTCAGCCTGAGAGACTGGCACAGTTTTGTTTGCAAGTAAATAATAAAATAAACAAATAGGCACGAATCAGCAAGTAGCACACACGTACACAGATAGATACTAGAGACAATAAGAGGGCTGTCCTTATGATTAAGTAGATTGTCACTTGTTTTATTGATAGCTTTATATGAAGTGTATGTAATTAACCCTTTCTCGTTGGTCCTATTCTTATCGGCGAGTAAACCCTTAATGATTACTTATGTCTAAAAGTTATTCCTAAGTGATCAATTTAGAAACAACCGTGGGAGCCACATCTTGTCCCGCAGTCGGATGCCCGCAAGCCACTAATAAACACAGAGGTTATCAATGCACTAATAAGTAGTAACCAAAGACATCAACATATAAACTTTAATTGATGGGAAAGCAAGTATTAAAGGGAGTGCAATCTTTCCGTTGTCACATTACACAAGCCACCAATCCTGATGAATTAAAGTTTGCTAAAACAATAAAACAAAACTACTTAATGAATTAAACATATGCAGCACCTTCTTACAGCTCTTGTATCTTAGATTTGGGTGTGTCTTGTGCTGCCTTCTTGACTGAATTCGTCCTTCTCTTCTGTTTGGTCTTTAGGTTTTCGAACTTCCGAATCTCCCTTTTTTTTCTCTTTTTTATGCGTCTGGTCTACGGGGTATTTATAGTTTGTGTCTGAGGGAAGATGCGGCGCATCTACTTAAGTAGATGCGGCGCATGTACTTAACTTCGCGTGGGGTCCAAGATTATAATATTCAGGAATATTCGTACACCGCCAGAAGATGCGGCGTAACCCTTGATTAGATGCGGCGCATGTCCTCTTGTATCTTGGATCGTATCTGGTGATATCTTGATAGAGATGCGGCGCATGTTGATAGTGAGATGCGGCGCATCTGGAGCAGAATTGACTTGATCTTGTCCATGTCAGTAGACTTCCACTTTATGTACGTTTTGCTCCATTATTAGTCCAAAATCGCTAAGTTTCACCAAATGCTTGTTTTTACCTGAGAATTACAAAAGTAAACAATTAAGTATCAATCCTCATACATAATATAGTAAAACAAGTCAAATTAATAGGATAAATGATAGTAATAAAATGTACTTATTTGAGTTCATCAAATATCCCCCCACTTGAACTTTACTTGTCCCCAAGTAAACCTTAGATTAAAACTTATGAAAATGTATCCTAAAAGATGTTAGGATTTATTTTTATAGTTAAGCATGTATTCGTTTATTTCATAATCACACAACTAAACACTTAACGAATTAGAAGTAAAATAAAATAAGTCGATAAAAGCAAATCTAATCGTTTAACTGTCCAGTCGCGACGAATATTCTATCATAGGCTTGGCAAGTATACACATCTCCACCACTAAAGCTAAGGAATAACAAGTCTAAAGCGGTAAAAAGGGTTTTTAGGCTTAAGGGTTAATTATTCTCTTTTCACTATCGATCTCAAATTCCAGAAAAGGCGACAAAATCACAAATACATGATCGAATCCACGAACACGATACTTGCAATTGCTCAAATCCTTAACTCGAATAGGCTAAAGATAGGTCCAAACTTCACCAATAATAATATATCAAAAAGGGCGACAAAATCATAAATACATAGCCGAATCCACGACTACGATACTTAAGATTGCTCAAATCCCTAATCTCAATAAATCAAAGGTTCGGTTGGATAAAGAACAATACAGGGTATGGATAACATTTGGGATATAAATTGGTGTAAAATAAAAATAAACAAAACAAAACAAATAGATTAAAATCCTAAGTGTGGTTAATCACTATCCCAACCATCCCATGAACAAGACTCATATCATCGGATAACTCACGCTTTAACACTTGAAACACACGCTTTTGGTAGACACGAATTATACTCAACAAGATCTTAATCAAAGAATAATCCTTAATTGGCATTCCCATAACTGCCAATTCCCATTCAATCCATAGATATAATATAACAAATAGTGGTGAAATCGACCACTTACATAACTCTACATCGTTGGCTTAAAATAAACATCCAACTCTTTTTTCTTTCTTTTTCTTTTCTCATTTTTTCGATTTTTTTTTTTTTTTTTTTTTTTTTTTTTTTTTTTTTTTTTTTTATAGATGTGTAAAATTTCACCACATCACTATAACTTTCTTTCCGGATAATTTTTTGTACTTTTCATACTTTCAGAAATAACGGTAATAGCGAAAGTAGTAAACACACGAAAAATAAACTCAAAAATATACAATATTTACTTTAACTCCAATTGCATTGTGCAATTTCCCGACCTAACCAAAGATAATGAATTACGCACGCTAACACAGGTAATGTAAGGAAACACACTCTGCCTATAGCAATTAACCAACCACGGATTCTAATCTACAGGGTAGGCTAAGGTGTAAGGGTGTAACGAAACATTTTAAACATAGGTGTAAGAAACGAAAGGAATGGCTCTGGGGGTTTTTCTAGGGGTATCTTACTCTAAAGATGAGAGTAACAAAAGGGTTTATACGGGGGTTAACTAACCAGTGTAGTTAGCTAATAACACATAACATATAAAGGCTATTTGGTGTAATCCTAGAATTTTTACCAAGTTAGACAAGTCATTCCAATTAAATAAATAATACTCATTATGGTGGTCTCGAATAGTATACAAGCCAAGTTCTAAAGTTTACAAGTCACCGGCACACTCATAGATTTGTGAATTTTGGAAAAATCACAATTTTTGAAAATAACGTCTTGTGTGCAGTTATGCAACTTAGATCTTAAACAAAAACATGCTAAAAAATTTTAAGTTTGATATATTAAGCACATTTTAAGCATAATTTTTGAAAAATAAGGACAAGTAATTGTTAAGTGTTCTAATTCTCCTATCCCCCCACTTAAGTTAAACAACGTCCTCGTTGTTTGTATAAAAGGTTAAAAACTGGAAATAAAAGAATTAGAACGGAAAAACTCCCCTGAGATTTGCTCGGTATGATCCTCCATTTGTATATGAGCAAAAATCAACTTCTTGTGGATTAGAACGTTAAATCTTCATACTTGATGTATCCACAGAGAATTCAGGAAACTATAATACCACCAACACTTTAAAACACACCTAAGATAAGAAAGGTTCAACTTGCATAATACATTAGTAGTTAGGTAAAATAAAACTAAAAAAAATTAAAACTGAAAATCATCAGGTCAGTCGATGCGCCGTATCTTATTGAAGAAGATACGCCGTATCGAGCCTGGAATAAATACGGATCAGAATAAAGATGCGCCGCATCCTTAACCAGGGATGCGCCGCATTAAAATAAACTGATAAATAGTTTTAAAGTCGAAAAATAAAAATGCAGAAAAAATAAAATAAGATATGACCATTGCAGAGGATGCGTCGCATCTCAGGACTGAGATGCGCCGTATCTTCGTGCGGCCTGGACTGACTATAAAACAAAGTAAAGGATAGGATGCGTCGCATCTGTTTAGGCAGATACGGCGCATGTAGTTACCAAACAGACTGTTAACAGTCTGTTGCAAAAATGGCTCGTTCCACGTTTTAATCTCATACGTCCTCTCGTTCTCTCATGCTGAACTTAATGCCAGTCTTCGTCAAACATAACAAGAAATATAAACTGAAACATTAAACATAAACATAAGAATAGCGATTAGTACAATCCAAAAATTAATAATAATGTACGGGGAAACGTGTCCATAATGAAAATGCAAAGAGTGGTCAAGCCATGGGCTGGTCAGGAGTCACGTCATCTGATTGGGCTCCTGAAGTGCTAGCTCCGTCTGTCCTGGGGCGAACCCTGCGCTCGTATCTGATAATCCTTCTGACATAAGCACCGTCTGGGAGGTTGTGGCTGACCCCATTAAGAGCCATCAACCTACTGACACCGTCGACCAACCAACTCGTATCTCTTCTCACTCCAGCGAGTTCAACTCTCTGCGCCTCCAGAGCCTCCCTCAATGACCTAACCTCCAGCTCCACTCTCTCGATTCTCTGTCCAATATTGCGGGGAGCTGGTGCTGGTGCATGTACCTCCTCCTGAGCAGGAGCAGCAGCCGGGGCTGCCTGAGCATCCCCCTGCTCTGGCTCAGCAGGCCTAGGTGGTCCAAGTGGTACCCAGAAGTACCCATCTATCATCTCTTCACATATCCCAAGCCTAGTCGCAAGATAGTCCGCATCCATACTAGGTAATCTAGCAACATCAACCGGAAGATCACCGGGAATCTCATCACCTAATATCCCAAAGTGCCTAGCAAGACGAGAGACAAAATGGCCTCCAGTCATCTGGCTCCTACCATCTCTCCCTGGAGCAACTCTGTGTAAATAATGTGCTAAGAAGTGAGGGATGTTCACCACAGCTCCCCCATCCATGCTCCGCAAGAGAAAAAGATCCAAAGTAGTTACCTTCTCAGGGGATTGTCCCCTCCCGGCAATAGTCAGGGCAATCAGGCGATGACAAAGCCTCCTCATCGGCTCTCTAATCAGTGTATATGAGGGAGTGGTGGAGGTAGAATCACCTCCAGATGAAATCTCGACCCAATAATCTCCCAACTCCCCACGATCTGAAACAACTCTCAAACTGTTAGCCCAATAATCAGTAAAACCAGGGGATGCCATCTCTGCTGTAGTATGCAACCCAAGAGCGATTATAAACTGCCCCATAGACATCCTTCTCTCAAAACCACCCAATCTGAATACTAGAGTGTCAAATGTGTCGAGACCGAGATCAGTCTCCCTATAGTGTAAAGTGCAGAAAAACTCCAACATCAAAACCTTAATTAACGGTTCCTCTATTTTAAACAACCTTTCCCAGGCGTAGGAACTGAATAAAATCTGCCCCTCCCCATCTTTGTATATCATTTCCAACCTAGTTCTCAACCTTTCAGCAGCGTTACCATCGTCAATATTGTTGATGCTGTCAAAATTCAAAACCGGAACACTGAATACTTTCCTCTGATAAAACTTTCTGAGCTTAGTCATATAATCATCAATAGCACCCTGTGCTAGCCCCATCGTTTCAAAGCGAAGCCACGGGTGTCTACGTGCAGGTTCAGGTAACGCCATCTGCAATAAACATTCAAAGTCAGTAAACAGTCTGCAAGTAAGGTAGATACGGCGCATTGATTAAGTCAATGCGGCGTATCTGTATAAAGTATTAGAGATGCGGTGCAAGACAACAGATACGGCGTGTAGAGATGCGTCGTATCTAGATTAATCAATACGGCGTATCTAAAATTTTATCAATTTTGAAATAGGTCGTTACGCCGCATTAATCAACCCAGATGCGCCGCATCTAAAAGCATATCAGTATAAAATAAAAGGGTAGGCACGTTTTTCAAGAATCCGTATCCGTGACGTAAACTTCCACTAAATATCACAGTATAATATTCTCTTTATATCAGTTCAAATATCGCATTCCACCACTTACTAATTCGCCTTCCCGCTAGATATTCAAAATCAAACCCAAAACCTAAATTTTCGTTCGATTCAAGTAGTGTCAAATTCGATGTCTTATTCTAAAATTAACTTAGGGGAAATAATTAATCCCAAGTTCTAATCATACCCCTTTATCGTTTAAGTGCGAATCGATTCAATCCTATAAACCCTAATTTTCGTATTAATCAAAATTGAATCGAAATGTAACAATTACCTTAGTATTTGTGATTAGGAGAAGGATTAATGCTCGGATTAAAGGCGGATTAAAGAAAGATGATCGGATTTTGAGTATAATTATAGTGCGTGTTCTTAACTGTGTGTATTTATGCGGCGTATTCCCGTCGTATTTATAAGGCGACACGATGCGCCGTATTAGAAAATTGGGATGCGCCGTATCTAGTTAATTCCGTTGACTAGTCAATAAGTCCTAGTTGGTCAGGGATACGGCGCTTTGGATATTTAGATCCGCCGTATCTCTATGTTAGTTAACGAAATTTAAATGAAGAACGTACCTTGGCCTCCGCAACACAGTTCCTTATACATCAAATTTGGGTAAAAACGGCACACCATATAGATGAATTCAAAATAAGAGTGATAGGCATAAACGTTTCATTAATAATCGTAATCTTATTGTTTAGTGGATAAGGATTTATTCCGAGGTTAGGAACAAATATCGTTTTTGAGCATACAAAATTAAGATTACGAATTGAATCAGACGTATAATAAGGATAATAAAACTGAGATTATAGTGTAGAGAACTTTCCTTTGTGCAGTTGAATCATCGTAGAGTTTACCTGGGATTCTATTTCAAGAATTAAAGAAGTTCAATGTTACCAGTACTGAGTTTTCCTCCACTCTTCCCGTCTTATGTTCGGTCACTTCAGCTAGCGTCTCTTGGTTTGGTTCAGAATGTAATCCTTCTTGGTGATGCTCGAGTCATCATTTATCCTGAAAATAAACAACTTGCACACGAGAGTAGCGGACCGATCAAAGTAAATATCAAAAATCAACTATATTTATCAAATTATATTCGTCGTATTAACTAAAGTTAATGCGCCGTAATTTCGTTACGTTTAAAAGTACAAGATTTTTGATTCTATAGGATGCGCCGTATCGACAGAAATCGATACGCCGTATTTGTTTAATAATTCGCAAACTGTTTTTAATTAAAATAATAGATACGCCGTATCTGCGAAAGCAGATGCGTCGTATGGCGTTAACGTTTAGAAAAAAAAAAATTTTTATCAAAAACAGATACGCCGTATCTACAAAAGCAGATGCGTCGTATTACTTTATCGCTTAGAAAAATTTTCTTGTTAAAAACAGATACGCCGTATCTTGGGGAAAAGATGCGTCGTATCGAATTAATTAAACGCGTTGTATAAAAAAATTAAACGCAATACGCCGTATCTGAGAGATCAGATGCGCCGTATCGTTTGATTTAGCACAGTACAACGATAGCAGAACAGAAAATACGAAAAATAAAAAATTACAAATAAAACACACGAAACAAAAATAAAACACACAAAAATAAAAGAAAACAATTAGCACACAATACAACAATTATGCAAAATAGTACAATGATGCAATTAATCTAATAAAAAGAAAAACCTAATTAAAACACTAATCAAATTAACAGAAAATAACAATTCACTCCCCGGCAGCGGCGCCAAAAACTTGATGCGCGTGATGTGTCGTTGCGGTTTAGCAGTTTTTAATGCCTACTCAAGTTTTAAATTTATATTTAGCCGACTTATCAATAACACACACACTTAACGAGCAGTGTACCCGGTCAGTATGAAGATAATGGTAAGTAGAGTGTCGATCACTAAGAGTGGAACGTATAATCTCGTTAATCTAATCAGTATTTTAATATCCTAACGCAAGGGGGTTTCAGCCTGAGAGACTGGCACAGTTTTGTTTGCAAGTAAATAATAAAATAAACAAATAGGCACGAATCAGCAAGTAGCACACACGTACACAGATAGATACTAGAGACAATAAGAGGGCTGTCCTTATGATTAAGTAGATTGTCACTTGTTTTATTGATAGCTTTATATGAAGTGTATGTAATTAACCCTTTCTCGTTGGTCCTATTCTTATCGGCGAGTAAACCCTTAATGATTACTTATGTCTAAAAGTTATTCCTAAGTGATCAATTTAGAAACAACCGTGGGAGCCACATCTTGTCCCGCAGTCGGATGCCCGCAAGCCACTAATAAACACAGAGGTTATCAATGCACTAATAAGTAGTAACCAAAGACATCAACATATAAACTTTAATTGATGGGAAAGCAAGTATTAAAGGGAGTGCAATCTTTCCGTTGTCACATTACACAAGCCACCAATCCTGATGAATTAAAGTTTGCTAAAACAATAAAACAAAACTACTTAATGAATTAAACATATGCAGCACCTTCTTACAGCTCTTGTATCTTAGATTTGGGTGTGTCTTGTGCTGCCTTCTTGACTGAATTCGTCCTTCTCTTCTGTTCGGTCTTTAGGTTTTCGAACTTCCGAATCTCCCTTTTTTTTCTCTTTTTTATGCGTCTGGTCTACGGGGTATTTATAGTTTGTGTCTGAGGGAAGATGCGGCGCATCTACTTAAGTAGATGCGGCGCATGTACTTAACTTCGCGTGGGGTCCAAGATTATAATATTCAGGAATATTCGTACACCGCCAGAAGATGCGGCGTAACCCTTGATTAGATGCGGCGCATGTCCTCTTGTATCTTGGATCGTATCTGGTGATATCTTGATAGAGATGCGGCGCATGTTGATAGTGAGATGCGGCGCATCTGGAGCAGAATTGACTTGATCTTGTCCATGTCAGTAGACTTCCACTTTATGTACGTTTTGCTCCATTATTAGTCCAAAATCGCTAAGTTTCACCAAATGCTTGTTTTTACCTGAGAATTACAAAAGTAAACAATTAAGTATCAATCCTCATACATAATATAGTAAAACAAGTCAAATTAATAGGATAAATGATAGTAATAAAATGTACTTATTTGAGTTCATCAGTAACCTATTCGTACTAGAGATCAACTAGGCACATATCAGAGTATCGAAACGTATCAGATGGCATAATGGGATAGGTAGGATAATCGTACGGATGAGAACGAATCTAAGGACTAACCCATCACGAACCAAACCTTATATTCTAAAATGTCTAACACTACTATACGGAAACATCATACTGATCACACAAATCCCTGTCTAAAGCTTCAGAATTTCTCTTCCACGATGATAACCAATCCATTAGTCATTGTATTCAACTCCGAAACCTTCAATAATTAACTTTCCGACTTAATTCAACCAAAAGGCGCCCCACATCTCCGTTCATAGAAAACTCCAAAAGGAAGACCCTTGTCACTCGCAGGTCTTCTATCTTAATGAGCAAACAAAACCAGAACTAATACTTGTCGAATTTCCTGCTCAGCACATCTTCCAATCTCGAATAGTTGTTCTGCTTATCTATCAGTCTGGAGGTGCAAAGCATTACTAAACTTGAGTCTGGTTCCTCAAGCCTTCAGTAGCTCTTCCTAGGAATGTGAAGTAGAACCGTGAATCTCTGACACGATCACTGCAAGTGCGCCATGTAGCTTGAATAATCTTCTGCCGAAAGAAATCTTTACCAATCTTCCAAGTGAGCCGACCTAGTCAAACGATCCACTACAACTCAATTCATGTTGTCCTTCCTAAAGGTGCGTAGAAATCCTGTTACAAGGTCCCTGAAAATTTTAATCCCACTTCCTCATTCGAACATCCAGAACTAAAGGAAACCACTCATACGCTGATGCTGAATCTTAACCTATTGACAAGCTAAACACTTCACCACCAATGTATTCACAATCATCTTCATGCCATTCCATCAAAATTTTCTGCTTCAAGACTCTATACATATTAGTACAACTAAGATGAATAGAGTAGATAGATCTGTGTGCTTTAGTTAAAAAGTCTTCTATCATAGATCAGATTCCGTTGTCTTGCTCCTGAGCTTCTTCATGCCCGTCACCAATCTCTCCTAAGTCATGCGTCGGATAGTTCACTTCCTACGGTTCTAGCTGTACTGATGCATAACTAACAATCTTCCAGTTTTGCATAAGGACGTAGCTAAGTCTCCTTCTTGAGTAGAAACAAATCTCTTTTTAGCTTCTCAAAATTCTCCTCTCATTCTTCATCCCAACTAAAATTTGCTCTTCGAGAATATAACATATAGCTTCTTCTGACGTAGAAATCTCAACACAAAATACGAAGATAATTTCCGTGTTTCTTTCATCTCTGAATATACCAATATGTCATGCCATGACAAATTGTCCAAATATTCATGAAAGAAACGATTCAACAAGTCCATAAGAACAATCGAAGCAGTGGCCAATACAATTGGCATCACAATACTCATAGAGATCAAAACGAATACGGAAAGCAATTCTAGGAATATCACGCTCCTTTAAACGTAACTGAAAATGATCGGATTCAAACTCAATCATTGAGAAACTTCACACCCTGAAGTTGATTAATCAAATCGTCGATTCAAAAATAACGGAGGATGATTCAAACTACGATTCAGCTTCCGGAAATCAATACATAACTTCATACTATCATCACTCTTCCTTATGAATAAAACTGGAGTACACCACCCATACACACTCAGACGGGTAAAACCACTTTCTAACAGCTGGTCCTTCAATTCTTTCCATTCAACTAATGACATAAAACACGGAGTTTCAGAATTAGGCAAAACGTTGCTCTTATACGGATAGGGTTTCTGAATCGAACAACTTACTGATCTCAGGCACTGCTCAAGACATCCTATGATTCCAATAAGTTCAAGTTATATGATGTAACTATTATCACGTTGGCCAGGCGTCATAATACTTGCATCATATACACATGCCTTTATTGCAATCACATTCTACCTCGACTCGTGACTAAGCAAATTCTCATAACCAGACCAAAACAACTTCACATTTAGATGGTAATCTTGGTAGTTCCTTAAGGAATACATCGCGAACATTTCAAACAACCGAATAACTCTCAAGGCGATTTTCATCAAACAAAATATCTTCACAACCGCGAGGGATTAACGTATGAGTTTTCAAAGCAAAAATGATCATAATTGTTTACCAGGTTGGGAACCATGGTACAGAATTTTGAGTTTCTTAATCGCCAAAGACGACAAATCTAATATGACCGTTGTTAGCATCTCGATGCTCAGTCAACAAATCCATGTACTAGAATAACATCGAAATTAACATTCTAGAGAAGGACATATCAGTAGAGTGAATCTTATCATTCAGAAGTGAGGGAAACATTCCCATACTCGTGGTTAATCACCACAAGATTTCTTATAGGAATAGAAATAGGTAAGGTAAAATATGATAGTGTAAGGAGACTCAGATATGCTTAGCAAAAGCATGAGAGTTACAGAATGTGTCAAACACATCATGGTCATAAGAATCCTCAGAATGATCGAAGTGGCATCTAAATGATTAACAAATGAATCAAAGGTTAAGGTCGGAATCAGAAAATAAGGCTTATATAGTGTTAGGCATTACCACAAAATTCTCAACGCATTCTAAACTTACTTGGTCACAAATGTTAGGTTGTGCAAAATAATAAGTTCCTAATCTCCGGAAATAGTGATCGTAAAAGGGCTTAACTAAAAGTAAGGCACAAATCAGAGTGATGTGGAAGCAAGGATTCTTAAACAAATGTCTTATAGTCTACCCAATCCTCACCGGTCATAACTTAAGTTTCTTCAGAGTGGAAATCCTAAGGCAAATTCTCAAAGGTTGTTTCATAAGCTCCTATAGCGCAAACCTAAGGGCCAAATTTTTCACAGGTCATAACTTAAAGTACTACAGGACGAAGCCTGGGCTCTGATACCATAATTGTAACACCTCAAACCCGACAAAGGTAGAAATGTCACATCATGGTGTCAATCAGAACATAATATACGCAAGCGGAAGACTTTTATTAATAATAAGGTTACATTAGTTCTTCTAAGGAAATAATAAAATACTAAGTCTGAAACAGAATAACTTCTAAATGAATTACAATTCCAAATGAGGTCTAAATGAAGGATAACTCCAAATCTAATCCAAACGCAAGTGGGTAACTATCGTCAGGGTAGTCCACTAAAAGCTCCTACTCTCATAACTCAACTCCCAGCATCCCGCTTGAATACCTGCCGCAGGGAAAAGAAAATGCGGTTGAGCTTAAAAAACCCAGTGAACAGATATAAACAAAAGAATAGGTAATCATGAATAAATGTACGAAATGGAATCATAAGGATCTGAACAAAGATGTAACACCCCAACCCGATAAGGGTAGAAGTATTACGTTATGGTGACATATCAAAGCAAACATAAGCATATGACTAAATAATACAAAATGAATTTCAAAGGTTACAAAGGAAAGAATCTGAAAATACAAGGTTACAAAGGAAAGTCAATAATAAATTCTAAGTATACAATTGTAACTACTTCTAGTCATCTCTAATCCAGACTAGCTATGAAATAATGTCCTCTAAGTCCCAAATGCTCTCCACTCAAACCCAGCTTCCATCTAAAAACCTGCTGCAGGAAAAGAAATGTGGCTGAGCTTAAAAAGCCCAGTGAACAGATATATATATATATAACGTAACATAACGGTAAATAAGCATAAGTAATGAAGGAATAAGAATACGAAATGAAAAGCATAATCATGAAGTCTACGAATTTTAAGGAGAACAACGAATCAAGAATGCATGAGAACAGAATAAGTAATGAATCAAGAGAAAATGAAATAAGAAAAGTCATGTAAGGATGTGCCATAAGAACTCCATACATACATAATCCGTCAAATCATACCAAAGCATAATAAGTATACGAAGAGGGGAGACCTCTAAGTAAGTAAAATAAAAGTGTGAGAAGGAGTGCAAGGCACACACCACCTGGTCACCATGATCACATAAAACATAAAACCTAGGATGCATCCATACGCTCCCTAACATAAGTATGTATGTCAGTACTAGACTAAGCACACATAAGGTTGGCCAATAGTGATCGCGATAAAATACATATACATAAGGGGGGAACGCCGTAGATCTATCACACCTCTACGGGAGTGTCATGCCTAGGGTGCCATCCTAGACATGGTCCTGGTACCTCCAGAACTAGTTAAGCTCAGGCACGGATCTATCATAGCATACAACAAATAATAAACTAGCATGGCAAGAGAAACAAGATGGTAACTCAAATAAGCATGGCAAACACATAAGCATAGCATGGCAGAGACATTTAAATAAATGTCAGAATGGATCAATAAGAATGACAATCATACAATGAAAGTCATAAGTCAAATAAAGGGAATCATAATCAGGCATAGGATCTCAAAGGTTCATAATCAAAGGTTCGAAATCAAATGGTTCATAGCAAGGTTCAATTCAAAGGTTTCTATCAAATGTTCATTTAAGGAATCTTTTAATAATGGTTTTCATTAAATGATCTTTAAAAACGGTTTTCATAAAGGTAGTATTTAAAAGTAGTTTTCATAAGAGTTTTGTAAAATTTCATATAAAAGTGGTATCGCATCGTTCATAAACATCACTTTATAATTAGTCTTTCTCAAAAATTTCCATGATAAAATTTAGAAAGGTTTTCACATCCAGTTACAAAATCAAATGAACCTTCTAAGCATCAAGTGATTCGAATACTTATGTCATAGGGTCATAATGACAAATGTCAAATGGATCATGAGGAACGAATCAAAGTATAAGGGAACATAGAAATGGCTTAGGGAATCCTGATGAATTGAGATCAAGAAAGTCATGAGAACAAAAGCTCCCTTACTGAAAAAGGGTAGAATATCTGTACCTTAATCCGCAAGTGAAAACACAACCAGAAACGAAAAGATCGGAAGTAAACTTCATCTTCAACGAATCTACACGAATTTATGATCGTCTAATTAATAACTTATTTTAAATCAGATTACTTATTTTAGCAGGATTTCCATATTTAGTAACTTAAGGTTCATAATGCCATTTACATAAGTTTAGGGTTCATGGTGTAGTTTTCATAAGTTTAAGGGTTCATTATGCAATTGTAACAAGTTTAGGGATTTAGTGTCATTATGGTAAGATTAGGGTGTAAAATGTAAATATTATCAAGTTACAAGTTTTCACAAGTTAAGTCCTTTAGTTTTAGAAAAATGACAATTTAGACCCTTTAGTTTGGAAAATAAACACATAACACCTTTTTTATATCTTTTACACTTTTAACAGATTTTATACATGAACTGGTACTGTTTTGTCGAATTTATTATCCATATAAGAACTCAGAAATAAAATTCCCAAAAATTCACACACGTACCTATATGTCTTAAGAACTTACCCTAATTTTTTCAGAATTTATTATTTAGCATAACTATAGTTTAAAAATCCCTTAAGCCAAGTCGTCCAGATTTCTGCTCAGATTTGACACCCGAAAAGTTTCAATTCCAAAACCCCGTCAAAATAATTTATAAAAATCTAAAAAAATTACAGAAATTAACTTATATCCCAAATACTATTCTACAAAAATTTTAGGTCAAAAATCTTTATAGATATTAAATTAAAAATCACAAACCACAGGTGAATTTTCGTAACCCAAAATACAGTTTTGACACCCGATCTTTTAAAATCGAAAAATGTGCCTTCCCAACCTCTAAAAATTATAAGGTTTGGTTTTCTAGAAAGCCCTTTTCCTGAAATTACTTTTAGACTCCAGAAACACTCAAAAATACGCACACATCATTTTTATCCAATCGAATCAATTCGGCCTATTTTTCTGGATAGTAAACTGAGATCATTATTTCATGTGATCTATTAGGGTTTTCATTCCAAAAATTTTCTTATTGATACAAGGCACTTATATATGATTACAAAACAATTATAGATCAACTCTTAATTGTCTTAACATGTTCATATCAATTACATTCATCATATTCATAAAACTTTCATATGGATCGATTCATAATAGGGTTTTTAAGGTTGTTATTTTATGTGAATCAAGTTATGATCTCATGAAGCTTTCTTTTATGATCTTATGTGTATTCAATTCGACAAGAATAACAAGAATCAAACAAGAAGAGATTGAATTGAACAAGGATCATAAGAGTTACCCTTGTAGTGATCAAAGGAGAGCAAAACCAACAAGGATCGAACACAAGAAAATCCAGCCAAATACCTTCACTAAACCCTAGCTTCGAACAACCCATTCAACCTACGAACAAGGACACCACGAATGCTGTAGTACCACGATGGAACCACCCAAAAGGAGCACCAAAGGACTCCTTTTTTGCTGCTGTGGATCGACAGGAAGGAATAAGAAGGAGGCAGCCGAATGTTTTGTGTTTTAGGGTTTGTAGAGTGGAAAAAAAAATGTCGGTATATAGAGATTAAGTAGAAACCGTGTATTTGATTATGGGCTCAATAAAAATGGGTCGATTTCCTTATGGGCTTGATGTAAATCACAACTAATGCATGATTATCTCTTCTATTCTTGGACTAGCCGAATATATGGGGCATATAACACATAAAAAAAATTCGACTAGCCTAACATGGATGAAGGGATTTTTATGTTGTACCTTTACTTATAGTGTAATGTTTTTTTTTTTTGGAGCATAATTCATTACATAACTTAGGACATAAATTATTTTAGGTTAAGAGACAAATGATGTTACTTTCATAATTTTTTTTTCATAAGTTCTTAAAATTTTAATTTGAGGGAATTTTAGTCATTTCGGATTGAGTTAAATTTTGGGTTTTACAATTCTTCCCCTCTAAAAGAAAATTTTCATCCTCGAAAATTGAAGTGAAACGAAACGGAAAACATAACGGACTGTGAACGGAAATGTGAAAGACTAGTTTCTCATGACTCTATCTTGTTGATCAAAATAGCTTCGGTTTCCTCAGCAAAGACATACTATACTGAATCCGAATCAAAAATAGAATATACCAAACGTAGCAGATGATAATCGAATTCTCTAGGAAGAGATACAGGGAATACGTAGGATTTTGACGGATATGCCGTCCATAGAATTTGATTAGACAAACCAGATGAGAACGTACAGAAAACAGATTGTCGATAACATCAACCGGTAGAAAACTCTACAACCGAATCTAAGACTCTTATTGGAAGTGCAAAGGTCAGTAAAACGCGTGTCGAGAATCCAAACGCATCAAATCGTACGGCGATAGTGCAGATCAAACGTATAGGTCGAAAGAACCTAGAGTCTTACTAACACAGATAATCTCAAACAACTACCAAAATTTCTAAGGCTTCCAAGGCACTTCTCGAAATATCCTATGCCCACAACAAGTGCACGTTATATGATGTAAGTATTATCACGTTGGCCAGACGTCATAATACTGGCATCATATAAATATGCCCTCGTGATGGTCATTCTTTATCTCAAGTCGTGAATAAAATAACCTATCTTAATCCACCTAATCCTTCTACAGTATCAGAGGTCATCAAGGTCAAACAACATAACTAAAAGAAGAACGAAACTACTCGTAAGAGTAACGGAAATCCCAGAATGTCTATCAGAATTTAGGTACGTCATTAATAGCGTCAATCCTTCATCACTCACCGAAATCAACTCAGCCAATATAAGTGGTTGTTTCAACATTCGCTCATTCATGCACATAAATCTCAAGGTTCCTTCCATAATTCGTCAAAATTCTCATACCACACTCGTTATTCAACAAACGCAGAGTGAACATAGAACAGAATTACTAACAGAGAACCCAAATCATTCAAAGGATCTTGTCATCAGGTAACGAAAACTTAAGTGGGTTGAGAGGAAGTGAATTACGTCATCCATAGCTTCATCCTTCACAGAATCAACTCTTCCAAACACAAACGTTCGCTACAGAATTTTCATCCATTCAAATACATGATCTTAAATCTCTTTCAATTCCAAGTAGTCTGTCTACGTCTGTCCATATGATCATAGGGTGGAAAGGAATTATAAACTTGAGTCTGGTCCCTCAAGCCTTCGGCACCTCTTCTGGACACTGTGGTGTGGTAACGTGAATCTCTGACATGATCACCGTGTATTCTTCCATTCGCGAGTCTGCTTCTGCTCTCAATTCATCTTAGTACAACTAAAATGAATAGAGAAGCAAGACTGCGTGTCTATGACAGGTCTTCTAGCACAGTTCGAAATTCGCCAACTCAAACCGCTTTCATTACCGGATACCTGGTAGTGTTGTCTGCTACAATCTCTGAACACCACTCAAATCTACTCTTCCAGAACAAAGGGTCATTCTACTTAATACGAAGATTATCTACGTGTTCCTCGTTCGTCTCTGAGCACAAACACACTGTCATACTATGATAATTGTCCAACTACTCGCGAAAACATTATTCTATTAGCCAATACAATTGGCATCATTTAAAACTCATAATGATCACAACGAGTACGAAAACAGCTTCATGAATCGTCTCAGGGAAAACTTCATATCTACTTCACATCACCTATCTTCCTCTTTACGAATAAAATTGAAATGCTTCACGGAGGTTACTCTCAGTTAGTCATCTCCCTTCTTAGAAGTTATTGTGGTTGCTTCTTCAGTCCTTCAAACATTAAATGAGGCCGTCTGATACGGAGTTTCAAAGATAGAACAAATCAATCATTGATACGCGGAAATGGATAATGATTTTGGATAGTGATATGGTTAAATTCACGATAGTCGATACGCCGCCGCATACTTCTCTCTTTCTTCTTCATGAGCCAACAGGAAAATCCCAGGATAAACACTAGGGTGAAGAAAATCATATTTCATCAGTTCCTTTAATCTCTCAACTTCTATGGCATCATGGTTTCGTCAACTGAGATCAATTCGATGCCAACTCTACTTCCCAAGCAGGAGGGAATCCCAAGAGGTTCATCAGAAAACACCAGAAAATTTGTACAACAAAACTTCCAATGCCAAAGCTTTCTAAGGGTGGATACTAATAGGTGTCAGGAGAAATTTTGACAATCAAATGAGATCGAAGTAAATGTTTCCATAGCAGCATTAATCTTAACAGATTTGAGTAGTTGAGGGTCATCAAAACAAAGTAGGGTGAAAATAGATTTCTAAAGGTCACATATCAGATATGGTAGTCTCTGGCAGCTTTATGAAGAGCCAGCCAATCCATAACCTAAAGACCTCAAAATCGAATATATCAAAAGTAAACGGATTCATAGGATGAGTACGGTCGTCAAGCCAGACGGATAGTTCATATATCAAAGTTAAGTACATGGTTCAATATAGTGTGGAGATAGATAAGCGAACAGTTCAAGGTGTTGGAATCCTGTTTAGCTATTTAGCATAAGTGGCAGGTAGGGTGTGAATCATCGGTAATACAAACATTGTATAACTGTCAAAAGTGAGGCGTATGGAATATCAGTTATCAGCATCATCATGCTCAGTTAACAATTTCATATCGAGACAATATTTTTGTCATATCCTTCCAAAGGAAACTAGTTGGCGGCAAGATTCATTATTCAAAGGGAGGGAATAAACTTCCTATATCCATGGTTAATAATCACCAGAGTTCTCATAGGAGTAGTAATGGATTTTGCAAGACTGAGTAGTATCAGATGATACATTTATATCCAGCACGGGTAATGAATTCATAGAATGTGTCAAACACATTAGGGTTAAATGACCTTCAGGATGGTCACAAAGGTATCAAACTATTTATCAAACAGATCGGATGTGGAGATCAAAATCAGGAAGTGAAACTTAAATGGTGCAAGGTATCGATGTAGTTCTCGAGGAATTTCAAACTTACTTAGTAACTAAACTTAGGTTGCAAAACTTTCTAGCTTCTGAAATAAATGTTCTTATAAGGCTTAGCTAAAGACAAAGGCACGAATCAGAGTGATGCGGAAGCAATGCTACTTACATAGATGTCCTAGTCTACCCATTCATCACCGGTATAACTTATGTTCCTATGGGGAGATCCTAAAGCAATTTATCAAAGGTTATCTTATGAGCGCCTACAGTGGAAACTTAATGGTCCAAACTTCACAGGCCAAGGGTAAATGTATTACTAGTCGCAGCCTGTCTCTCTGATACCATAATTGTAACACCCCAACCCGATAAGGGTAGAAGTATTATGTTATGGTGACATATCAAAGCAAACATAAGCATATGACTAAATAATACAAAATGAATTTCAAAGGTTACAAAGGAAAGAATCTGAAAATACAAGGTTACAAAGGAAAGTCAATAATAAATTCTAAGTCTACAATTGTAACTACTTCTAGTCATCTCTAATCCAGACTAGCTATGAAATAATGTCCTCTAAGTCCCAAATGCTCTCCACTCAAACCCAGCTTCCATCTAAAAACCTGCCGTAGGAAAAGAAATGCGGCTGAGCTTAAAAAGCCCAGTGAACAGATATATATATAACGTAACATAACGGTAAATAAGCATAAGTAATGAAGGAATAAGAATACGAAATGAAAAGCATAATCATGAAGTCTACGAATTTTAAGGAGAACAACGAATCAAGAATGCATGAGAACAGAATAAGTAATGAATCAAGAGAAAATGAAATAAGAAAAGTCATGTAAGGATGTGCCATAAGAACTCCATACATACATAATCCGTCAAATCATACCAAAGCATAATAAGTATACGAAGAGGGGAGACCTCTAAGTAAGTAAAATAAAAGTGTGAGAAGGAGTGCAAGGCACACACCACCTGGTCACCATAATCACATAAAACATAAAACCTAGGATGCATCCATACGCTCCCTAACATAAGTATGTATGTCAGTACTAGACTAAGCACACATAAGGTTGGCCAATAGTGATCGCGATATAATACATATACATAAGGGGGGGAACGCCGTAGATCTATCACACCTCTACGGGAGTGTCATGCCTAGGGTGCCATCCTAGACATGGTCCTGGTACCTCCAGAACTAGTTAAGCTCAGGCACGGATCTATCATAGCATACAACAAATAATAAACTAGCATGGCAAGAGAAACAAGATGGTAACTCAAATAAGCATGGCAAACACATAAGCATAGCATGGCAGAGACATTTAAATAAATGTCAGAATGGATCAATAAGAATGACAATCATACAATGCAAGTCATAAGTCAAATAAAGGGAATCATAATCAGGCATAGGATCTCAAAGGTTTATAATCAAAGGTTCGAAATCAAATGGTTCATAGCAAGGTTCAATTCAAAGGTTTCTATCAAATGTTCATTTAAGAAATCTTTTAATAATGGTTTTCATAAAATGATCTTTAAAAACGGTTTTCATAAAGGTAGTATTTAAAAGTAGTTTTCATAAGAGTTTTGTAAAATTTCATATAAAAGTGGTATCGCATCGTTCATAAACATCACTTTAAAATTAGTCTTTCTCAAAAATTTCCATGATAAAATTTAGAAAGGTTTTCACATCCAGTTACAAAATCAAATGAACCTTCTAAGCATCAAGTGATTCGAATACTTATGTCATAGGGTCATAATGACGAATGTCAAATGGATCATGAGGAACGAATCAAAGTATAAGGGAACATAGAAATGGCTTAGGGAATCCTGATGAATTGAGATCAAGAAAGTCATGAGAACGAAAGCTCCCTTACTGAAAAAGGGTAGAATATCTGTACCTTAATCCGCAAGTGAAAATACAACCAAAAATGAAAAGATCGGAAGTAAACTTCATCTTCAACGAATCTACACGAATTTATAATCGTCTGATTATTAACTTATTTTAAGTCAGATTACTTATTTTAGCAGGATTTCCATATTTAGTAACTTAAGGTTCATAATGCCATTTACATAAGTTTAGGGTTCATGGTGTAGCTTTCATAAGTTTAAGGGTTCATTATGCAATTGTAACAAGTTTAGGGATTTAGTGTCATTATGGTAAGATTAGGGTGTAAAATGTAAATATTATCAAGTTACAAGTTTTCACAAGTTAAGTCCTTTATTTTTAGAAAAATGACAATTTAGACCCTTTAGTTTGGAAAATAAACACATAACACCTTTTTTATATCTTTTACACTTTTAACAGATTTTATACATGAACTGGTACTGTTTTGTCGAATTTATTATCCATATAAGAACTCAGAAATAAAATTTCCAAAAATTCTCACACGTACCTATATGTCTTAAGAACTTACTCTAATTTTTGCAGAATTTATTATTTAGCATAACTATAGTTTAAAAATCCCTTAAGCCAAGTCGTCCAGATTTCTGCTCAGATTTGACACCCGAAAAGTTTGCATTCCAAAACCCCATCAAAATAATTTATAAAAATCTACAAAAATTACAGAAATTAACTTATATCCCAAATACTATTCTACAACAATTTTAGGTCATAACTCTTTATAGATATTAAATTAAAAATCACAAACCACAGGTGAATTTTCGTAACCCAAAATACAGTTTTGACACCCGATCTTTTAAAATCGAAAAATGTGCCTTCCCAACCTCCAAAAATTACAAGGTTTGGTTTTCCAGAATGCCCTTTTCCTGAAATTACTTTTAGACCCCAGAAACACTCAAAAATACGCACACATCATTTTTATCCAATCGAATCAATTCGGCCTATTTTTCTGGACAGTAAACTGAGATCATTATTTCATGTGATCTATTAGGGTTTTCATTCCAAAAAATTTCTTATTGATACAAGGCACTTATATATGATTACAAAACAATTATAGATCAACTCTTAATTGTCTTAACATGTTCATATCAATTACATTCATCATATTCATAAAACTTTCATATGGATCGATTCATAATAGGGTTTTTAAGGTTGTTATTTTATGTGAATCAAGTTATGATCTCATGAAGCTTTCTTTTATGATCTTATGTGTATTCAATTCGACAAGAATAACAAGAATCAAACAAGAAGAGATTGAATTGAACAAGGATCATAAGAGTTACCCTTGTAGTGATCAAAGGAGAGCAAAACCAACAAGGATCGAACACAAGAAAATCCAGCCAAATACCTTCACTAAACCCTAGCTTCGAACAACCCATTCAACCTACGAACAAGGACACCACGAATGCTGTAGTACCACGATGGAACCACCCAAAAGGAGCACCAAAGGACTCCTTTTTTGCTGCTGTGGATCGACAGGAAGGAACAAGAAGGAGGCAGCCGAATGTTTTGTGTTTTAGGGTTTGTAGAGTGGAAAAAAAATGTCGGTATATAGAGATTAAGTAGAAACCGTGTATTTGATTATGGGCTCAATAAGAAATGGGTCGATTTCCTTATGGGCTTGATGTAAATCACAACTAATGCATGATTATCTCTTCTATTCATGGACTAGCCGAATATATGGGGCATATAACACATAAAAAAAATTCGACTAGCCTAACATGGATGAAGGGAATTTTATTTTGTACCTTTACTTATAGTGTAATGTTTTTTTTTTTTTTTTTTTTTTTTGGAGCTTAATTCATTACATAACTTAGGACATAAATTATTTTAGGTTAAGAGACAAATGATGTTACTTTAATAATTTTTTTTCATAAGTTTTTAAAATTTTAATTTGAGGGCATTTTAGTCATTTCGGATTGAGTTAAATTTTGGGTTTTACAAAAGATATCATATATCATAAGAGTCAAAAGAAATAGTGAGTCATAAAGATGATAAGGAAATCATAGAATCATACGGAAATGCCCACGAGCTCAAAACATATGTCTAAGGCATGATACATGCCTTAAACCAAATATCCAAACATATATCATATCCTGTCATAACAAATGGAGTAGCTAGCTCCCAAAAGTGAAATGGGGTGTTTGGCACACACAAACCCAATCACTAAATCAAATCTGAACTGAACAAACCTAGGATGCATCCATACGCTCCCCTGCAAAACAAAGTTATACATAACCATACACCTGTACTCTGACAAGTATACTTACGTATCAAAAATGGCCAAGTGCGCAGTAAACAAATGGGAACGCCGTGGATCAATCACACCTCCACAGATAGTGTCATGCCATTGGTGCCTCAATGAAATGGCCATGGTACCTCCATGGCTAGTTAGCTCGGGCAACAGAACAAAACTATCCACAATAAGCAATCATAACATAATAAACAAAGGCATATCAACTGAACAGAATCTCAATCAAGGAGATAATAAACAGATCATCATAACAGAATGGATAGCAACTGAATCATATCAAGGGAATCATAGCAATGGCTTATATCAAATGGGATCATGGCAAAGTAAACAAATCAAAGTCAAGGATCGAGAAATCATGAGATCAGAACCCTTACTGAGAAAGGGTAGAATATCTGTACCTTAGCGAATGAAATGGAAGCAAACGGAATAGTGATCACAAGGAAAACAACGTCACGCCTTCTTCAACGAATCTACACGGATTAGGGATCATTTATTATTTGTCATTTCATTTATTTAGGGTTTCCTTCCAGTTTTAGCATCTTTCCATTTTTAGTAACTTTCCGATTTTAGTAACTTACCACTTTTAGTAACTTCCCGTTAATTGGTCAAATTAGGGTTTACATCGTATTTAATTTACATTAATGACCAATTTAAGCAAGATCAATTAAATATAGGGTTAGGTCGAAAGTAGGTTAACATATGTTTAAGAGTACCCGAATTAATGTTACAATGTTATTAAGGTCAAAACACATTCAATGGGCTGAGGTTATACTAAATTTCTTAACTTGAAAGATAGTTAAGATTTTACCTCATCCTGGTCCTGATTTTTATGAATTTTAAACCATACTTAAGTGTCTACTGGGAAGCTAAGATTTTTATCACAGATACCTATACATGTTGAGCACCTACTGTAATTTTCTTAGATTTTATTTCAAAGAGATAGTACCCTTTCAAAAATCGTTTTCCCAGACCTGCCCAGAAAGATAACTGCACAGACACCCAGAAAGTTTGCATTTAGCTACCCCATGAGAACCCTTCAGAAAATTTTAAAAATTTTCCAATAAGTCCCTTACAACCTAAATATTCTACTTGTAAAAGGAGACCTTCTAATTACTCACCGTTTGGATCTTAGAATTCAAAAACACCAGCTGAATTTCCAGACTCCTAAACTCAGGATTGACATCTGTTGGAACATAATTCCTTAATCCATGTTGGTCAAAGTTAGTGGGTCTATATTGTAAATAGTATGAAGTCATGAGTCACTTTAGTATATATTTATATTATGTAAAGTCTGTAAACCCAAGTGTATTGGGCTGGGTCATAGGATAACGGTTTAAACCGTCTTAGAAAAGTCATAACGTTTAGTTAGGTTATATCAGATGTGTCGATTACTTTATGTGAATTGGTATGCCTCTTCTCCTTGGCACCGATTCATCTACTATATATATAGATTAGGATTCTGTAATCAAAAGATCAATCGATTATCAGATTCAATATACAGAAAGTTTGTGTGAGTTTGTTCAATAGATATGTTTGATTCGAGCCAGTGATGATTTGGATGGGCCAACAATGGTATCAGAGCCTGAGGCTCGAATCAAAGAAGATCGAAAATCATTGTTGCAGTCCAGAAATCAAAGAATCAAATCGTTTTCTAATCAAGGCTTCAATTGGCGTTTTTCTTCATTCAACCCAGAAAGGTATTTTGAGAGAGACCGATTTGTTTGTCAAGAGAAGAGGGCTGTTTGTGAATCGCAATAGAGAAAGACAGAACTAGAGGAAATTGTTGTTGGCAATGCAGTCAAGAAGACAAAAAATCGTTGTATGCATTTGTGTTAGCGCTTTTGTATGTGTTGAGATTATGGCAGAAATTGGTGAAGAGTTTGTGAGGGATGTTCAGTCATGGAAGAGGAAGATGGTTGAATTGAAGATAATTAGGGAAGAAAATTTGTTGGTATTCTCGTGGGATATATCAGAAAGCCAAGATCAGAAAATAGTTTAGTAATTGAATGTTATTTGTTGTTGTGCATTGGAAGCGGAAAGTGTTACGGGACATGTGCAAATCCAGGAGAAGGCGCAATGCGTGTTCAAGATGTTGTATGGCATATCCAGGAGGGATTAGAGAGGCCATGGCGGAAAACTAGTGGGTCAAGAGGACCAGAGAAGATCAATAGAGACAAATTGATTCAGAGGAATCATTATATAGAGAAGAATTGATCAAGAGAAGATCAATAGAGACAAATTGATTCAGAGGAATCGTTATAGAGAGAAGAGAAATCAAGAGAAGAGAGACAGACAAATTGATTCAGGGAATCGTTCCAGAGAAGAGAGATAGAGAAGAAATTGATTCAGGGAATCAATCAAGAGAAAGACATGATTCAGACAAGAGAGAAAGAAGAACCAGATCGGGATTAGATCATTCTTCAAGAAAGGGTTAGAAAAACCCAAATTTTGATTTAGGAAAAATCGAATAGAGAAAGAGAGACACGATCCGGTCGAGTGAAGATCGAATCGTAGAAAGTGGAAGTTAGGAATACTTCAAGAAATAGAAATAGATTTGAAAAAACAAACTAGAGTTATGGAAGTTAGGAATACTTCAAGAGTTAGAGATGGAGAAACAAGAGTTTGAGAAGAAAATAAGAAATAGAGAGATAGCATTTGAGAAACAAATGCAGAGAGAGTTAGAAAACCTAAAGAAGTTGAGAGATCGCACAAGCAAAGAGATGAAAGAGTTAAAACCAGAAAAAGAAGAGTTTGAGAAAGAGAACCATGAAGTTGTTTCAGATAAGAAACTCCTAGAAGAAGAACCAAGAGTTGACAAGGGCGAATGCAAGAAGCATCGAGAGACGCCATCAAGATTTCAGAAGGAAAGCCAGATTGAGAAAGACATCAAGTCAAGCAACAAGAAAGTTGAACCAGAAGATCATGATATAAGAGATAGATTAGTGGAGATTCAAGATTATGAAATGAAACAAATAAAGAAGATGGTGTACAGGATAAAGGTGGTGACATTCAAAGAAAGTATGAAGGCAAAGATTGTGCCACAAGTCAAGAAGATATGGATCAAGATGAGAAGCAAGTTATGGGCAGAAAACCAAAGTTAAGAGACATGAAGTTGCAAAAGCACGAAGATGTTGAAGGCATGGATTAAGAAATTAGGGGGGGGGAAATGTTGGAACATAATTCCTTAATCCATGTTGGTCAAAGTTAGTGGGTCTATATTGTAAATAGTATGAAGTCATGAGTCACTTTAGTATATATTTATATTATGTAAAGTCTGTAAACCCAAGTGTATTGGGCTGGGTCATAGGATAACGGTTTAAACCGTTTTAGAAAAGTCATAACATTTAGTTAGGTTATATCAGATGTGTCGATTACTTTATGTGAATCGGTATGCCTCTTCTCCTTGGCACCGATTCATCTACTATATATAGATTAGGATTCTGTAATCAAAAAATCAACCGATTATCAGATTCAATATACATAAAGTTTGTGTGAGTTTGTTCAAGAGATATGTTTGATTCGAGCCAGTGATGATCCGGATGGGCCAACAACATCTAATGTTATAAAAATAAAAAAGTCATCTTCCCGACCTCCAAAAATTATGAAATTTTATATGCAGATAGTACACAACCTGAACTTAGTTTTAGGCTCAAGAATCCTGCAAAAACTCGTTGTCATCATCAATTTATGACCCTCTAAACCCGACCTAAATTTCTGAACAGCATGCAGTTGAGACATAAAACAATTCCTTAACCCCTTATAAACCCTAATCAAGCATTAATTAATTCTAGGGTTTCTTTTCCAATTTTTAACACATATTAAATGCATCCTTAATGATCTTATTAGGGCTTCATAAGTTATATCTTAAGGCTATAAACAATGACACAAAAATAGTCCATACATATGGCACATACAATTATGATTTCATGTGTGATTTTATATGTGATACTTACCAACGATTCAACAAGGCAAAGGAAGCAAGAACAATGACTCACGAATTCGTACACAAACACACCCAAGATGATCCCGATTCAACAAGCTTCAAAGCTTCCTTTTCCCACGATCTTCAAGGGCTGAACGAAGGAGACAATGGCTGCTAGGGTTTCTTTTTTTTTTGTTTGAGAAGATCGGTATTGGGGAGGGGGATTATGGATCGAATATTTGTGAGTAGAAGAAAAGGAGGGTCGTATATATTTTTATAGGGAATACTGATTTTATGCTAAAAAGAAAATGGAAAGCCAAATCTTCTATTAATGTGAAATTAATTTGTTCTTATCACTTGTTGATTTTTTTATTTTTCTTTTAGGCGTGTGATAGGGGGAGAATATCCAAAATTTCGGCTCCAAATACACTAAACAAAGTTCACAAATTTTAATATGTAACTTATGTTAATATGCATATTATCTCATTAATACATATTATACGGTTTTAATTTCTTATTAAAAGTCGTATAACTTAGGAAAAATTCAAATTATATAGAAATTTAGGAAAACGGATTTTCGGCTTTTACAGGGTGTTTGGCTTTAGTTTGCGTATGGGCCTATATGAATAATTATACACCTATAAACCTCATAACAGCACACATCAGACAACACACCTTCCTATTAGAATTCATTTCAATGACCATCAGAAAATAAAACAAATCTAACCTTTCATATAGAACCTCCTAAAAAATAAAATAAAATGCATGACGGTTATCATAGTCCATGCATTTAATTTACAATATATAAGCATTTAATCAAATCAAATAGGACATACCCGATGTTCCAACTATGAGCATAAACAAGAAATGTCACTCACAATGGACTGGCCCGTACCCAAGCTCACCCACTGTGACTCGTTAGCACCGAGTTTCATCATTGAACCCTTTGGCGGTGACTACAAAATAAAAACACCTCAAAATAAAATTATTATCTTCCATGGTCGATAGGCACCCAAGTTTACAACCTCCTAATATAATTGGAACACTTAAACGGAGAATGATGAAGCAACTTTTAAATTGTATCACTTGTATATTAATTCCAACAAAGAACATGTTGAATGACTACAAAGTCCTCAAAATCTTCGTATAGAAAACACTATAGACCTGTGACATGTTAAGACCCCATCAACGATTTTAATCTTTATAAGACATTTCTAGTCATCTGATGTGTTTGTGGTTATGCGCCCTACTGGCCATTAAGTTAGTTCGGCATTTAAGTAGGCTTATGACAACCATATCCCTTAATCAAAAGTTCATATATTAATTTTAGTAAAATAATAATTTGTAATCAATGATTTATTTAAGGAATGTTTAAAGCTCAACCCAGCCAACTTAAGCCCATTTTGACCCACTAAAAACGACATGTTGCAGTCCAAACCTACTTTGACCCATTACCCACCCACCCATCTTGCTACGTGTATAAACGTTGGTGCAAATGTTATTAAATAATACTTGGAAAATAGGTCCGATTTTAATTTCAGGAAGTGAAACTCTATCTTCTTGTCAATACAAATAGGTTGGAGCAAGGTCAGGTCAAGACTTTCAATTTTCTTAGTGGTCATTGACTGATGAACTCAAATAAGTACATTTTGTTACCATCATTTATCCTATTTATTTGACTTGTTTTATTATATTATCTGTGAGAATTGATACGTTAATGTTTACTTTTGTAATTCTCAGGTAAAAACAAGTATTATGTGAAACTTGGCGATTTTGGACTAATTATGGAGCAAAACAAGCAAGAAGTTAAGAGTCTACTGAAATGTACAAGATCAAGATCATTCTGCTCCAGATACGCCGCATCCTACTTATTATATACGGCGCATCACTATCAAGATTTCACAAGTTATAATCCAGGACGGCAAAGGACATGCGCCGCATACAAGAACGGAGTTACGCCGCATCTTCTGGCGGTATACGAATATTCCTGAATATATTAATCTTGGACCCCACGCGAAGTTAAGTCAATGCGCCGCATCTACTTATTCAATGCGCCGCATCTAACCCTCAGACAGAAACTATAAATACCCCAAGGCCAGACGAATTTCGAGACTTTTTGTTCGTGCGATATACGAAGTACGAGAAGACAGAAACCCTAAGCTGAATTCAGACGAAGTAGCAGCACAAGACACACCCTAAACGAAGATACAAGAGCTGTAAGAAGGTCCTGCATGTATTCAATTCATTAAGTAGTTTTGTTTTATTGTATTAGTACACTTTAATTAGAATAACTAGATAATACGTTCCACTCTTAGTGATCGACACTCTACTTACCATTATATTCATACTGACCGGGTACACTGCTCGTTAAAGTGTGTGTGTTATTGATAAGTCGGCTAAATATAAATTTAAAACTTGAATACTGCTAAAACCACAACGACATACCGTGGGTATAAATTAGAGCAACACGCACACGCGCATCAAGTTTTTGGCGCCGTTGCCGGGGAGTGAATTGTTATTATCTGTTAATTTGATTAGTATTTTCATTAGGTTTTTCTTTTTAATTTTTATTCTAACCGCTAACTCTGTTGTATATTAGTTAAATTGCATTCATTATTTTGCATATTTTCTGTTTTTGTGTGTTTTTATTTTTGTTTCTTTTCGTTTGTTTTATTTTTGTTTTTCTTTTTTTTATTTTTCTGTATTCTGCTATCGTTGTACTGAGCTAATTCAAACGATACGGTGCATCTGTTTTCACAGATACGGCGTATTGCGTTTAATTTTTATAAAATACAACGCGTTTAATAAATTCGATACGACGCATCTTTCCCCAAGATACGGCGTATTCTGTTTTTAATAAGAAAATTTTCTAAGCGATAACGCCATACGACGCATCTGCTTTAGCAGATACGGCGTATCTATTATTTTAATTAAAAACAGTTTTCGAATTATTAAACAAGACACGACGCATCGATTTTTATTGATACGGCGCATCTTTTAAATCAAAAATCGGTTATATTTGCTAAAATTAGATACGTTGATTTTTGATAAATAAAACTGATACGGCGCATTCTAATTATAAGCGGCGTATCTGTTTTCTGAATAAAAGTCTGATTAAATTTTAACGTAATAAGATACGGCGCATCCAACTTTTTGGATACGGCGCATCGTCTACAGATATCAGCAAATTTTATTTTACTTTGATTGTTTCACTCTTCTTTTGCACGAGTAAGTTTTATTTCAGGAAGATGGACGATCCGGATATTACAATGGAAGAATATATCAAGTTTATAGAGGAAAGAGCATTGAGCAATAATCAGGTGTATGATTGGAAAAGAGCAAGATATGGTGCACAAGTCATTGAGACGAAAGAAATCACTATGGAAGAATACTTGATTTTAGGACATGAAAAGTCAAGGAAAGAAAGAAACAAATTGCCATTTCAACACACTTGGTGTATGTCAAGTGATGATGAAGAAGAGTCATATACCGTGAAACCAATTCCGGCAATTGTTATTGATAGTACTTTTTCTCCGGAGATTGCACAAGATGATGTGTATACGGAACCCTACGTTGAAGAATATTCTGCAATCGTATTACCACCATTAGACAATCCAACGGATGAAGATGAAAAGTATTCTAATTTTGATTTCGAACCATTTGACGCCATAGTTTATGATGACATACCTCAACCAGATTTTGACCCAACGAGGGATTTTGAAGAAATCTGGGATTACTTATTTAAGGATGAAATTCGGGACGATTATGAAATTGCAAGACCACTAGTTGAAGATGGAGATTCACAAGATGAATTGGAGTCACTTACAACACAAAGTGGTACAAATTTATTTAATATTATTAATCCCGTTACTAATAATCTTGCTAGTTTTCCTAAACAGGTTGCAAAACAAAAGAATGATGAGGTCGAATTTATTCCACTACCTATTGAAGCACATGAAGCACCTGTGATCAACCCGTTTTTGGTGGAGCTCGAGGAAGAATTTGGTGATGAGCTCTTAAACATTGCTATGATTGATGAAGATGATGATTTCGACCCTATGAAGGATATAGAGGAACTCGAACTTTTACTTGCTGAAGACCCTTTCTCATCTTCTGCGGAAGTCAAGGGACGCCTTACTACCAAAGAGACTAACCAAGAAGAAAGGAGACTTATTTTTCCTCAACATACTACTCTTTTAGATGAAGTGGTCAAGTCATCCAATTTATCAACCAAACTGGGTAAGAATAGGGAAGATGTACATATATTGCCAAGGTATAATCTTTATGTATTTCTTCCATCTTTAATAGAAAATTTACACTCTTTTCGTGTTTATTGCTACTATCACCCGCACTTGATCCCAAGTGGGGGGAACAACACCCTATTACACAGTAAATAAGGGTGGAGTCAGGCTCGTGACTCGAACAAAAACAAGCGCTTCGTGGGAGGCAACCCATGCTTATCTTTTATTTTATTTTCTGATTTTGTATTGAGTTTGTCAGAGCCGCAGAAGATACGGCGCATCTCAATCCTAAGATGCGACGCATCGCCTGCACTGGTCATATCTTATTTAATTTTTTGCATTTTTATTTTTGACTTTAAAACTTTTTGTCAGTTTATTTTAATGCGGTGCATCCCTGGTTAAGGATGCGACGCATCTTTTATTCTGATTCGTATTTATTCCAGGCTCTATACGGCGTATCTTCTTCCATAAGATACGGCGTATCGACTGACATGATGATTTTCATTTTAATTTTTCAGTTTTATTTTTGCTAACTACTAATGTATTATGCAAGTTTGAACCTTCTTAACTCAGGTGTGTTAAAGTCTTGATGGTATTATAGATTCCTGCAATTCCTGTGGATACATCAATTATGAAGCTTAAACGTTCTCATCCACAAAAAAAATGATTTTTGCTCTTATACAAATAATGGAGGATCATACCGAGCAAATCTCAGGGGAGTTTTTTTGTTCTAATTCTTTTATTTTCCAGTTTTTAATCTTTTTTACAAACAACGAGGACGTTGTTTAACTTAAGTGGGGGGATTGGAGAATTAGAACACTTACTTGTCCTAAACTTTTCAAAATATGCTTAAAATGTGCTTAATATATCAAAATTTAAAATTTTTAGCATGTTTTTGTTTAAGTCTAAATTACATAGCTGCACACATAACATTATTTTCAAAAATTGTGAACTTTTCAAAATTCACAAATCTATGAGTGTGCCGGTGACTTGTAAACTTTAGAACTTGGCTTATATACTATTCGAGACCACCATAATAAGTATTATCTACATAATTGGAATGACTTGTCTAAATTGGTAAATTTCTAGGATTACACCCAAATAGCCTTTATATTGTTATGTGTTATTAGCTAACTACACTAGTTAGTTAACCCCCGTATAACCTTTTGTTACTCTCACTTTTAGAGTAAGATACCCCTAGAAAAACACTTAGAGCCATTCCTTTCGTTTCTTACACCTTTGTTATAATATTTCGTTACACCCTTACACCTTAGCCTACCCTGTAGATTAAAATCCGTTGTTGGTTAATTGCTTTAGGCAAAGTGTGTTTCCTTACATTACCTGTGTTTGCGTGCGTAATTCATTATCTTTGGTTGAGTCAGGAAATTGCACAATGCAATTGGAGTGAAAGTAAATATTGTATATCTTTGAGTTTATTTTTTGTCTGTTTACTACTTTCGCTATTACAGTTATTTCTGAAAGTATGAAAAGTATGGAAAAATTATCCAGAAAGAAAGTGATAGAAAAGTTGTGAAATTTTACACATCTATATTTATGTTGAAGTTAAAAAAAAAAAAAAAAAAAAAAAAAAAAAAAAAAAAAAAAAAAAAAATCGAAAAAATAAGAAAAGAAAAAGAAAAAGAAAAGTTGGATGTTTGTTTAACCAACTTATGTAAAGTTTTGTATTAAGTGGTCGATATCGCCACTATTTGTTATATATTATATTTATGGATTGAATGGGAGTTGGACGTTATGGGAACGCCAACTAAGGTAATTCTTTGATTGAGATTTTGTTGAGTATAATTCGTGTCTACCTAAAGCGTGTGTTTCAAGTGTTAAAGCGTGAGTTATTCAGTGATATGAGTCTTATTCATGGGATGGTTGGGATAGCAATTTAACACACTTAGGATTTTAATTTATCTGTTTTGTTTATTTTTTATTTTACACCAATTTATATCCCAAATATTATCCATACCCTATATTATTCTTTATCCAAACCTTTGATTTATTGAGATTAGGGATTTGAGCAATCTTAAGTATCGTAGTCGTGGATTCGGCTATGTATTTATGATTTTGTCGCCCTTTTTGATATAATATTATTGGTAAAGATTACTTGGTCCTATCTTTAGCCTATTCGAGTTAAGGATTTGAGCAATTGCAAGTATCGTGTTCGTGGATTCGATCATGTATTTGTGATTTTGTCGCCTTTTCTGGAATTTAAGATCGATAGAGATTAAGAAGAATGATTAACCCTTAACCAACAAACCCCTTTTACCGTTTTAGACTTGTTATTCCTTAGTTTTAGTGAGGGAGATGCGTATACTTGCCAAGCTTATGATAGAATATTCGTCACGACTGGACAGTTAAACGATTAGATTTGCTTTTATCAATATATTTTATTTTACTTCTAATTCGTTAAGTGTTTGGTTGTGTGATTATGACAAAATGAATACATGCTTAAATATAAAAATAAATCCTAATAACCTTTAGGATACATTTTCATAAGATTAATTCTAAGGTTTACTTGGGGACAAGTAAAGTTCAAGTGGGGGGATATTTGATGAACTCAAATAAGTACATTTTATTACCATCATTTATCCTATTTATTTGACTTGTTTTATTATATTATCTGTGAGAATTGATACGTTAATGTTTACTTTTGTAATTCTCAGGTAAAAACAAGTATTATGTGAAACTTGGCGATTTTGGACTAATTATGGAGCAAAACAAGCAAGAAGTTGAGAGTCTACTGAAATGTACAAGATCAAGATCATTCTGCTCCAGATACGCCGCATCCTACTTATTATATACGGCGCATCACTATCAAGATTTCACAAGTTATAATCCAAGACGGCAAAGGACATGCGCCGCATACAAGAACGGAGTTACGCCGCATCTTCTGGCGGTATACGAATATTCCTGAATATATTAATCTTGGACCCCACGCGAAGTTAAGTCAATGCGTCGCATCTACTTATTCAATGCGCCGCATCTAACCCTCAGACAGAAACTATAAATACCCCAAGGCCAGACGAATTTCGAGACTTTTTGTTCGTGCGATATACGAAGTACGAGAAGACAGAAACCCTAAGCCGAATTCAGACGAAGTAGCAGCACAAGACACACCCTAAACGAAGATACAAGAGCTGTAAGAAGGTCCTGCATGTATTCAATTCATTAAGTAGTTTTGTTTTATTGTATTAGTACACTTTAATTCATCAGGATTGATGGGCTTGTGTCATTGATTTAATCATGCACTTCAACTCCCCTTAAAATTGCTTTCCCATTAATTAAAGTTTATATGTTGATGTCTTTGGTGACTTTTATTAGTGCATTGATAACCTCTGTGTCTAGCTGAGCATTGCTTGGGTCGTCATGCCCCTTCCTCGCCTGTTTATTCTATTTTCTAGGATATTGGGATAGTCATAAGTGATCATTAAGGGTTTACTCGCCGATAAGATTAGAGCCAACGAGAAAGGTTTAATCTCGGTGCGTTGCATCGAACTATAAACTTCATATAAAACTAGCAATAAAACAAGTGACAAGCTACTTAACTATCAGGACAGGTCTTCTTATTGTCTCAAGTATTTATCTGTGTACGTGTGTGCTAATCGCTGATTCGTGCTCATTAGTTTAGTTTATTATTTAATCATAACCAAACCGTGCCAGTCTCTCAGGCTGAAACCCCCTTGCGTTAGATTAGGTTGTATAGCTAACTTAAGATATTAAAATACTGATTAGAATAACTAGATAATACGTTCCACTCTTAGTGATCGACACTCTACTTACCATTATATTCATACTGACCGGGTACACTGCTCGTTAAAGTGTGTGTGTTATTGATAAGTCGGCTAAATATAAATTTAAAACTTGAATACTGCTAAAACCACAACGACATACCGTGGGTATAAATTAGAGCAACATGCACACGCGCATCATTGACCAACACCATGGTTATTTGAATTTCACGTTCACGACAGATTGGGCGTCATACCTGCATTATGATCATGATTAGATCTCACTTACATAGCAAAGTTTAAAACTTAAAAATGCTCTAATGCCCTTGAGTATACCTCTATGTATCAACGACATCAATTTCATCAATGAATACAATGGATGGAGAGACAGAATTTACAACTCTGAAGAGTTCCTTAACCAATTTAGGACCTTTTCCGAGGTATTTTTGAATCACATCAGTTCCATCAACACGTAAGAAGGCTGTAATGTTAAATTTGCCACTGCAAACTTCACCAAGCGATTTAAATATTCTGACTTTAAGTTCATAAAAATTACATATGATGTTTCACTAATTTCACAGCTTATATGCAAAGATCATGCAAAGAAACATTACCAAGAAAAGTAGGCGTGTTACCTTAAAATTTCTAGCAATTTGAGCAGAGTAATTATTGAAGTCCCGAATTATTGATAAAAAGATTAGCACCTGTACAGAAAAGTTTCAACGCATATAAGTAGCTAATGAAGAGAAGTAAAGAACGAACAACTGATGAATTTGTTGAGGCGATTACTTTTTAAATCCTTGTCCAGTACTTGATTGACATGAAAATATTGATGCCCGGTCAATAGTTGTCTCATGTAACATATAACACTGCAAGCAAATAGTGATAGGAGTTGGGTCAAACGGTTAAAATTTATAAATAGACCCATAACAAAATTGGGTCAAACAAAGGGTAAAGTCAACTATATAATATATCTAATGAATATCATATGTTATTACAAATTGTGGACTATATTCTTTATGACGGATATAAAAGAATGTCTCTTTTTTAGCCGAATCCGGTATCCTAGCCATCAATATTGTCACCTCCACTAATGATGCCGAAGACTTGCATCAAATTTAATTAAATTTAATCAAATTACCTTAATCTGATGGGCTGTAAATTTTCGTCCTGTACGATCACCAAGTCCTGTTAAGCCATGGTCCACGTATTCGAAAACCATGTATGTGCCGCCACCAGTGTACCTATGACCATCTGTAGTCACAAACAAAGTATATCATCCATGTGTGAGATATAAACATAACCATTAAAATTTTTGGTTACAATTATGACCAACATAACAGATAGAGATGATTTATTTATTTATTATTATTTAAAAAAAATTAACAGTAGATCCCCTAACATTCAAGAAGGATGTAATACTAACTCACCATTATCAAAGCATGATCCTTGTTTGTCTGACACGTGGATCGTCGCTGCACGTTTTCATTCCTGAATAAAGAAAAACGCTACCTTAGCTAACCAATAATGGGGAATGCTAGTGTTGTTCTTCACACATGATCTACCAGACAACATCTTGCTCTCAATCTACGTCTATGGGATATGAATTGTACATTGACAGGTTTACCAAGTAAGGCTAATAGGTTTATGTGCACACTCCTTTATACTTACAATGGAAAGGAATGGATCTTTTAAGAGCTCTTTTGCAAGCAATCTTTACGAGACATAGACTAAGCACTTCTTTATGAACTCCTTGACTTATCGACTTTGACTTTTAAGAGACCATTGGGCTTTATACCCCACAACCCAGGAGACCAAAATAACACATCTACATTGTGAGACCAAGAGGGTGTACATATCGGTAGTTCAAGCATGTGAACTATTCCAAATACCCCTCATTCTGGTTTGCTTGACGCATACTTTATTTACAAATTGTTTAATCAAACGGCATCCAATTAAATTTCATTGGAAACATATATTATTTCCATGGCATTCATTTCACAAAGATTCATAACACACTACTCCGTGAGACCAAAAATAGATTACGTGTTTCCGTGAGACCAAAAATAGATTACGTGTTTGAAGAACTACAGTTTGAAAAAGCAGGTTGCAAACTACATTTTCTCTCTAGGAAGAGTCAGATAATCACTTTTTGATGATAAATCTCCAGTTACTATATTGTGATTACCTGCGTTTTCCCAAAGGAACAATTATGTTATCATTCATAAAACGCAGTACCAAATACCCTTTAACAATTAATGTTATCTTTGTTGTTGAACCATCAGTCAAGCATCATTGTTTTGATAACACATGACCTACTAATCACTAAAATAGTTGGTCAGCTCTTTATATAAAAGCATTTTCTATGCGTCTAACAAAAAGATTACACACCCAAAAGAAATTACCCATTCTCAGTAAGTTGGAAAGTTATATTTTTAAAGAACCTGGTAAATCAAACAGGAAGCCAAGATGGCATGCACTGGTATCATCAAGCTACTCCTGAAAACTTCATACAGTCTTTAATTTCCTGCATATACATAAATAAACATGGATATCTTCGAAACAACAATCAATTGAGATGTCAAAACTTTGAAATGAGTAATATCCCACCTGACCCTTGATACAGGAAGAAATTCCCAAGAAAACTTAACACCAATGATCCTGCATTTTGCTATCAGTTTTTACTAAATTCTAAGGGTTAACTACACAAAGCAAACCTATTTTGGAAGTGGAAAAGGTTAAATTCTAAGGGTTAATATTGGTGAACTCAAGTGTGATATGGAGAAAATTATGGAAGTGGAAAAGGTTCTTGATCTCCCTTCGAATCCTGCTGATGTGGGTGTGGTAGAAACTGGTCCTAGTCATAATGAGGTTTCTAACAGCCCCTCGTTAGTATCTTTGGAGGATGGTAAGAATGAAGTGAAGCCTGGTGCGGCTTCTCCTAATATTGCAAGTACGGCTGGTAAGACAAGTACAAGTGGGAGTTTATGGGATCAATTCTCGAGGTCTCGTAAAGCTTCTACAAGCGATAAGAAATCATCTATAGCATGCTCAGAAGACTCGGATGATGATGAGGTTTAATGCCAGATGTTTTACCGGGTGCTGGCTTTATGGATGATTTGGAATCTTATGATGGCTATGAGTCTCAGGCGTATGGTCGTGATATCCGCCTGAAGGGTCGTCATAGGTAGTATGTTTTATTTTTGTAAGTTATAAGAATGGCCTGTCATTCTTATATAGTGGTTTGGTTTGTTTGATTTTTTCATGTAAGTGCCCATGTAACGGGCTGAGATATGGGACTTCACCCATATCCTTTGTACTTAAACGTTTTTGGGTTTATATATTTTACCAGGGTGCAGGATTACTCACCTTTACCCAAAAAAAAAAAGCAAACCTATTTTCGTAATTCAACATATCATAGCAAACTACTATTAAAATTGGGTCAGATTTTGGTTTCCATCCTCCAAAAAGAGTGCATCTTGGTTTTAAACTTAATTGCACTCTCCCACACCCACCCAAAAAAAAAAAAAAAATCCCGCCAAAAAAAAAATTTTTTTTGGGCAATTTTTTTTTTTTTTTTTTTTTTTTTTTTTTGCAGCCAAAAATTTTCTTGCCAAAATTTTATAACTCTGATGCACCTTTTTATTTTGGTGCATCACAGTTATAAAATTTGGTGTATCATAGTTATAAAAAAAATTTAGGGGGGGGGGGGGGGGGGTAGGGTGCGAATATACAAAACCTACTTTAAAGAATGAAAGAAAATACAATAAAGTCCCTGTAGTTTGGTGTGAAAAAAGGGAGGGGAAGGAGGGGGTGATTTGTACACTTTTCTTACTTTTCTACCAAAATCAACTTTTCCTATGAACCAACCTCTATATATATATATATATATATATATATATATATATATATATATATATATATATATATATATTATATATATATATATATATATATATATATATATATAGGGGCACTTTCTTGCGAGAACCATCTTATCTGCGAGAACTGACAGAACCACCAAAAACATACATGCACGCCTTCAATAATTGTATTTTTGCACATATGTTCTAAAAACAACATATATGTTTTAAAAAAAACATGGTTGTTCTAAAGAATTTAATAAGAAATTGGAAATACAAAATTTTTCTTTGAATGTGTGCATGTATGTTCTTATAAGGCGTGCAATGACAATATTGCAGCCGTGTGTAAGGTTTTTGTGAAAAAAGAGGATGAGTTCATGATGATATTGAAGAACATAGGTGGATACTTACGATTATTGATGATTTGCATGTATTTTTATTTTATTTTAAAAGGCGTGCATGTATATTTTTGGTGGTTTTGTCAGTTCTCGCAGATAAGATGGTTCTGAAATGAAAGTCCCACTATATATATATATATATATATATATATATATATATATATATATATATATATATATATATATATATATATAATGTATAGATATAATATATATATATATATATATATATATATATATATATATTATATCTATACATTATATATATATATATATATATATATATATATAATGTATAGATATAATATATATATATATATATATATATATATATATATCTATACATTATATATAACAGGAGGCGTATGACGTCATTAATGCCACCTAAATGCCACCTCAATGCCACCTAATCAATTTATGCCACGTCATATGTAAGCAATTATTTTGGCCATGTAAGCATTTTTTATAATTATTTTCGTATTTTCTAATTAATTTTATTTGTTATTAAACTTAATATTCTGTATTTAATTTAGAATTCGGAATTTAATCCATAATTAAAAAGGTAATTATTAGGATTCGAACCTAGGATTTGTTAGTAGAGCAATAAGGATGCTTACCACTAGACCAACTTAATTTTTGAGTTATATCTTACAAAACCATAAATATAATGATCAAGAGAATATTAATACCGGATTTATCACACATATCTTTTCTTTAAATATAGTTCCACGATATTAATTTGTTTTACCCTTATTTCTCTCATAATTCTCATAACCTAAAAACTATTTTGTACGTGTTCTTTTCCAAAACCTATTTTAAAACCCTAAAAAACCTCCTTTGTCATGATAACCTGCAAGATTTTTCTTCTGCATTCGCCCAAAAAAAAGGTAAACAGTTGCTTCCACCTCAACATGGGACGGTTTTTACTAATAATATTTATACTAGGGCTGCAAGAACAATAGGTTATGACTTGATCATAAAGACATCAAGGTTATTTTTTGGTGAATTATACATCATACAATTGAAGTTTCACATGTATATATCAACTCTTAGTAGTGTTTTTTTATATTAGTCTCGCAAACCTTTGAGAAAAACTGAATAATCTTACCGGTGATTCGTACATATACTGTTTTTTGTGAATTACAGTGAGTCGGCCAGATGGTGATTTCTGAATATCAAGGGGAGAGCATGATGAGCTCAAGGAAGCTGTAAGTAGATTTAAGCAATTTAAGATTTCCTAAAGCTTCAACTCTTGTCACACCAGGTAGAAACCCTAGAAGCTGCTATCGAGGTGATTATCATGTTTCATGCTTTAATTACTCCATAAATTCTCTTAAAGAGATGTTTAAAAAAAAATTATTCTTTAAAGTTAAAATTAATATGGAATTCAACTCAAGTTTGCAACATGTAGGTGTCTTTTGAACTACCATTGTTGGGAAAGTACGTATTACCAGGATGCAATTTCCATTCCATGTTCATGTATTATATCTCTGTTGTTTTCATGTTTCAACTGCTTTTGTGTTTATGTTGTTTTTTAGTGCATCTATTTAATCATTAGGTGTACAACATAAATTTGTTATTGTTGTAGGGTGGATAATATAAGGTTGATAAAAAAGAAGATATTCTACAAGCTATCAAAATAGCTCGGGAAGAATTGAAGCGTGTCCCCTTTCCAAGCAAGAACTGCCAGAAAGGTTGAAGGCATTGAATTATATTATTTTAGCAGTGTTAGGTGTCATGAGAAGTTGTATATAACTGTGATTTTGGCAGGTGTGTTTACAGGTTGGTAGGCGTAAATTGGTGTTTGCAGAGTCCCAAAGTTATAAGAGATCGTTGTTGGTAACCCGAATAAGCTTATGGGCCTGAGATTCATGACGTAAGTTGCCCATAAGGAGTTACAAACTTAAAATACTTCAGGGTAATAGAGGTCGCGAAGGCCTGTTTTTCGAATATTTCACATTTTGTGAGCCATAAATTGTAGTTTCTACAATTTTTGCTTTGGTCAGGTAGCCGTCACAAAAACACATCAAATATATGCCCCGGGTCTTGCTTTAATCTGATGTTTACCATACTTTGCAGCCACACTTCGGGCACTCATTATTTATTGTTCTTGAGTTTACATACATGATGAGTCGATAAAAAAGCATATACGCTAAACTATGTTTATGTTTGTGATATGATGCTTTGAAATCTATCAGGGATCAGCTTCAAGGAGATATAAGTTCATCTTTCTCGAGCCAGCTTTTTCTCAAATCTTCCTGTCTACTATGTTCAATCCGTGTGTGGATCCAGCTCCATGTTTTCTGTTTCGGTTCCAGTACCATAGATAGTGCTGGACAAAGGTATGAATCATTACGTTGGTTCCTACACTTCTATTTCACAGAGCTTAGATATCTGTAAAGAGACATAATACTGACTGATGAATGATAATATTTCATTTGCGAACTTCTGTTGGATGAACATGGGTTTCTGGGGAATCATTTTAAACATTTTGATATAATTTGTTCTAATTGTGGTTCAACTGATCTTGAATTTTTATTGTAGAAATTATTTTCCTTTATATAAGCTATTGAGTTGTTTAAATAAGGAATTTGAACTCCCTTTTAATCGGTCTTATTGTTTATTGTATAGTCTTCAATGTCACTGACCAAGAAGGAAACAAAGTTACAGACAAAGAAGTGCTGCAATACGTTTGTAAGGTAAGCATTGTGTGTTTATGGCTCATTTCAACCCACTTAGAATACTTTTATAATTTATCATTTTTATTTAGGATCTTGGTTCACAGGCTAGCTCCATGCCAACAGTGAAATCTATTGGGGTGACTTTGATGGAGGACGAATTGAAAATCTATTGAGGTGACATTAATGAAATCTACTGGAAGCGACGAGTATGATGGTAAAACCAATTGCAAAAGGTGCTGCTGTAAGAAAGCATGAAACTAAAGAAGCAAAAATCTCAGCTGCAAAAGACGAGGCAGAATTGGCGAAGCTGGAGAGTGAGGAGAAAATTCTCAAGGGAGTTGTCAAACAACTTAATGATACAATCTCATTTTGACAATATCGATGGAACACCCCTTTAAAGTTACAAAATTTTGTTTATGGAAGTAAAACACAAATAAGGTGCTCGCACACAGACAATTGCTCTCACAGCACTTTGCATCAAAATAATAGGTCTACACTTTCAGTCGCTTAAGGTAATTTCATTACCTATGTTCGATCACTTTTAGTAAAAACGTTGTTTCAGCTAATGCAAACATCATAAGCCATAAACTACTTATCCCCACCCGTGGAGGATGCATAATAGTACTTGAGTTGGTACATACTCTTTGTCCAACACAAGTACAACCAGTAGGGTGGATAGTTTCTTTGACGAAACTTGAGATGGCAAATATAGTTTTCTTGCTTGGATGCACAGACAATTTGCACAATGATGCTTTCTTTAGTAATGTGAAACATGAAATACTGATTACAAAATATGATTTTGTTAATTTTTATCTGCCTTTATGCTTCAGCTACAAGATACAGTATGCTGCACAAATGCTGCAAAGTTGGGAGCAACTTATCTAAAAGGAACAGGCCATGCTATGTTTGCATTTTCATTACTGTACTTTTTCTATATAGGCTTACTACCATTTTTTTATTTAAGTGGGCTTGACTTTTTTTAAATTTGTTATTCATAGATTATCATGGCGACTTGCTAACAACCCGACAACCAAACCAACCTGTTGGACCCTATGGTTGGGTCAAAGTCAGTTTTAGCAGCAGGCATGACACAAAACCTTAAACTTGCTGACGTGCAATTTTATGTTGTATGTGATCCTTATAAGTAATTGTTATGTTATTTAGTAAATCTTGATATAGTGCAACAAATTTTTAAATAATGTGATAATGTAGGGAAGTTTGAAATACTGTAGCGGGATGTGGAATTGCAAATGCAAAGGACTGCATTCGCTGCAATATCAACTTGGAATCGATTTATCACATATGTTTCAGTTTACAGTGATTGGTATAAAGTCTTTTTTGTTAGTTTTCTCTTGCTGATTTCATATCGCTTAATATACAAAACTTCCACGAGCCTGAATCAAACGTTATCTTAGCAATATTAGGTAATGATGTTGCTGTAAGGTTAGTATTTCGTCATTCATAAATACATATTATCGTACAAATAAGGCATTAGGAAACCCAACTTCACTTACAAATATTAATTTTAGCAGTTTAAATAGGCCATCCTAAATGCCCTTGCAACTTTTTATTTTGCAAAATTGCATCTACCAAAGTAGTAACATATTCCCTTTTATGTTATTTATATAGTAACAGGAAGGTATACGTCCTAGAATGTTTAAGTCAGTAATTGCAGCCAGACAGCCCGAGTTTTCAAGCAGGTGTCTGCAGGTACATTCAGTACTCTCCAAGTCATTGTCTTTATATGCTGTCCATAATTTTATATTAACATACTATCCATGCAGACTACTCAAACTGATTCTAATGCATGACTAAAGTTAAAAGGACAAGTTAAAAGGATTGTACGTTATTGTAAGCGGAATTATTGAGTAAGTATTTTATGGTTATAGATTGACTGGGTACTGTTATTGAGTGAATATTATGATGCACGGTATGTTGGTACCTTGAGAGGTGATGATCCTATGAGTAATTATAGAGTAAATATTATGATCCTATAGGTAATTATAAACGAAGAATTGTATTTGTTAAAGAAAAGAACAACATATAAAACATAGCTTTTAAAGAAGCGATTCAGTGAATTGGGGTGTGATTTGCTAATTGATCTATGTGCTGCTAGATTTTTAATTGTCGGTATTTTGGTTGATGTGAATGTGGCAGTTGCAAGTTAAAGGGATGTGAATGTGTGTTTGACATTTGGTCGACTCATCATAACTTTAATTATTAGGTGCATCAGGATAGTCGAGCCATCTTAATGATCTAATGAAAAGGGAAATAATTTGTTCAAAGATAATCATTATAAAGAGGTAACTATCCTGTTGGATATTCATTCATCGTTAAGGAACACTGATGACGAACACTAATCTTCATTGTAAAATTCCCTTAAATTGTGATGATGATTAAATTGCTATTTCCCCCAAATTTGAGTACATAATGTAATTATCTTAATCGAGATGTTATTTTGTTTTATTTGTAATCATTATAAAGTGATTAGCAAGCATATTCAACGGTTATGGTGTATGTCTAATGGCCAGAAAATTGTGAAAGAAAGGAGTAATATACAAGGTAACTCTACTAAAGAGGGTAAAAGTGTGTGGGTTGAATGATGGGTCAAAATGGGCCAGTTCAGAAATGGTTGAAAGGGGTTGGGTACCTTTTTAAAAATTTAGATGATTGTTGGAATTGCTTATAAGCTATTCACAGTTGAATTTTGAATCTGTCACCACCAGAGTGTTTTGTAGAGACTAAAAAGAGCCTCTGAACGATATATATTGTGTTGAATGATTCATGGTATGGAGTCGAGCTTAATTGTTTAGCGCCCTTTTAGTTTTACCATTGCCTGTCGTCTCATTTGTTCTACAATTGTGTGATTTTTCTTAATTAGTTTATTATAATCCAAGGGCTTTGAATAAAGTGAACATTTCGGAGGTTCTTATCCACATAACTGGTCATTTATATAAAATGTTCATGAGATGGAAACACGAAGATCAAATTGGTTAACGAATAACAATATTCTACTTTTTGACTCTGCAAAACCACTACAACATAAATTAGTTGTCATTAGGCTGTACGATAACATAACTAAAAAGAAGGATAATTGAGGTTCATATGTAAACTCTATTGCATGATCATGTAAACCATCATGTAGAGTTATAGGGGGTGTTTGGATGTGTATAACCATATATATTGAGTGTTTAGGACTTTGGATAGTGGGTACAAAATATTTAGATTAAGATCAGATGTAAAAAATCCACCCACCCATGGCTGCTTATCAACTTATAATCTGATTCATCAAGTCACAATAATTAACAGTATATCATCTCTATTATTTTATGTCCTTGTCAAGTTTCTAAGCTAAAATTTTCTTGCAGAGGGGTTTTGAGCAACAATGGCTATACCAAAGCTCATAATTTTTTTGACCTTTGCATATTGACACACCTTGCCTCTTTCCTGGCTGTAGCTTGATCTTAAGTGACCTACAATACAACCCATTCTTATGGTATTGATGATGTTGTTGGTAAATTTCAAAGTACTAAACATGTCCCCAATGCTCATTCCACACTCAAACGCTGCACTACTTCAGATGTACTGTGAATTACGCTGACTTTTGTCCAACCTTTTCAAAATATAACATTACGGATGCTGTGAATTAATGTAACATATTCAAAAGATACATTTTGCTAAAATATATTGGTTTACTGGATAGTGATTGTACCTATATTGAGCATGCTATAAAATTGTTCACGCATGTTTCACGTTCCTACAACCTATGTACTCGGTGGAGTCATTTTGTAGTCTCCACCATCACTCAACATGGACCATAAGGAGATGTTTTCTTTCTACCTATTCCTGGGGATGGTCTCAACAAAAAGGTTGGTTTTAAATATGTATGCTTCTTTTGTTGTATGATGCTTAAACATAAAACTAGATTTGTTGCAATGCTAATATTGTTTATTCAACAAAATGTGATTATTAAAGGTTTCATTAAGGCGTCAAAAAGGTTACATTTTTCTATTTAGTTCCTTTTAGTAACAACACTCAAAAGGATAATTTAATAACAACAGATGTTATAACGGGGTATCTTAGATGCACATTACTTCTCTAAGACAGTAGCAGTTACATTTTTTTGGTGCTTATACAAACAAACACTCAGATTAAGAAGGGTATTCACGGGCTACTTTGTTTTGTTACCTTACTCTTTATAAGAAAGTCATTCATGGAGTTTATGAAGAGGGTATCGGTGAGATATTCAAAATTATTCATGACAACAAAGGTTGCGTATGTTATATAATTTTTTTGGAAAAACTTATTTATGATTACCCCCCTTCTTTAGCTATAGTAAATCACATATCATCATGGTATTATTCACCTCATTTTTTTGTTTTTATATCTCAAATTGGAACTCTATAGTGTAGTGAAAAAGCATGGTTAAAGTATACTATGAATATGTTATTTACAGGAGGGCAATAGGAGTTTACATATCTATTTGATAGTATAATAGTAAAACCACAATCGTAGACATTCATGCAACTGGTGTAAGGTATTTTCCGCTTCTTTAGAAAATTATTTATGTTTTTTCTATGACTGTTAGTCGTGACTTGAGCCCAACCATTTGTATTACTACTACTTTATGCAGTACTTTATCCCAATTAAATGGATTGATTCCTGAAAGTTTGTGCTTTGGTTCCTGCAACTTTGTGCATTGATTCCTGCTACTTTGAGGAAGAAATTTAAATGAAAAAAGGGCATGATAAATGGGGGTGGTGACCAGGGATACAGTGAAGATGGTATGATGTAAGTACGCGATTCCGAGTAACAACAAGGTGGTGGTAACTCAGATTTTTTAACCGATTTGATTTTAAGTTTTCTAATGGTTCTTGATCATGATACAGTGGCTTCAATCATGACCATGTGGAACCAAATGCAGCCTGCATATGCTGCTCACATGTGGAACAAAGCCTTCACTAAGTGACTTGGTACTAAGGTCTGCTCTACTTTTGTTAGAATCGGACATGTTCTTCGAGTGATAATTTTAAATCTAAAGACGGGGGAATGGGCACGTTGGGTAACGGGTCAAACCGATTTGGATAAATAATAGTTCTTTTATAAGAAATGGGTCGTAACGGGTTTCGATAAACAATAGTACTTCGAGTAGAGGTTGGGCGAGTTTCCTTGCTATGAATAAAAAATATGTGAAACTTGCAGATTTTTGTCTTGCAAAGGAAGAAAGTGTTACTAAAATGATGACTGCCGAGACTGGGACTTACCGTTGGATGGCACCTGAGGTATGTTATTGCCAATTTGATTTCTCACTTATAGCTTAATAGTCTACATGATGCATGGAGATTTATTTGTTTAACATGCAGTCAATTTGTTTACTTTAAGGTTTATTGCGAGTTGCGACAAGGCCAATCTAACTAAGTTATTTATTTGTGCTAATATTGATTGCATAGCGTGTGTTTTCTAGGAAAATCGTATTGCCAAATAAAGCTTTTGTTAGTATTGTGTGTTCAAAATCATGGTTTTTTTATCTAAACTAAGTTGCTTATTTGTATTTTTGTTGTGTAATATATCAGGTCCCCGGCTACAATTTACGAATGTCGGGGGACTAAATTACCATGAAGAACTTGAGTGCAAATGCAGATTAGGATACCTAACCAAACTATGCGCTATTATAAGTAGGTGTTGGTAAAAATAAAGAAGCTTTATACTCTCTTTTTTATCTGATTCGAATAATTTATTTCAAAGTTTCATAACTGAAGCGAGTTCAATATCATAAGAATTCTAATTAACCTAGGCCAGTTTCCACAATAATGTCGGTCTAGGTTGTTTTATCTACTATTGCCTAAAATGCTGAGATTCCCAAATGCCCCCTAAATGGAAGACTATATTATAAGATTCTTATTGATTTGTGAAAACCAAAAGTACCTTCATATATAGCAATTCAATTTTGGTTGTTCGTTACTTTGCATTTTTCTATAGCAGATGATGTATGCAATTTGTATGTCTAAAGTATGGATGAAAAGCATGCTGCAACTGACCTTCAAATTTGATGTCGAGCATTCCGCTAATGTGAGTTTTCATATAAAATTATTGTTTAATCCATTAATACCAACATCAGTATAGAAACCTGAAGGTTTCATCAGTTCTAACTCACATCTGTCAACAATGGGGAAGTGTCTTGGAAGGTGTATCAATGTTATGCTATTTGGGATGCGCTCATCAAAATCGAATATATCTAATGTAAGAAATGTTGTTTAGCACCTATTATAAACATGTTGAGTTTATTATCATTCGTTCTTATAGGTACAAAGCGACTAAAAACAATATTTACATCTTGACATATATGGCAGAAGGTGGTGAATTCAGACGGTCACAGTGGCTTCCGACAGTTACCGGATAATGTCCCAGTACACAAGCACTGGTATACTATGCTATGAACCCATATTTGAACACGGGTTTGTTAGCACATGATGAATAGGTATGCCAATTTTACTTTTCTCAATGCATATGTGTTTTACTGTACTAAACAATAGATGACTATCTGGTTTAATAGAACTGATGAAACGTATTTATGTTAAACTTTTGGTTGAGGAGTTTATAATAGTTAAAAATGAAAAATGAAATGAGAATAACCTATATAGTTACAAATTACATGTATTTTTTGGTATCATTTGAGACAAAATGACATTTATATATTATGATGACATCATTCTAATAATATATAGTCTTGAAAGAATGTAAATGCTGATATAGGTGAATGTAGTGTCAAATGTATTGAGAAAACACTATTATAAGTACATAATGTTCTAATATTATAATAAAAATTGAGTTGATAGTATTTACAGTCGATTGGTTTTGTATATACATATATACACATAATAAGTTAGAACATGCATGTTTTAAACAGTAGTCCTATTAACGTGTAAACCTTTCAGTTTTAAAATTTGTCGTGATCATTGGGTCTTGATGTGTATATAACATATGATTAGTCAAATAATAAGTATTTTTTAAATGTAAACTAATACCATAACAAAATTAAATAAAATCGAAGTCCTTAAAAGTATTTTTTCGTTAACTGACACCATAAAATTTATAATTATAAGTCATGCCCGCCCATCGGGCGGGCTTCGAAACTAGTATATATATATATATGTATATATATATATATATATATATATATATATATATATATATATATATATATATATATGCCCATCGGGCGGGGCTTCGAAACTAGTATATATATATATATATATAGATATTGGATCATTAGAAAACTTCATTTTGGTAGAAAAGTGAGAAAAATGTACAAATCCCTCCCCCCCCCCCCCCCCTCCCCTTCCCCCTATTTTTTTCCATAACTCAAGAGGCCTATTTGTTACTTTCTTTATTTTTTAAGGTAAATTTTGTAAATTCATCCCCCTTTCCCTTCCTTTTGGATATGTTTCTTTATTTTTTATTTTTTATTTTAGTTTTTAGTTGTTTCTTTATTTTTTCCCTCCAAGTCCGTGAGTGAGCTTCTTTTTTTCTTGCCACATAATACGAATTGTAAGACATGCATTAATTTAGATTAAAACATTAATATACAGAACAAATTAGATATACAATGTGTTCTACACAACATAAAGTCATTCTCAGGTCTTTAAAAAAAGCATTATACTGAACATTTCTATACAACATAACACACTTTAAAACATCATATTCAAGTTCGTTAAATCATCCATCTTCTCGGTTTCTTTTCTTGACACCGGTTGGAGGATCTTGGACCTTTTTCGCGATGGTGGAGTTCTACTACAAAAAATATATACCACATGCCACTCTCAAGCTGCAATCCTCATTGGACCGAATTCGCCAATCTTTGAACTCTTATGCTACAAAAAAATAATAAAAAAAAATTCAAGATTATACGTCAATAAGTGAAGGGGTATTAGAGACAATCACAAAAGGTAAAATAACAAAGCTCAACCACTTTGAGATGGAAAGAAGTAGATCAAATTTACCTTGGTATTCATGTGGCTGTGAATGTCATTCAGATTCTCATCTCCATCATATTTCCTTTTCTGTAGCCATACAATTAATAAAGTCACTTAAATACAAGAGAACATTATGTTATATCCTTCACTAGGACAAAGGGGATAATATGTGATTAGTTAATATACAGCCAAAGGTACTAAACGCAATTGAAAATTTAACAAAAAGAACATAGAAACTAATTACCATTGACCTACTACTTACAATTGCAGAATACCAGGGGCTAAAAAGGTCTTGTTCGGTTCTTTCTACAATAATCATGATTTAAACTAATAGTTTCACAATTCTTCCATCGCATTTAGAATTGTCTAACCCATTTTAACCCAACCTATTGTACAATTGAATAACAAAATCACTTAATCACATAATTAGCTCACTAGTGACAACTTTACCTCAATCAAACAGTACACAAATCAACTGTATAAATTAAGCTTAAACAAGCTCACTTAACCGTTAAATAAGCACAAATTAAGCTCAAATAACAAACAGTAACAGAGCCGAAGTGATTTTACCACGCGAATAAGTGTATAATTATTTCGATACACATAAACTCAACAAACAGATGTTTAAATGTTATCCAAGTTGACAGATGGTTTGTCCTCTAATCCTATATGTAACATTGATATTGACTCCCTGATATTTTGATGCCCTACTGTGATACAAACTGATGCACTAAAGTATCTTAAACGGATGCACTAAAGGTCCTCAAACGGATGCACTAAAGTACCTTAAACGGATGCACTAAAGTACTTTTAAATGGATGCAATTAAAGAGACAATGCATATCTATCATATTCATTATTCCACCAGCTCTCTCTAATGGAATTTTCATTAAATCAGCCAACTAAGTTTATAATGAACAAGGTTAAACATTGTCAAACTTAAAGATATTATTATGAAAATTTATCATAGAATAGCAGTTTGTGTTTTACCTCAGTTGTTTCTAGTTTCTACATGAATAGTTATTAGATACAATAATTGACGAATAAAGTTTCAAGTACCATCAGAAGGGAGTAATACCTGACGGAACAACTCTTGGTGGTACAAGGCCCTAGCTGATTCTTTCGTGACGGGAGTCAATACCGACTCTTAGCAGCCAGTCTTGCATCTCTTCTTTGGAACCCATCTCATCATTTGTCGCATCTACTTGAGAACTAGAGCCCGAAAGTAGTTTTTTCCGCATTTTTTCAGCTAACATCACCATTTCTTTAGCTTTGCTCTGAGTAAGAATCAATTTTTAAGCGACTTAATATAAATTCATACACCCACGGCCCCTGAGTGTGAGTGTTGCAAAATAATATGTACACAAGCGCAAACATAACACTATTATTACCATGCTTACAAAAACTATAACACATACATGAGTTACTAACTTACTACGTTACAAGGATATGGAGTTATGGGCATCAGATTCAACAAAGAGCACCCAGTCTTATGGTTTCTATGGGCATCAGATTCAACAAGGGCGTGCAAATGGATGCACTAATATTTCCAAACAGATGCATTAAACTTGCAAATGGATGCACTAAACATGCAAACAGATGCCTTAATAAGTCTAACACGCAAAGGAATGAAAACTAGCTAAAAGTGGGACAGGTCAAACAGGTTGTCATTAATAGTCTATTTTTATGGCATACAACCTCCTGAAACTATGCTTTCAAAAGCTCATAAATGCTTCTTACAATGACATTGACAATGTTAAAAAGTGTCATCATACCTGCAATCACCTACTGTTGTGATATACGAGGCACTTAATCAGACACAATTCTTGTATTCATTTGTATTGCTTCACAAGTATTACAATATGCACAATTAGACGTATCTTCGACCACTATAAAATCTAAGAACCGGGAACAAAAGAAATTACGACCTACAAACAGAATTTCAAACATTTCAAACACAAGCCCGGGTCCTACTGACGCTCATTATATAATAAATGGTAGTAATTAATAATGCTTTAGGAGTTCCAGGAAGCTTAAAGACAGTCTAACCCTTCCCGTATCTCATGCACTCGGCCCTTGTCTTTCCCTCCCAAGCCTCACAAATCTAAATGATCAAAAGATATCATCAAAAGTATTAAAACCTCAAGAACAAATTCACCTTTTCCTACATTTGCTACGAGATAATAAGAAGTTCATTCATTAAAAATCCTTAATGCAGCTCACAAGATTCTTGCAGCCACCTTTCTTTGTTGCCTAATTGAAACACTGAAAGCAGAAGGTATGTCTCTTGGGACTCACAGAGGACCCAGAGAACTTAAATTTGTTCGTTAAAGATGCACTAAATATACAAATGGATGCCCTACTATGACCAACGATGCATTAAACATAAAAATAGATACACTAAATACACACATTGATGCCTTAATATGTCAAACAATACACTAATGATACCTATCGATGCTCTAATATGTTCAATGATGCACTAAACATGCAAACCTTTAACCTGATTCAGCAAACCACAAACAAAGATTCACTAAAATTGTAACACCCCAACCCGAGAAGGGTCAAAATGTGACATTATGGTGTCAATCAGAACATAAACGCGAGCGGAAGACTTTATTAATTACAAGGTTACATAAATTCTTCCAAGGAAAAGATAAAATACTAAGTCTGAAACAAAATAACTTCTAAATGAAACACAATCCCAAACAAAGTCTAAATGAAAGATAACTCCAAATCTAATCTAAACGCAAGTGGGTAACTATCGTCAGGGTGGTCCACTAAAAGCTCCTACTCTCATCACTCAAATCCCAGCATCCCACTTATAACCTGCCGCAGAGAAAAGAAAATGCGGCTGAGCTAACGCTCAGTGAACAGATATAAACAAATGAAATGTAATAAGCGTATACGAAATGAATAAGCGAATGAATCCAAGAGAACCTGCTAAACAAGATGTCAAACAGAATATGGAACATATGAAAGGAATCAAAGCATAATAATGAACATAAAGTGGATATCAATATCAAGGAAATGCCCAACAAATCATATAACAAATTGTACATGGAGTAGCTAGCTCGATGTACCACATAGTGAAATGGGGTGTATTGCACACACACAAGTCCATTCACAATCATATATCAAATCATAACTGAACAAATACCTAGGATGCATCCATACGCTCCCTTCAAAACAGAGATACATATGCCAGTTCTAGACTAAACATACATATAATATACACGGGCCAGGTGCGCTATATATAGCAATATAATCAAATGGGAACGCAGTGGACAAAAACCCGCCTCCACTGACAGTGTCATTACCATTGGTGCATCAATGGCACGGTCATGGACTCCCCATGACTGGCTACAAATATGGGCAACATAAATAGGCATAGCACATGCAATATAATGATAAGGGATAATTATAAATTATTCAGCTCAGATAATAGCTATATAAATAGAATATAGCATGAAACAAATAATCAAACGAATACTAAACAAATATGGATCATATCAAACGGATCATAGCAAATGGATCATAACATAGCAAACGAATCAAAGTCAAGGATCAAAAAGTCATGAGAAATCCCTACTGAAAAGGGATAAAATATATGTACCTCAAACCGCAATGAAACCATATCACAAACATCGGAAGTTACTCCTTCTTCAGCGAATCTACTCGAATTAATGATCGTCTTAATATTTAAGGACCATTTCATAAGTTATTACTGATTCCATACTTATTGTTGTTCAGATTGTCATATTAGGGTTTCCTGCTATTTATAGCAACTTTCCAAATTTAATAACTTTCCATATTTAGTAACTTTCCCAATTTAGTAACTTTCCCGATTTAGTAACTTTCCGAATTAAGTAAGTTTCCCGAATTAAGTAACTTTCCCGAATTAGTAACTTTCCATATCTAGCAAGTTTCCATAATTAGTAAGTTAGGGTCACATTCATAATTAATCAAACTTAGGGTTTATAGTACTTCCAATTCATATAACACTTAATTAGGACATATTAATGAATCTTGACCACATTCTTATGATTTTTAAGGCATGCCAATTAAGCTCTAAAAATTATGAATTAATTCTCAGTGATTCCCATATCAGTTATGTACCTTTACAAATTTTATAGATTTTACTACTAAGCACAAGTACTGTTTTAAAAATCAAATTTCCAGACCTGATCAGAAGGTTAACTGCAGATACACACAGAAAGTTTGCCTTTCATTTACCCATTGAGACACTTCAGAAAAATCCACAAAAATTCCAGGAAGTCACACATAACTTAAATATCACTTATGTAAAAGGAGAGCTCCCAGTTCCTTGTGGTTTGAAAATTAAAATTCATAAACATAGACTGATTTTTAAGTTCCCAAAACTCAGGTTTGACACATGATCCCATAAATTCATAAACATGACCAATACGACTCCAATTCACTCCAAATCAATTGGAAAACTTAATTAGGACGTTAAACTAGGTTTACAAGAAAAGAACTAGTATTATACACTTATGAAACTCAAGCTATAGTGTTCACATATTCAGTCTTCAAAACTGTTTCTTTCAAAAACCCGTTTAAGATCATCATGTAACATGTCAACATTATACTGTCACACCCCCAAAAATGGTTTGCAGCGGAAAGTAATGTCTTTGGGGTGCGACTCAATTGGTATCACAACACAAGTGCAAAGAACGGTTTTCAACTCAATCATTTAGAATAACATAGTTTAACAAAAATGTTGATTTACATTGTAAAAAGTAGTGCGGAATTAGGCCCTTGAAAATATCATTTAAAACGGTCCCATATGAATATCAGAGTCTTCTATGACCATGCCATGCCCTGCCAAAACCTCCAGTAGCGTGCCTTTGCTTAAAGCCTGAAAATACATGCTAAAGTGTCAACACGAGGTTGGTGAGTTCATAGAGTTTAGTGTAAAATGAATTGCATTTAAAATGAAGATTTTTCCAGCAAAGGCATTGTAAATCCACTCAGTTCCAAGCCCTGCCCATTCAAGACTTGCAACCTGTGTGTTCACAACCCACTGCTAATGTATAGTATGATCAAGTCACATGTGTATACGATATATGCACGCTTAATGTAAAGTATAGCCTACTGAACCTCACGACAAGAATAAGCAAGCATGCTTCATAGCTGGATTATATTCACCCAAGGCCATGAATCGTAGGCAAAGGGTGGGGGTGTCAACCCGATAGTACTATCAATACCTCTCCGTCGGCTCCATCCAGGAGTTAAACAGTGGTGAAAGAATATAGCGTATAGAATAGTTTTCCACATTAAGTCATATATCGTAATAAAACTACACATCATGTTTAAGAGTATGAAAGCATAGCATAGCATATGAGTAAAATCGTCTTGAGTAAAAGTAAGTAGTTTAAGCATGTATCTCCCCCAAAGAGTCTAAAACAAGTATTAAAGAGTAAAAGTGGGGCTATGACTCACCTGGTGCGATAGCTACGATGACAAAAGTGGATACACTGAAATGAGGCACGATTCTCTAACCGCGACCTAATATGAATAAATGATATGATTCACTTAGATTATGAGGTGTGAGATGAATGCATATGCACATGAAGCCTATACCACTCGAAGCTTAAGAATAAGTGTTAGCGTTGAGTTATAGCGTTGCCATAACTTAGGAAAATATGTCCATACTAGGCTTGCAAAACTAGTCGTGTAATAATGTGTATAAAACGTTTGTGTTAATCTCTGCGTTTTGAAAACCTTTGAAGTCATCTCATTGACGCTCTTGACGATACGTGTCTCAACGGTTAAGGAAAATGGCTCTTCTATCGTCGTTACTTGGAAAATACACTTTTAGTACGTAAAATATATTCCATTAAAAAGCTGTCAAAATATAATAGGATTTATCGATGTTTAAACGCGTGTATCTTGGTCGTTGTTAGCTCGTATCCTACGTTCTTTATATCCGTGGTTTCGTATTAACATGTACTAATATATTTTCAGTAGCTCGGTTCATCTAGGTCGCGTTAAACGCCTCAGTTTGTCCGTCGAAAATCGTCCAACAGCACGCTATTTTCAGAAAATTAGTTTTCGTCGTTAAACTTTGAAAAATCATATCTCCTTCGTTATTTACTCGTTTTTATCCCCGTTTTCGGCCACGTCTTCGTCTCGGAATGTATTTTCTAAATATTTGGCCAATAATAACCCTAAACTTACTGAGTTGGCCACGTTTTAAAAATGGAGACAGTAGCATAATTATTGTTTCAAAAATGGGTTTTCTTAGTTTGTATCTAGTCCAAAACCATCCAAACTACAACCAAACAATTCTCAATCCTACCATACACCTTCTTAGGGTGTCATGGGTTCCTAAACATCATCCATCAAGTTAATCTACCAAGGATTTACCTATAACCCATCTCTATGGCTCAAAAGTTAAATAAATGTAAATGGAGTGGTATAGCTTGCATATGCATATAGATCTACTATGGAAAGCATATAATCATGAAGACAACTTGAAGAAATTATGAAAAAGAGTTTGACAACTTACTTGTGATGATTATCAAGAGATGGTGATGAAAACCCATTAAATCTTTGTGGTTTTTATTTCAAAACCCTAACTAGATTATTACTAAGACTTGATTAAGCACTTGATCTTGAAAAATTAGTGATTTCTTGTTGGTGTTCTTGTTTGGCCGAATATAGAGAGAAGGAAAAAGGGAAGAGAAGTTGCTAGTTTTTGTTTTGTTTAAATGAAGATAATGAAGTGAAATATCTAGCAATCTTGTTATGTAAGCTTGGTTAATTAAAAACATGTGCAATGTATCTAGGGGGGGGGGGGCCATGGTGGCGTGAATTAGGGAGAGGGGAGAAGAGTTTTGTGGGCTAATCAATGTTTGTGTCCCCATGTGCAAGCATTAGTGTATTTTATGTATATTTTGGGTGTTATCGGGTACCGAGTTATCTTGAAATAAATGTTAACGAGGTGAAATAAAATATGACGAAGTTGTAAAAGTTGTAAAATATTATTCCTTGCAAGAATCGGGTGTTAGAATAATTATCGAGTTGAAAATTCGCAAACCGACGTTGTTATAGGCGTTTACCGGAAAATGTAGCAAATGGTTTTAAAACACCGGGTAAATTAATAATATAATTTTTATATCATTATAATAAGTATGAAAATATGTTAGGATCATTGTCGGGAGTATCGGGTATAATGTTTAGTAAAATGACTGAGTGGTAACGTTAATTAATAAAATAACCATACGTAAATTGAAATAATGCATACCCGTGCATGACCTAGGATACTGATGATTTGTAGACTATTCCAGTCTATATGAAGTGTCCTGAATGAATGCTGCATGAATACGCCGCTAAACCTTACCGGTTACGCGTATTTGAATACCCGTAAACTACGTTTACGATGAAATGAATGAATGAACATGAATAGTAAGTTTTCTCCGGGAATGAATAGTGTCACGTGAATAGTAAAATTTCCGAACGCTTCTCAAAT